>JAMXBD010002000.1:0-255867 GCA_024138025.1 Combretum micranthum | reverse complement strand
AGGTTTTGAAAACTTTGCACCCTGGTGTCTGAGGATAAGAAGACTCTGCCCCAAAGGGGAAATGAAACTTTGTGTCCCAAAGGGATAAGAAAACCTTGTACACTAAAGGGAAATGGAACTTTATACCCTGCCAAGTAGGGATAAAATTTTTGTGCCCCAAAGGGATAAGAAAACTTTATGCTTGGCAAACAAGGATAAAAAACTTTGTGCCCTAAATGGCTAAAAAAGTATGCACCCCAAAGGGATGAAAAACTTTGCACCTCGAAGGGATGGAAAAACTATGTGCTCTGCCAAGGAGGGATAAAATTTTTGCACCTCGAAGGGATAAGAAAAAATTGCACCCTGTGGAGCAAGGATGAGAAAAACCTTACTAGGATTTAAAAGAGTCATTTGATTGAAAAGGCTTTGGTTGTCAAAACATCTTGAGAAAAAAGATTTTCTGAATTTTTTTTTAAAGGCTAACCATTAAACTCTACTAAAGAAATTGTCATTTGTTTTTATTCTACAACGAAAGATTGCATTGACAGGTTTGAAGATTTTGACTTATTGGGGAGATTATGTTAACTGAATTTGATCGAGTTATCATGTTATCAGATTTCATGGGGATCAAGGGTAAGCATTCATTAGGGAGGTCAATTTCATATATTAAGGTAAAGTTTAGTGTACTTATCTATGTTGGAGAGACTGTGCGCATTCCAGTTGCTTTTGGTCATTTCACAATAATCACTTTGGAGGTTAGATCTTGATTTGATTGGGTACCAATAGCGTGCCCAGGATTGCTAACACTAATTTGAGTTTTATCCTTACAACATGAAGCTAAATGCCGTTCACTTGACAACGGAGTTCTTTATAAGAAGCTTACTGAATTTTAACTTCAAGCATTTCAAGCATAAATTACTTAACAACCATTTTAATTCACTTACACGGGCTGGATAATGCCATGTAATTGGTAATTCAATATATCTAAAATGACCTTCACATTTTCCTATATCAGAGGTGTCACAAGTCTGGCACCTCCCAACCTTTTAGGAAACCTAAGAAAAAGGTTACAAAGCTAACTAGTATGGGAGAGCATCACTAATGGTTGTAAGGCGAGTTTCTTGGCTAGATGCAGCAAGTTATGATCTTGCCTTCAACTATACTTAAATGTCCATTCCTATGTTACAAGCCCTTGTTAGGATTCGTTACAAATCATGTTGTTCAAGGATTGCCTATCTTGATTCAAATTGTCCACAAAAATTTTGAATAAAACATCGGCTGCATAAATTTAGTCAGACTAAAACTATCACTTTGCATGTGATCTTGCTGGTGGAATGTCTCTTTTCATAACCAGCAACAAAGGGGTTAGTTCATTCAACAATAAAAGTCCCTTTCTAAGAAAAGAAGCCTACACAAAACAGGGTCATGCAAAAAGTGTATAAGAGTGAGATTTTATGTGAATTTTTCAAGTATGAGGAGTGAATTTTCTTATTAAGGGAAAGAAAGAATGAGGTGAGATGGTCTATCACCATTAGTCCTTTCATGATATGGTTTTCATTCACAATAGATTAGAACATAACAGCAAGGAAATAGACCACCAAAACATCATTGTAGTTTCATTCCATTTAAGGATATTATAACTTTACAACATCTGCATTTATAGGATCTCTCAGAGTTGATCCATTCATTTCAACTAATATCAATGCACCTCCTATCATGGCTTTCTAGTCTATGTATGGCCCTTCATAATTTGGAGCAAAATTTCCTCTAGGGTCTTGGACATTTGGCAATACTTTTTGAAGAACTAGATCTCCAGCTTGGAGGTTTCTAGGTCGTATTTTCTTAATGAATGAACGGACAATTCTGTTTCAATAACATTGACCATGGAAGATGACCCGTAACCTCTGTTCATCGAGTAAATTAAGTTGTTCTATTCTTCTTTGGACCCATTCTACTTCATCTAATTGAGCTTTAGAAAGTACTCAAAGAGACTACATCTCTACTTCTACTAGAAGGACTGCTTCAACTCCATACAAAGTGAGTATGGTGTTGCCCCAGTTGAGACTTGGACTATAATATGGTATGCTATTAGTGCAAATGGGAGCATCTCTTGCTAGTCTTTGCAAGTCACTGCCATCTTTCCAATAATCTTCTTGATGTTTTTGTTACTAGCTTCAACTGCCCCATTCATCTGCAGCCGATATGGAGTAGAATTTCTGTAAAGTGTCTTAAATTGTTCACAAATCTCATCATTCATCTTATTTTTCAAGTTGGTTCCATTGTTGGTGATTAAGACCTTAGGCACTCCGTATTGGGAGATAATGTCTCTCTTAAGTAATTTGACAATCATACGCTTAGCAACATTTGTATGGGAGGTCGCTTGTATCCATTTGGTAAAATAACCAATGGCTACCAAGATAAATCTGTGCCTGTTGCAAGCTTTTGAGGTAATAGGTCCAATCACGTCAATCCCCCATAGAGCAAATGGCTAAGGAGATGATAGTGTGTATAGTTTGAAAGGAGGTGCATACTTTTTGTCTGCGTAGATTTGGCATAAGTGGCAACGCATGACATACTTGATGCAATCTGATTCCATTGTTAGCCAATAATACCCCATTCTTAGTATTTTTTGGGCTAAAGTGTAACCATTCATGTGTGGGCCACACACTTCTTGGTGAACTTCTTGCATCAATTTTTTTGCTTCTTCATTCATATACCTGAGAAACGTGGTGTCAAATGATCTACAATAAAGAGTATTCCTATTGAGGATGAAGTGGTTGGCCAGTCTTCTTAGAGTTTTCCTATCATTCTTTGTTGCTCTATCTAGGAATTGCCCATCTTAGAGAAAGTTCTTAATATCTTGGTACCATAGGAAATGGCTTTGAGTTGACTCAACTTGGAGAAAAAATGCAAGTTACCTTTCAATTTCAATCTTTAAGGGTTGTATATTTATCCCATCATTGATTTTAATCATGGAAGTCAGTGTCGCTAATGCACCCACAAACTAATTTTGAGTCCTTAGCATATACTGGAAGGAAATGCTTTTTGAATTCTTCGATTAGCTATTCTAAGTATTGGTGATATGGCACTAGCTTAAGGTCTTTCGTTTGGTACTCATCTACTGTTTGTAGGATAATGAGAGCTAAATCCTCATACACTTTAAAATGTTTAATTTCCAATTCCAATGCTATTTTTAGGCCAAAGATACATGCTTCATACTTAACAATGTTATTGGTGTAAGGGAACATTAACTTAGCAGCCATAGGGAAATGTTCATATTCGGGGGAAATCAATATTACCCTAATCCTATAGCCATAAACATTTGCGGCTCGATCAAAGTACATTTTCCAACTTGTCGAGCTTTTAGCTTTTGTATCAGTTTGAGTAACTAATACTTGCTCATCGAGGAACTATATTGTAGACTCGAGTGTCACCTTTTCTATTGGCAATTCAGGTAATTGATCAACAATTGTTTGCCTATGTACTGCTTTTTGTGTGACACATGTGCTGTCATATTCTGATAATAGTAGTTGTAATTTGGAGATTTGCCCAATTACAAGGGGTTTTGTCGATAAGTACCTCAGTGGGTAATGTTTGGTCAATAACTTAATTAAGTAGTACAGAGTGTATTGACGAAGTCTATGCATGATCCAAACCAGGACATAACAAGTTCTTTCAAATTCAGAGTATTTCTGTTCTCTTGGGGAAAGTTTCTTATTAAGGTAATATATGGTGTGTTCTTTTTTGTCTTCACCTTTTTGCCCTAACATATAACCATTGATTCTAGAAAGACAATGAGATACAAGATCAGGGGCTTTCCTAGTTTAGGGTATACCAGCATAGGGGGATTCATCAGATATTCCTTGATCTGTTGAAAATCTTTTTCACATTCATCATCCTATTTGATAGTTGCATTCTTTCTTAATAATTTGAACCAAATCTTATACCGGTCTATAAGATGGGATATGAATCTAGCAATATAGTTTAATCTTCCAAGCAGACCCCTGACTTCTTTCAGAGTTTTTGGTGATAGCATATCTAGAATGGATTTTATTTTGTCAGAACGCACTTTGATTCCTCTTTGACTTACTACAAATCTAAGGAGTTTTCCTGAGGATTGGATTCTGCTTGAGTTGAAATTTTCTAAGTCTAACAAATAGCTTCCTCAAAACTTTGATGTGATTCTCTCCAAATTGGGATTTGGCAATTATATCATCAACATAAACTTTAACTTCTTTGTGCATCAGGTCATGTAACAAAGCCACCACTGCTCTTTAATATGTTGTCCCAACGTTTTTGAGCCTAAAAGGCATTACCTTATAGTAGAATGTTCACCCTATAGTGATACAAATTTGATTTTATCCAGAGAAAACATCCATGAAAGGAAAGAGGTGGTTCTTTGCTTTGTTGTCGACCAAGACATTGATGTAGGGTAGAGGAAAATCATCTTTAGGGGTAGCTTGGTTCAGATCTATAAAGTCTACACAAATCCTTACTTTGCCATTCTTTCCATGGTAGGTACTATATCTACAACCCATTCAGGATAATCCGAGACCTCTATGAACCTTACTTTAAGTAATTTCTTAGCTTCCTCTTTTATCTTAAGTAGGATATCGGGTTTAAATCATCTTTGTTTTTTCTTTATGGGTTTAACATTTTCTTTGATGGGTAATTTGTGAACCACAATTGATGGATCTAAACTGGGCATATCGGTATACGACCAAGGAAAGATGTCCAAATAACCGGCCAAGAATTCAAACAATTCATATTTTTGTGAGTCACTCAAATTTCCCCATATTTGAAGATTCTTAAGTCCTTGGTCAGTTCCCAAATTAACCTCTATTATCGGCTCATCCACAAAAATCTGATGTTGTTCATATCTATTCTAATACTCTTGAATCCATGTGTCATCAATATCATCTTGGTCAACTGACCCAATAAGGTCAGAACTGATATTGATATTCTCATAAGCTGTGAATTCATGATATCTTGATGGAATTTTAGCAAAATTAGTCCTGTAATGAGAGGGTAAAGGATATATTGTACAAAAAAGAGAAGCAAAATGAATATATAACTAGAAGAGGCAGAGAAGAGTTAGAGAGGCATGGAGTTCATGATTTCGTTCGTATGGTAGTTTTATTTAATTACAACCGTAGAGAGATAAGAAAAAGATAGGGCTCAACACTAATTACCCTATTCCACCTAGGACTCTTGCTCGTCCAGGGAGCTAATATTGTTTATGGACACAACAAACCGGTTGTTCAGAGTTGGAGTAGTGTTGCTGACTTCTTCAATAGTGCCAGATTGGTGAACGAGGTCAATCAGGTCATCAACTTCTAATTGCAGACAAGGGGTATCAGCACGTGTTGACATCACATCGACTTCTATTTCCTCATTGCCAATGTAAGGGATGTTAATTTCATGATAGATAGCATAATCTTGTTCTCCTATTACAATCACTACTTGACCATCGGCTATAAACTTAACTTTCTAATTTAGAAAGCAGGTATTGCTCTTGCAGCATGAATCCAGGGTTGTCCTAGTAGCAAATTGAAAGATCTGGGTATATTAAGTACCTAGAAATGATATCGAATGTTTCAGGGCCAATCTCGACTCCTAGCTCAATTTCTACGTCAGTAGCTCTCTTAGATCCATCAAATGACCTAACTATCAATGAATTCTACTTGATTTCAGATTTGTTTACCCTAAGCAGCTCTAAGGTGGATAGTGGGCAAACACTGAGGGACGATCTATTGTCTATCACAACTGAGTTACCAACATTCCTTTACATTTCACCACTATATACAGAGCTTTGGTATGCTGATTACCTTCTTAAGCCAAATCTTCAGGGGAAAATGTGGCTTGGTCCTATGTCAATATCGAGTGGATTATTGGACCTGGCTGCTCAACTTGGATGTTTTTAGAAACTTTTACATCTCTCAAGACTTTCATCAGTGCATTCCGATGTGAATCAAAGGTGAGCAACAATCTCATTAGTGATATCTAAGCAGGGGTCATAGCAAGTTGGTTCATGACTTTGTATTCACTTGCTTTGACTATTTTTACAAATGAGTTGGCATCTTTTTCTTTAGGATCTTCATCCAACTGAATAGGCTATTTTTTATTTTCAATATGGTTTAATTTCTTTCTAGCCTCTTTACTGCTATCATATACTCGTCTGGATTGAGTTAGATCGCATATGTCAGTATTCCAGTTGGATTTCTCATAATTAAAGGGAATAGCCTTGTAATCCTTTGATTGGACCAAGATGTTGAATACCAATCTTGCTACTTGAGGTACAATAGTTTATTTTTGTTCCTAGTCTTTATAACATTGGATCACAACTAGTTTTGGAGCTTCACTAATCATATATATTTCTTTCTTTTTTGGGATCTCAGCTTTTGTTTGCTTCTTTATGAGTTGGTTATCCTCTTCTTCAAATTTAGACCTTGAGCTTGTAGCTATTACATCTTCTAAAGGAATCAAGGGTTTTGGCCATGAGTCATCAACTAGATATCTAGAAGATTCACCTAGAAAGTCAACAGTATGGTCACTAACAAGCTATCTCGCTTTCTACTCTTTCTGAGTGCTTCCCTTATATTCTACTTCTTTAGAGAGATTATTTCTAGGATAACACTTTTTGTTATCAAACCATCTCGTAGCATTTTATAAATTTCAGATTTCACCTAGGCACGGTCTTTGACGTTCATAGCTACAAATGCCCTATTTGTTTGAGTTTCCAGCAAGTTGAGAAAGAAATATGGTATCTCATCTAAGTCCAAGGGATTTTCCTCTTCTTCTTTGTCCACTGTTATCATGTTGATGTTGTGGCCATGAGTGAGAAGAGGATTGCTATTGACATGTGGTTTAGAGGTTTCAAAAAAATATAATTGGATGAGTTTCGCATCAATCGGGTCTTAGATGTAGATGTTTCAACCTCTAGCAGTTTTCAGTAGAATGCCCCTCTTACCCTATGTACTATTCACATTTCAGTTTTGGATCATATCCCTTTGGTTTAAACCCTTGAATTGGGGGCTTAAAAGTTAGTAGTTTATTTTATATGAGTTTGTGCAATATCTAGGATAGAGGTATAGGAAGCTTGGTGAATTATCGAGTTAGGCAATTTCTCCTTTCCCGTTCTTTCCAAAGTTCTCTATTTGGCTTATGGGCCTTGCAATATGAAATTAAGGCTTGACTGATTGAAAAGATCTAGTGTTCACAACATTAACAATTGACTCTTTTTCTTGGTCAATTGCTCAGGTTGGGCTTTTATCATACAGTTCAACTAATTTCCCAAATAGAATGGCATCCTTAATTCTACTCCCAACTGCTACTATATCAGCAAAGCTAGCAGCTATATGCCCTACTAAATGCCAGTAGTATGGCTTACCTAATGTATTGATAAACATAGTAGTCAATTCATTCTTAGGAATGGTGGTAGTGATCATAGCAGCTTTACTTCTCTATCTTTGAGTATATTACTTAAAGGTTTCATTGTTTCTCTTAGTCATCTTGCTTAGGTCAGCCATTGAGGGAACAACTTCTATGTTGAATTTATATTGGTTATAGAAGGCTCGAGCTAACTTTTCTCAAGTGTTAATTCCAATCATATCCAGCTGAGTATATCATAGTAAGGATGGTCCTATAAGATTATCTTGAAGAGTCTATACCATTAGGGAGCTGTATTTAGCATACCTGCCAATCTTGCGAATGTATAAGTGGGTATGGAGCATTGGACAACCAGTTCCCCTGTATTTCTCAAATCTTGGGACTTTGAAATTTTTAGGACACTCCCCTTCATCCTGGTTTTGCGAACTAAGAAGGCCTATTTTCTCAAAATCAGTGTAGGGCTTAAATAATTTGAGTTGCTCACTCATTTTCTTCACCAGTTTCTTTTCTAGCTCTTTTTCTTTCTCATTCCAACCCTGTACTTTTAGGCCTATGATGTTGTATTCCCCCTCTAGCATTTCTATCTCTTTGTTCTGACCATGTGTCTCAATAGGGGCATCTGTCAGGTTTAGCACCAGTGGTTTATCTGGATGATTCTGAACCAAGGTGTCTAGTTTTTCTTTGACTTTGTTAAGTGTTGATTCTAAAGTAGCCATTATGTGTTCCACAGGCTCATTGTTGTTTCTAGACATTTTAGATCTTGACTTAGTGATTTTTGGACTACGAGTTCTAGCAACTTTCCTAGGTGCAATCTTGGTAAGACCTAAAGCATTTATAACCAAAATTCATCAGTTTAGTAATTTCTGTTTTGAGTTTTTTGACAATTTTATGAATTTTTATGGATGTTTTGCAACTTTCGTGAGAATATGTACAAAAATGCAAGATCAGACATCTTGTTTTTGGAAAATTGAAACCAAATTATTAGTGATCAATCCTTACATAGCAAAATTGGATCTTAAAGGGTCTTTTTTTTCATTACAGACTCGATTACTAGACCCAAGAAACTTGACAAACTAGACATTTTGCTTTTCATTATTATTTACTTACAAAAGGGGCCTTTAAGGGCAAACTCAAAAGATAAAACTAACTTCAAGAAAAAAAAAAAAAAAACTAGCTTAAACCGACTTCTCTCGATCTTCCTCTACATCATTGGTCAAATTTGCTCCAGGTCTTCTTTCAGTTGATCATATTCCTTCTTTTTCTTTTAAAAATGTTCTCTCCAAAGATCTTTTTCTTTCCTTTCCTCCTAAACCTCATTTTCCACATCCTTAAAGCTTCCTCATAATCCTGATGTAGGACTTTGACATCTGCTTTCATCATATCCTAATAGATTTGCTCTTTATGGGGAAGATGGGTCGAATTAGGCCGTAAAACATTAAGAGCCTGATATAGAGTGATCTTTACGTAATGCTAGAATTGGTATACAAAGTTTCTACTAGCTCTATAAATATGCAAAAATTTGGCCTTAACTCCCCAGGATCATGAATGAGTTTAGCAGTATAGGTTTGCCAATAATTTACAATCCCTTTTAATTGATTATTAATCTCATGTGGGATGAGGTTAATATCTATGTAATCATGCAGCACTAGAGTTAGTAGTTTAGTATAGGTAATATCTTGTATGACCCTTAATTGCCTAGCCACACTTCCAAGAAAATAACCTGTACAGTTGGTAATTCTAAGTAAAGGAACCCATTTATAGTCTAAGCAACCCAATATAGCCTTAATACTGTTAAACCATTTGGCTACCTGAAGAAGCACTGCAGTTGGAACTCCTCCAATATACCAGCCCATTTTGAAGTAGTAACACTGTTGTCTATCTTGATCTTATGAGCACAACTTTTGACTATGTCAATGTTTGATTCGTTTTGAGTAAATTCATTCCCTAAGCAATTGAGATGACTGGTAAACCATAAAATTGAAAGTGTAGGAGCTGCTCGTAGTAACCCATGGTTGTGTTGCTTGACATAAGTGAGGGATCTGACTTGTTGAGCTAAGGTGCTAGTATGTAGGACCTGACTGCAAGAAACTGGGAGACTAACTTAGCCACTCTATAATGCACACTAAAATTCCCTTGAGGGAACAATACAATCTTGAATACAATTGCTATGTAAGCATTGATTCTGTGCTGTTACCACATTTCAAACCCTCCACAAAAGATCTGACGGTTTTTGTTATATCTTATTGGGGTAGCAAACCAATCAATCAGTGTAGAAACTTTTAGGGACTGCCCCTTGCATTGATTCATGGTGACAACAAGTTTGGTTTTTCAGATCCTAATCAATTTGCTAAAAATTGAGGCTGGTTGGGCATTAAGCTCAAGAACAAAAATTCCTTCTTTAAGAGGGGTAGTTTATAAGAATTTGGTGTACTCCTCTAATGTAGGGGCTAACATGTAGGAATTGGGCTCGTATACATTGACATATGGATTCCAGAATTAGACTAAGTCCCAAGGTAGCTTCCAATTCAATTAGACTTTCATTAAGGACATGATTGGGCCAATTTCATGATAAGGAAGTCTTGGTGTTGTTAACTAAAGTTGTTAAACTAGAACACTAACATGGAGCGAATAGGGGTCCAGATGGAGCACAGGGACTTGAGTCGGTTGAGAACTACTTCGTTGACTTTCCATGATTGATTACAAAAAGAAAACAAAAATTGCAACCTTTCTTAAGACCTAGTTACAATCTATAGTTACAAATTACAACAGATAACTGGATCAATTACTAATAATTGTTTTTATCGGTCCCATTATAAGATGTTTGATTTTTCATGCCAAAAATAAATAAAAGATAGATAAATAAATTGCAGAGATAAAGGGTGGGTTTGTTACGGCCCAAGGGTACCCTAGTAGTAGCATACAATCTACCATATATACTATTATTAGTTATACTTTCAGGGATGACATATTTTCAAACAAATAAGATCTTTTAGTTGCATCGATAAGAAATGACAAATACATGTAAGCCATAATTTAGTAAAATATCTGGCATCACAAGTCTTAAATATTATAATATTACAAACCATATTCCTATTCCATAAGTCTCCAAATACATAAATTGATATTTTAGATACTAACTATTTTAACTAGGAAACAAAATAAATAAATTATCCCAAATGTCCTAAATCCTTCCAGCTTTGAAATCTTATCGGAGTCACGTGCTTGGAAGAAACGAGCCAAGGTCGTAGAATAAGCTTGAAAGGTATTTAGAGTTGAGCGAACCACAGTTAGTGAATAAAGATTATTACAACATCAAGCAAGTTCATTAACAATCATATGTAATGCAATAATCAAATAAGTGCTCAAAATAAAAGTCTAGAAGATTAGAGTCCAACATGTAAGAGATTTACGCCTCTATCAGGGTTGAAGGACAATTGCTTAATGACCACCTGCCTAGGGAAAACTAAGAATATAGGAAAATCAACAATTTCTCGTTTTAACTTATCACTTTAATTTAAGGGTATTTTAACTGATCATTTGTTACATCAATCCATAGAAACTCCCTAAATATTAATAATTTCAAAACGATACCACAAGCGGCACCTTTTGTTGCCACTTAGTTCGTGGAATCGACGAAACAAGAAATCTTGAGTAAAACTATAAATCTTTTAGACAGAAAAACCAAGTATATAAAGAAATGAAATACTAATACGTAGCAGGCTATCACACTTTTGAAATATGCAATAATGCAGTTTGTGTAATGCATGTTTGTTTTAATTATATAGGCAATATTTCTTAATCAGGCTTCAGGTGATCATATTACACAAACATATACCATGCCTTTCTCAAATTATTAGACAATTTGTATTATCACTTTTATCATCTTAGTTTATCAATACAAACAAACAACTCATATCACATGCTCAATAAACTTTCACATCAATCATATTATCTTTGTATTACATATGCCACTAGTTATAAACACAAATAATACAATAGCTATGAGTTACTAACTTGCTCATGATGATCAGTTGTAATAGTTTTCAAGACCACGAACTGATCAGTATCATCTATTGGACGAATAAATATTCACTAATAAGATATATATATATATATATCTATATAAATAAATCCTATTGGTTATCTAAGTGTCATAAAACTAGTTTTTATCTTTTCTAAATCTATATTATCTTTTCTAAGTTATTACTTATCGAAAATTAATATTTTTAGAATGTTTTATTTTTATTAGGTAATTATAGAGTTTGTATACAATAATTCAATTTTTATTATTATCATTATTATTTTTATATCGTTCTTTAGTTTGACCACCTTATGATAACTAATATTTTTTTTTATTATCTATTTTCATCGTGTTTCTCTTAATCTCATTTTATGTTATTACCTATTATTTATGGTAATCACGTTATTCTTAATTATAACTTATTCTCATTTTCCATTCGTATATACTTACTTATGTAGAATAATTATTATATTCTAATCTTTTTGTTTAACAAAACAAAGTGTTTCTTATTTATAATAGTTACCAAAGTTTTAACGCTTAACAAATATTTAAACATATTGATCTTAAATTATTTATATTTGTTTATTAAATTTTATCTTATGTTTTCTTTATATATATATATATATATATATTGTTAGTTATGGATGAAACGAATTTTCATCTAGGGAAAATTTTGCACGTACACTAAACCAACATCGTCAGCATTGAACCCGGCTGTCGGCCTTCATGCAATTATTACGTATCATTTTTCTAGTATAAGCCGGCTTGAAAGTCGCCAGCTTAACCATGTACGCTGCTGGCATTCATATAATTTTACGCGTAACAAAATTTTTGTGTAGTGTCGTTCCAATGTAAGATGGCTCGAAGGCTACCACTTGTCCATTTACGCTGCCAGCATAGGGCCAATGTATGCACTGTTCATCTTATTCATTTTTCTCCATTTCGTATTTCATTTCCATTACACCATACATGTATTATACTCGTGTTTTAGCTATTTTTGAGTATTTTTCCATGATCCTCAACTATTGTTCATGATATATCAACACATATAACATCTCATAATCCTCATAATAGATGATTTCCTAGCTTCTATACATATAATAATGTATAAATGGAATTTTAGAGTTAGATAATACTTTGTTTGGAGCTGTTATGGTGATATTTAACCCTTCCACCAGACTTGATATGGACTTAAGTTAATAAAAACATTGTTTAAGCTAATGTTTATTACATATAGTAACTTTAAACAAATTTTACTTACTTAGCATGTTCACTTCCTAAGCTTATGTTTGTGCTTTGTTGGGGCTATTCAAATGAAGCTGAGTTTGTATGTTTATGTTGTTGTTTTTAGGTTGTTTTTGTGTGCTTTAAAAGCTTCGTTTGTAGCTAATTAAGAGCTGTATTTATGGGCAAGAAGTAGCAGCTCCCAAGGATGTTTTTCGACCAAGAATGAGCAAGATTTCTCCACTTAATTCCAACTTGTTTGCATGATTTCCTCTGCATTAAATGAGGTGTTCAAGTTGGAGAATTTTGATTGGCTTTTAAAACTTATTATCTTGACTTTTGTTGATGCAAATTGACCTATTTATTTTGTAATTTCGGCTGGGAGGTTTGGGATAGTTTTAACTGCAAATCCCATGCTATTTCCATCGAAAAGTGTAGCAAAATCATAATTTTATTTAAATATTTAATTATCTTAGTTTTAGGATAGTTTATTAAGCTAAATAGGTATATTTATATCAGTTATTTGGAAGTTTTGTCTCCAAAAATTTATTTAAAGCTTCTTTAAATTTTCTAGATTATCCTTGTCCATTGAGTTTAATTTTTAGTTTAAAGTTTACGTGATTAATTATCTTATCTTTTCTAAGGTTTTATCTCATGTGATTAGGGTTTTCTAAGCATAATAGGCCAATTTCAGTTTCAATCTTTAAAAGCTTCAGAATTCTCTAACTAGAACAATGGTGTAATTGGAACATTTATTTAGAGTCTAGATTGTTGGTTATGGATCTATTTTTGTTCCCATTATGTATATAACTATAACGGATCATCCTTAAATTATCATTTTCTAACTGTAAGCTTTGTTGGTTATTTACTTTTTAATGCACTTGAAATCCTATCTTAATTATTTCTATATTTTGAGTTTACACCCACTACGAAATCTTATCTTTAGTACATGTTACTATTTAAAGAACATTGTTATAAAGTTTGAAGTTTTATATAGGTTCATTACTACTTGTAGTTTCATTATAGGGTCTTTATTGATTCCTAAACTAACCTTCTATTTTTATATAGTATTTTTATTTATTTTTACTGGTATGAAAATTCTCAAGGTTTATAGGGTTCTAGGGGCACCCTACTCTATATCCTTATTATCCCTAACTAGAACAGGTCATAGGCTATATCGAAACGATGTTAAAGGAGTCTGATCACCATTTGGCAGTAGTAAAATCACATGAGCCCATAGGCTATACAATGGCCCTCCTTCTTAGTTTCTAATGAGCCTGGGTTCGACCCTTCTAAACAGATATATAAATAAAAGCACAATTCATTAAACCCCTCCTTATAACAAAATCCTAAAACTAACTGTCTTCCATATTTTTCCCGCAAAACAAGCCAAATGCTAACAAGCAACTAAGTTAGAAAATATTTACATGGATTGAATAAGAAAGGCCCATATTTCCATAACTTCAAAGTTTCTTAAGCCCATTAAGCCTAGAGAAGCCCACTAAGATTCTACAGTGGAGTTGCCAAGTTGTCCGGCCTGAATTTAGTTCTTATTCTACTAAGGGTGCCGATCTGTATCAAACCCAGCTCATTTAACATAGAACACTCAACAAAGAACCAGTATGATTTTGTCGAAGCCCGATTTTTTTTAAAATTGTTCGATTTGGAGTCACCATCAACCAAAGCCAAAAAAAAAAAGTCAATTAGAGATCAATGGGTGGTTCAATTTTTGGTTCGACCACTGATCCGTGTAAAAAACCAAAAAATGTTGAGTCTAGGGGCTACTATTTTAAAACTTAAAAGGTTATCTAGGTTTTAGATAGACCTTAGAAATCTTGAATATATGGCCAAAACTCATAAAAACCATATAATTTGGAATTTTTCAATTTTATCTTTTTTGGAAAAGAGTATATATTTTAAACATGTTTTTGTTTTTGTTAAGAAAAACCTAAGAATTTTTTGTTGTTGTGACCACCCATTAGGTGCCTACATATTTGCTAGTTAGAATCAAGTCTTGTAGTTCATTTTAATTTTTGTAAATTTTTTAGTGTGTGTGTCCTTTTTAATTATGAAGATCTTCTAAGTTAAAATGATTTAGCTAATTTGATTTTTAATTATTTGAAAATTCCTAGCATATCTAACTTTTATAATTTTGCTTTTTGAAAACTCCTAAAAGTGTCTTGATTTTTCAAAAAACCCCATTTACTTTGTTTTTGGATATTTTAGAAAATAACCAATGATACTTATTTATAAACCAAAAAAATATTTTTGTAATAATATTATCCTATATATAGGAAAGACAAAAAGAGATAAATAGTTTTTTAAAGATTTTGTGAATTTTCCATTTTTTTTTGAGTTTTTGGTAAAAAGAATGATATTCACAGGGACCTAATATTGTAAGTGATCTCACTAAATAAAATCGTTAATTCCCATTAATAATTCCTTGATCTAATATAACGCAAAACATCATCAAAATGATATCTATCAAACATAACACCTGTTGTCGATGGTGATTTGCAAGTCAATAATCTTAAAACTATACCTATATTTTTCTTGATCTTCATAATTTAATTCTAAAACTTACTTGTTAATCATACCAAAATATATATCCTAAATTTGTATTCACTTAATTCCGCTTATCTAATCATCAAATTATATATACTAATATTAACTAAATAATAGCAAGAATATAGCATGCATATCATACGCGCACATACATATTTTTTTATCATAAACCTATATGGCTTCTATAATATGCACACCGCATATTATCAGTCATATACGTTTGTGATCATTTTTTAGCACGTATATCGTATGGTCCACGTAAATTCACATACCGTACGATATCGTATATGATAAAGATCTCTTCACTTTTTTTTTTTTTGTTTCCATTATTTTATGGGTTTGTATATTACATATACATGTATTTACAACAATACAAATAGTAAACGAAAAAAAATAAATATAAACCTAATGAATATAAAAGAAAACATATATGATAGAAAAAGGATTGAAAGTATGGATCTTGTTCCAGACCTATGCAAATGGATTGGGTCAACTTCAACGTGGGTCGTGGTTCCTACAAAAATCGAAACAAGATGGTCCTCGTATCTCCCTCAGTAATCGATGTGGGTGTGAGTCTCTAAGTCTTCAAACCTACAAATAGAATTGATTTCTCTCTCTCGTTTCGATCAGATGATGGGTATTGGTTCGAGTTTCACAATTTTGAAGATGGTGGTTTCAAGTATTGGGATGGCGAGGACTATGACAACTAGGGTTCGATTTCATAGGGATCAGGTAGTAGACAGAAAGTCATGGTCTCAAGTTTAGGTGTTTGGTCTGAAGGTTGATGGAGCTTTAAGTGGCAGTTTAGGAGATGGGCGGAGGTCGAATGGTTAGCGACTAGCAACAGTTTTTGCTAGTCGAGGATAGAGGAAGAGAGTTAGGCATTAGGTTATGTACGATAGTTAGGTTGTGACTAGTTGCGGTTTCCACTATTTCGTGGTGGAGGTGGTTGTTCATTGGACGAAGGCTTCTAGGTTCGTGACTAGTAGTGGTTTCGCTAGTCAAAGATAGAAAGAGAAAGAGCTTGAAGGCTAGAGAGAGAGAGACTATTAGAGAGAGAGGAGTTTTAGAGCCGCTAGAGAGGTCAAGGTTCAAAGATGATAGAGAGAGAGAGAGAGAGGTCTCAAGCCAAAGAGACCTTTTTTTTTTTAATTTTAACTTTTAAAATCATCTTTACTTTGATGGTAAATTTTCTATTCAATAACCATTTCAAGAGAATCATCAACAAGCGTTATGAAACTTCAAAATTTTGAATTTAAATGAAGATATGAAGTCGGATCATCTTCTAGAATCAGATTTTTGAACCCCATACGTGAAATAGAGCTCGAAATGAGCTCGTTTAAAGCTCATTTGAGCTCTATGATAGCATCAATGGTAGATAACAGTCCATGAGGAAGACGTATGTGTGAACTTGTGCTTGTCTTGACCCGAACATCCCAGATGATGAGCTAATAGCGAGGAAACAAAAAAGAAAGAAACTCGCATTGAGCAAGTATCAAACCCAAGCCTTCTCCCTATGTGCTCATGACTCACACGAATTGAGCTAAGCTTATTTCTTAGTTAATATCTCCCTTTAAATGGTCCTTAAATCAAAGTATCCTAACCTAATACGAATTTAAATGAAATGGCTGAAATGGACTAGGCCCATAGCTTAAATTAACTTTCAAAAGCAGCTCGACACATTATAAGATAACTATTATATTTACATAAGCCCATTAAAACTTTAATTATTATTATTTTATGCATATATATTATTTTCTATTTTTAAATTAATTAACTTTTTAAAAAAGGTTTTCATTTATTTACTTAAAAGATGAGGTTTTTTAAAAGTTCTTTTATAATAAATTTTTTCTTTTTTTTGGTTAGGGAGGGGGGGTAGGGGGTGTGTGTGTGTGCGCGCACGTGCAAAAATGATGGACAAGTGTCTCACTTCAATGATAGTGGAATTGATGCATTCAGACATGTCATCGACCACGTCACATTTTGTCTCATGTCTAAACATTGCTTTGCACCAATACTTAAGGTTTTTCAAGAGCAAATTTTCAGCTGCACTTGGTTTGAGCTTCCTAATACATTTCACATCTTCCAACTTGCCTAAGGTTGTAGAATTGCATGCACTCCATAATAGCTGTTGAAGTTCATTGCCTTTATGCTTCTTCCTCCAGTTAGCGAAAAAGTGCTGGGCACAAAAACGATGCTCAACTAGCGAGTAAGATGAGGATATAGCTTATTTGAGCCCCTATGAATTGCAACATCATGAACGAACAGGAAATGAGGTCAAAATGTTAGTGTGTGGAAAATTTGAGCACGTAATGAAATGATGATTATTCAAATTGCAAATGAAATCCATATACCTTTTGCATATCACTTATTAAAGTGAAGTCATTCAATGAACTCAAGCCCATTATAGGGTCTAGTTCATTAAGGAACCACACCTAGCTATCATTGTTCTCTCCCTTGATATATGCCTAAGCAATGGAATACATATGATCATTTCAATATTGGGCCACTGCACTCAATATCTCACCCTTCAATTCACCTTTGAGAAAACATCCATCAAGTCCCAAGATTGGCCTACATCCCTCAAGAAACCCAAATCTACAAGCATCTAAACATACAAAAATCCTCTTAAAATATAGCGGGTGTGCTGCGCTAGGATGTTGTGACAATTTCTTTACAGTATTGACTTTATCTTTTGATTCCTTGCTCAATGCATTAGCATAATACCATAGCTTCTCCATTTCAAGATTGAACCCTCTATTGATTTGCTTCATTGCATACTCTTTAGCTTGTTGGCATTGTCCATGACTCACATCTACCATCAACTCCTCCTTTACTTGTTTTTTTATATCAATTGCAAACATCTTAGGTATAATTCGAAGTTAGGACATGAAGTTCCTTGCAAAGACCTTGTGTTTCAAATGGCTATTCCTGAAAGACGGTCTACAAAAATCACTATGTTTGCCCTTGAATGTTTTCACTACAAACTCATTAGTTCTAGATTCATATGAGGCATATATAAAGTTGCATTCCACATTCTTGCATTTATATTGAACCATCCTCTTGTCATTAAGTGTTAGCTTCAATTCACATATGTCATTAATAGAGAACTTATTTAAAGCATCTTTAAATAGTTACCTATTGAGAAATACCATACTCACACAAACATGAGGTGCAAGTTTTTGGGTAAAAGCAATCCCTTGTTTTCATGCATCTACTAGAACTCACATTATTGTGGTCATCTTCATCTTCCTTAGAACTCGTGTACAAATTGCCTTTATCTTTTAAAAAGGGTTTTCCTTCTTACTATTGGAAGAAGCAAACCACCTTGAATAGATTTACCCTTTGGTGACCTCTCTAGATCCTCTCTATAATCCTCAAAAATAGTATCAACTTCTATAGTGAAACCTTTAATTTTGTATGAGCCTTTATTCATTAGGAAACTCTTTTTCTTCCTTCTCGCAGCGAAGACTTCATCATCATCATCATCATCAAACAAGCATTCTACCTCAATAATGTCCTCTTCCTTAGGTTCAGACTCCAAACTGTACTCTAGAACTCCACCAATCTCAATCCTTTCCTTGCAAATTCGGTTTAGAGTGTGCTCTACATATAGGTAACCACTATCACACACTCTTACAATAGAAACCACAGCATCGTAGGTGGCATCATTGCCTAAACCCAAGCATAATAACCCATTTACAATACTCTTGACTGAGACTAGAAAGGAAATCTTCACTACATTTATGTAATTGAAATCTCCAAGGAAGCAAAGCAATGCTTCCTCTATGATTTTGTCGACTTCAATGGTATAGCATATTTGCTCACCACCACGTCTTTTCTCGCTTCATCTTCACCTTCAAAATTCCCTCCAAAGTGTATCGAAAGGTTCACCCTAGATGTGTAATCACAAAATTTTATAAGAATGGCTAAGAAATTGTAAAGTTTTATTGATTACTACTTCTTGTCAGGTACATTAACAATAAAAATTGCAATTCAAATTGCAAGGCTGGGATAAAGTGCACACCATTAACTAACTAAGTATATAGCATAAGTTCATAGAGGTTAGCCATTATCATGGTCAATGATGTCATCTTATGTGGCTTGTGAATCACACTTTAGCTACCCTATACATAATTTAATCCATGAACTGACAAAGAGGGTTACCCTAAATATACATCAACTACCCCAAGAATCACACTTCGTATACAACATTATTTCTAGTCACAGTTTATGTTTTTGTAAGTAAAGGGATATATTATAGCTACATAAAAAGATTGTACATGCTGTCCTTTTTTTATGCATACAAAGTACGAAAGTGCAGCTTCTTCATGCAATGAGAAGTTAAAAAGTAAAAAAAGAAGAAAAAGACGGTTTCCTTCCCCGAGCATTCATAGTATAGGATGTCATTCTTCGACTGTTAAATGAGTGGGACAAATGAAACTAAAGTATTTTACTTCATGTGGACCAGTAATCTGTAGTGTCATGGGTGATCTTTTTGAATTTAAGGGTTTCGATGGAAATTAGTGTTAAGGTTTGACCACGTTCTTACTTGGGGTAAAGCGGAACTAGGTTAGAGTTTAGGATTCCCTTTTGCTTTAGGGTAAAAGTGTATCTCTCCACTTCAGTGTTTCATTGTGCTCCACTTTGCCCTCCATGCCCTCTACTCCTCATGATTTCTTCTTTTTTCCCTTTTGGTAAAATGTTTTGTTTGTTTAAGGTAAATGGTGATGATGAAGATGTCTCCTGCACTTTTGGATGTAAACTAGGGTTAGGTTAGGAAATAGTCTTCTCTTTTATTTTATGTAATAAATGGACACGTGTCAAGTAGCTATTAGTGCAAGGAGCCATGTGGGATGATTGAATGGATAGAGTTAATTCAGGTACTATTTTGAACTACAAAAACTTTCAATCAGGTATGAAATTGAACTTTTGAAAGTTTAGGTACCCAATTGAATTTTTTGTCAAAGTTCAAGTATCAAAAGCGGTATTTTCCTTTAAAATAAATACAAATTTATATATTGAGTGCTTGAGTGGATTGAACGAGTTGGTACAAATTTGAGTTGTTAGATAACTGATGAGACTAGTTGAAAAACAACACCTATCCTGTTTAAAAATATGATGGTACTATAGAATTTTTCAAAAACTACACTTGTGAAGTGTGTGCAAATTTAATAATATTTTATGCGTTTGAGTATTAATAAATAATAATCCATGCAAAAGAAAAAAAAAATTGGAGTTTGGGAAAAAAACATATAGCACGGTAGTTGGCAAAAAAAATCAACAATAGAAAGCTGCATAAATATTTACCATTTCAAAAATAACGTCACTTAACAACTCAAATTCAAATAGAATCATGATCGCATCATTAAAATATATAATATAATATAATAATTATATATTTTAATAGTTACTTAATTGGTTGGACGGTACAATATCATAGAAGTTCCTAGAAAAATATATATTATAGTATATACACATTCATGTTTATTAAACATGCATTTTTGTATGGTTATAAATATGACACATTATTAAACATGAACTTATAGTGAATATTAATTAGTTATGAAAATTCAATATTTTATTTAGTATGCATTAAAGTATTTTTATTCCATGCATAGCAAATTTGGTGCATATATGCTAGTTTTCACATACATGTAAATTAATTGATCCCAACTAATTACTTATATGTACATATAACTTATTTGATATTGTACTTAATGTGAATCAATTAAATACAATATAACTTGCTTATTGCATAAATGTATTTTATGTAGATAAGCGTTTACATAAATGAAAATCGATTGTTCTTTAATAATTTCTTTAATTTCTTCAATTGTCGCAATATAATTTATAGCAATCAATTTTTGATATATTCAATTGGTAAATAATTTACTATGTAATTACATTTATCATTAATAATATGCTTCAATTCTCATTAGTCTAATTCTCTTTAATAATCTATAATATTAAAATTCTTGCATATTTAATTTTTATTAAATTATTAAAATTTTTATCTTTTGTTATTAACTGTACATTTTAATTTCCATAAACATCAATTCACATTGAAATAATTTAAATTTTGAATTACTAATTTATGGTGTCATAGTATTTATCATTGATAATACATTTTAAATCATACAAATAATACGTTCACTCACATTCTTCACAAATATAGTAAAGATGGAATTCAAATGAAATAAAATTTCTCTTATTTACTTACTCTGCTTGAAGTTAGAGATTTTGTAGGAAAAAATACATTAATTTTTATGAATCTTTAGTAGTTGATCAATTTTTGAAATTCAGTAAATTAAATTTTCATATAATTAATAGTATTAATGTTGATTTAGAACATATTTTATTTTTATCTTGTACGGCGGTTCTCATATAATATGCCATGTTTATAAAATTGCCACAAATATAATAAATTTATGTCGGTATTTAAACAATATTTTGAAGAGAAATAAATATAAGGAATCTAATCCATACTTCTACATGGAAATTTCTAGTAATCTAAAATTTATGCTGCTTTAAGTTTATTCATTTTGCTAAATGTTTTGCTGTGATGGCCGAAAAGCGAATTGGTATACATCCACTCTATTATTTATTTGAAATTTTAACAGCGAGTAGTTATACTCCTTATCAGGTGATATTAATTATTTTTTCTGAGTAGAGAATGTAATAATTGTAAGAAGAATTTACTCTCAGAAGGAGTAACTGAAAGGACAGATGATTTGAGATGTTTTCGTTTAGGAACATTAAAATTATCACTTTTAAGTCTAGTAGGTTGTTACTAATAATCCAATATTCTATTAGGATAGTCTCACATCGATAGTAAACGTGTGAGTGTATGTTTTTAAAGTTTGAAGGATGAAGATCTCATATTAAATACCCGCGTTATGTGTTTTAACATAAATTTCCCATTTTCTTATTCTCCCTTCGGTTTTTAGTATTTTTAAAAAAATAATACTGAAAGTTTTTTTTTTCTTTTTTCTTTTTTTTCTGGGGTTGTATTTTCTGTCTTTTCCTGTTGAGGGCTTGTGCTAGACACTACTGAAAACTCGGTTCTCACGCCATGTCTATGCTTCTCCTACCGAAGCACAGCTGAAAATATTCTGGGCTTAAAATTGTTTTGCAAGTCATGTTGACGTGCCTGAAATTTTAAGCTTGCCCATGGTCCCGTGAGTCCTCTTTGAGTTGAAAGTTTCTTCTCATGGATAAAATCCTCCTGTAAGTCTTATATTCATAGGTACATTCATTGATACGTCGAAAAACACAGGTTTTGTATATATCTGAAGATACAAAAATTTATACAAATGTTAGTCCTATATATTGGCATATTTTAAATGTTTTGTTCGCGTGGTGTCCGACAGACAGTAGCTGGCAGATATTTTTTTTTAACTTCTTTTAATAAATTGTTTGTCAAGAATATATATAGATAGAAAAGACATGATAGTTCTAATAATGAAAATATAAAATAGATCAAATATAGATAAAATATAGTTATAAATCAGATATTTTTGTATATAAAATTTAGATACAGATACAGATAAAAAACAAACAATTCAAACGGATTTATTAGGTTCTTATTAACAAATTAAATTTTCTACTAGAATTAAAGAGAGAACCTTAAGAATCAAGTACGGTTGTTGAGGAATCCAAGTTGTACATAGGGCGATGAAACGATTAACTGTGGACGTGTAATCCAATCCCCTTATTGCAAGGGCTTCTAATGTACCAAGGCAATAAAATAGTGATAAGCATGTCAAATTATGTTATACGAAAAAAATTCTAATTTCACCTTTTTTTTTTTTTTTACCATTTTTAAGATAAAGGCAAGCGATACTGCATTTTTATTTTTGGATATTTTAATTTTTCTTTATTCATTTTTTTCAATTTATAAATCAATGATTATATATTTTCATCAGTACAGAACCATCACTAAAATTTTCTAAACTCTTGAATTACTCTTTCACATCATTGTAACATGAATTTCTTCTTTGATTTTTCATTTTTTTATAATTCATTATATGTGGCAATGATTATCAGACTCTTGTGACTACCTATAATTGGAGCGTATGTATAATTGTAAAATTGTATAAAACAGACAAAAGTTGTAGAATTGAAAACCCAGATTTATAATACTATAAGTATATAGAAAAATAATTTTATATCTGTTTTAAATTCATAAAATCATATGAATCGACTCTAATTTTTAATGAAACAACATTTTAAATAGATAAAATTAATGAAAATTAGAAGAAGTAATCAGAGATGTCTATTTTCCTGTTTTCATTTACATGGCCATAATGAAATAGCCATAAATTCTTAATTCACATTTTATATGTGTTGTTGAAATTATACATGCTTTTGATATGTGTTGAATGTGATTTATATTTATGACGAATTATATGTTGTGTAGTTATGCTAAAAATATTTAAATGTATTATAATTAATTAAATATTGAGTTCATAAAATTTTAATTTCATTAGAATGTATTAATATGCTTACAATAAGTTAGATAAAGCATATACATAATTCTCAAAATTACAGAATTTTAGTCACAAATAAAGCCTATAAACCCACCTTTAATTAACCAAATCAAGCCCATTAATTAAAACAAGTTAAGCCCATTAAAGGCCTTATTAGTGGCAGCCATGAAAGTCAAACAAAAGGATAACATCAACCCATAAAAGTGCAAAATTCGTCCAAAATTTTCAGACAATACAAACACCCACTCGAAGGCTTTAAACTCCATTTTTGCACTCCCAAAAGCTTCATCATGGCCCTATGCTATTAAGCCCTTCATCTCTTATAAATTCAACCATCAAAAGCTTGTTTTAGGACTGCAAATCAATAGTACAAAGTTTGCTTGGTAAGTATGTTTTTCTTATCTTGAACATATAAATGTATCTAGTTTTTTGACACTAGGTTTAAGTTTAAACTTGTGTTTGATGATTTATATGTTGTATTGATAGTATAAGAAGTGTTATAGGGACTAGTGAAGTTAGTTATGTATGTAGTATATGAGATTAGAAGTGTTGAGAAATGGAAATGGTTGATGACTAAATGTTGAGTGTTGTGGACTTGGGGTTTGAAGTGTGATTTGTGAATAATGATGATGGTGAGGTGTTTAATGTTTTGAGTGGAGTTTATGTGGGTTGAATGATGTATTGATCATATAATAAGCTTAGGAAAAACATGGATGATTTTAAAGAAGTTTTGGAAGTGTAAACTTTACATGAAAAACAAAGAAAATTTGTGTCTAGCAACAGGGATAAGTCACGAGCGAGCGAATGGGAGTGATTTAAGCTGATCGTAACTTTTTCACATGTCATGGGCAACTAAAGAGGCGTGATACACTCTGATGGTGTGTTTTTCAAAAATCACGGGCGACCAAAGGGGCGTGCAATCTGCCCTGCAGCTTGATGTGTTTTCGTATTTTGGTCGTAACATTTTCATCCAATCTCTAATTGAGGTGATTCAAGTTGCGTTGGAAAGATTAAAAAGATATCTACAAATTTTATGTTTTGAGTTTTTTCAAATTTTGAAATTATCAATGTTTAAATTCCAATTTTTTCCAACTATTGCATTTTCCAAACAAAGTCAAAAACTTATTTTTGTTTGTATTATATGTATTTGCTTTCGCAAATAGAACTTTTTGAACTAAAATGAGATAGATTAATGATATTTGATATTTAATGATGATTGAATGATATAATTAAGCATGATTTAAGTATATCTATAGATTTAACAAAATATTGATTTTATATGAGTGTTAAGCTAAAATAGTTATATTGTATATATGATTTCCTTTACTTGTTTTAAGATCTTGTGATAACTTATTTGAATTTCTTTGAATGGTTAAGTATGAGATTAGTTGATATTGAGCTTAGACTAAGTGGGATATTGTGATAATCTCTTTGAACAGTAATTGATCCCAGCTCGGCCACCCTCATTAATTCCCAAGCTAGTACAGGTACGTAGTAACTTGTTTGTTTTCTTGCTAAGATAGGCATTACTTTAAAGCTACTTTATATTGAGAAATACTTAATAATTGTTTGTTGAATTTTCTATTACGCCGTTGAATCTGGTTTGGAGAGCAGCACTCTGCTTAGATTGGGGGCATGGTAGTTTATGCGCTTAGACCATCCTTGTCATTCTGATATGAGTTTCATAAGTGGTTCAATAGGTAATCGATAGGGAATTTGGTATCGGTGTAACATTTACTTAAACTTAGGAGGAAGTACCATGGTTTAGTTCAATGTTTATGGGAACGATGAACTAGATTCATGTTATGGATTGAGTCTAAGTAGAGTTGTGTAACAGCTAGAAACCCTAGATGAGATTACTTAATCTTTATGGTAAATTTATCTAGAATGGTATGAGTATTCGAGCTACTTATATCAATCCCTTGAGAGTCAATGTTGTTACTTAGGTTCCCACAAGATCCCTGTTGTCCAGAGTTTGAATACTCCCTTATTGTATGGCTAATTAAAGATTGAATAATAAATAATTGGTTGTTACATCTTGCATCTAGCTTAAGAACGTGTAACTCACTTTGCATTTGTATTTGTTACTTGTGTACTGGGCCTTTGGCTCATATTTTAACCATTTTCGATGAGTTTTATGCAAGTATGGAGTATGTAACCGACTTTGAAAACCTTCTTGATGACTTAGAGGATTAGAGATAACCATGGACTTGATGGAACCCTGTCTTTGTAATAGACTAGATGCGAACTCTTTTGTTGTTGATGTAATTTAACTTTCAATTTGAGTTATGTTTTGTGATTTTGTTAAGGCTTGTAAGAAGCCTTTAGTTGTAATATATTTACGTACTTGACTATGTATAACTTTGGTTATATCTCTTGTGATATATATATTAGTAGTGAAGTTATGTTTTGCTGGAGTCTTAAAAACCTATGATTTGATATATGTTGATCTTTATAGAATTAGGCAAATAATTACTCAAACACTTCATTTTGGACAACCTTACATATAATTCTGCAGGTTATATGTGGTTGGGGAACTATTATCACTTATTTTAGTTATAGGCGGATACCGGGTTCTTACAAACATAACCTTCAACATAGGCTTTCACAACTTGGTGAAAACATCAACTATTTTCATTATTAATTCATCGAAAGCACCCTTGTCCTTAAATAAAAGTTGAAGTTTATAAAACGACATAAAAGGTTCTCTATATGACACCAACCTAATTTTTATTTTAGTGGCGAAATACATTTCTGTTGACATAAGCCCATCTTCCATGAATTGATTATAATCGTAACAACCATCAAATCATCTTAGCAACAGGAGGAACAAGAGTGAACGGAAAACATCTAGTATAGAGCACAGCATGCAACTTGCAAGCACATACAATGTCAAACCAGACACATCTTATAAGATATAATGCAACAAGTAATTAATCAACATAACACAATTTAATTAGAATTTATTAATCGTCAAAAATTAAACAATTGAAATAGAACCCTAAACCCCAGTCCCAAAATAATGGGAACTCATAGTCACATTTCGTATTAAAAGACTTTTATAGAAAATCAGGTCTCCTTCTAGACCCCATGTATCCAGCTCTAGACAGACACTTCACCTTGCCAGATGCTTTGTCTCAAAATGCAGACACAAGCTTTTTTCCTTATTAAGTGTTGAACTTATATGTTATATGGATTTTGATGAGATAATATAATGCACAATTAACTATTCAATTATGGTAAATTGCACTTGATTAGTCAAACAATATGACGAATAATATGCTAGAATATATATGTGTATATTGCACGTTTTTATGGAGATTGTTCAAGTTTTAGCAGGAATAAATTAGTGATGGACAGTCTTGGTCAAGGATCAAGTCGAGAGCTAGATTGTTTCATTCACTAAGGTGCGACAAACTTAAGACCAAAGCTTGACAAGCCAAAAAATACAGAGTCATTAGTTGATGGTCATGTCGAGGGCTCGACAAAGTCCACTACTCAAGGCACGACAAGCTCAAAGGCTGGAGCTCGACAAATTAAAAAATGCACAATCTTGATTGAGGGTCACGTCAAGGGCTTGACGTGTTAACTACTCAGGGCGTAACAAACTCAAAACAAACACTTGACAAGCTTAAACATACACGGTTCTGGTCAAGGGTCAAAACCAAGACGCAATGAATGTAGGGAGCAATAAGTTTGAATTCAACACTCAATGGAATCTAGGTGAGTAAAGCCTTGGTCGAAGGCTAAAATGAGGGTGCAACACTTTATGACGCGACAAGATTTAAGGCACAACAATTTAAAAGCATGAGCCTATGTGGCAAAAAGAGCCATTAAAGGGAATTTAATGCTTGACAACTTAAAGATGTTATCTCTAATAGATATTTGAATTTTTAAAGGCTATAAATACTCTATCCTTGGTTAATTCAAAAAAAAAAGAGAAGTGCGAAAGTGAAAAAGAGCTTTTATTTACGAATAGATAAATCATTTATTTTCTTATTGATTAACTTGTAAATATTAGGAAAAAGAGAGAAATATTCTAATGCTTTATTTTTATATCTGCTATTTATTAGTAAGCATCTAGAGAGAGAAAGGTAATATTTTATTTCCTAACTATTGTAAAAGCGGTGTATTGCTCAGTTTGAGCGTATTTATTTGGTGATTAATAAAGTGGTGGTGAAGTCCTCGATTAAAGGCATTGGTGGATCGTGGAGAGTAGGAAATGGGTCGATTTTGCGTTGAATCTGAACTTAAATTTTCTATCCCTGTCTTTTTAATATTTCATATTATAATCTACTGTGTATTATTTCTTGCTATTAAAGTAAAATTTGATCTGCTGCATTAAAATTATTTGTTGAGCATTTGAGGACAAATACTCAATTCACCCCCTCCCCCCAAGTGTTTTCTATTGCATTTTCATGTTTTCATTTCGTATCAGAACCTCGTCTCTATTTTATTTGTACTTAATTGCATATAGAGTAAAGATCATGGCATCAAATGCATTAGGGTTTTTAGAGGGGCAAGCTATCAATAGACTACCGCTTCTAAGTAGGGGAACTATCTACATGGAAAGTGTAGAATGAAAATTTTTCTAAAAGCTCAAAATAGATTAATATGAAATGTTATAGAAAATAGACCTTTAACAATAAAAGGAAAAGAAGAAAGAAATTACGTGAAGTTGAGAGAAAAGAAAGAGATTACAGTGAAGATGATTGGAAAAATTAGATTTGAATGAAAATGCTATGAACATATTGTATTGTGGGTTACATGAAAGTGATTTCAATAGAATTTGTACATGTAAATCTACTAAAGAAATATGGGATGAACTAAAAAAGACTTATGAAGAAACTTCTAAAGTTAGAGATATGAAAATAAGTCTTTTGTGTGGTTGGTTTAAAAACTTTAAAATGCTTCTAAATGAATCTATTGATGAGATACATAATAGATTTATTAACATCATAAATGCCTTAAGTGTACTTGGGAATAATTTTATTAATTTGGAAATAAGTTCTAAACTTCTCAGGTCACTACCTAAGGATTGGGAAGCAAAAAGAACTACCATAGAAAAAACATAGGATTTAAGTGCTATGAACAAAGAAGACATTCTTGGGGCACTCAAAATGCATGAGCTCATTAATAAGTAAGGAGAAGAATCAAACAAGAAGGCCATTGCCTTGAAAGCCACAAGTCAAGATTCTAGAGAAGGAGAAGATGATGATGTTAATGTTGAGGAACTTATCTTGATAGCTAAGAAGATTAAGAAGTTCATGAAATCCAATAATAAGTCAAAGACAGTGGACGATGACAACAACTCATCTGGACACAAAAAGAAGGATGTGATAAATTACTATAAATGTCACAAATTAGGACACATCTAGCAGTACTGCCCATTTTTCAAGAAGGCATCAAGGGGGCCTAGAAAAGAATCAATCATAGCCACTTGGAGTGATTATGAGTCAAGTGACTTGGATAAGAACGTGTGCTTCATGGCACTAGATGATGAGGTAAGTTCCCCTCTTCTCCTTCTTATGATGAGTTGTACGCAATGTATAATAAAGTACGTTGTAAGTTAGTAAAAGTAGAGAAAAAGAACAGCATGCTCAAATCTTTAATGATGCAAGTAAGAGAAGAACTAGAAATTTTTCAAATCAAGCATGAGGAGATTAAATCAGAAAATGAAAAATTGCTTGAAGAAACAAATATTCTAAAATTTAAAAATAATGTGATAAATAATAAGTATAAGAAGCTAAAAGGTGAAAATGATGAATTAAGCAAGATCAATGAAGAATTAACAATTGAAAATGATTTGCTTGATCTTGAAATTAAAATTATCAATAATGATAGAGCTGAATTTGCCAGCAGTAGTAATGAAATGTAAAAAGAGCTAGAGGATTTTAAAAATGAAAATATATTATTATAAGCTAGCTTAGATGATTTAAAAGCAACTATAGCCAAGTTCACTAATGGGAAAAAGAATTTGAACACACTTCTTGAAACCAAAAGTGTGATTCAAATAAATATAGAATTGGTTATAATAAAGAAAGTAGCTGCTAGTCCCTGCAAAACTTATTTTTTTTAAAATCCACCTATAGAACATGCAACTACTATGGCAAATGTGGTCATATTGCGCACAATTGTGCAATAAGAAGAATCATATATTTAAACCATAAAAGCAAGCTGGTTTGTCTTCCTAAGAGAGAGATTCTTGTTCCATCTAACCAAAAAGGACCCAAACTGAAATAGGTACCAAAGAAATAATGTTTTCTTTTGTATAAATCTTCAAGTGGAACAACAAATGATACTTGAACAGTAGTTGCTCTAGATACATGACTAGAGATGCACTCAAGTTCACATCTCTAAACTGGAAAGATCAAGAGAATGTCACCTTTGAAGATAATCACAAATCAACTGTTCTTGGTAAAGGTAACATTCTTGTAAACAAATATTTAATTATTAAAAATGTGTTGCTAGTGAATGATTTATAACATAATCTTCTTAGTGTAAGTCAGTTGAGTAATAATAGTTTTAGAGTAACATTTCTTGCTAAAAAATGTTTTTAAAAGAATTGACAATAACCAAGCTTATATTGAAAGGTATAGACAAAGAAACATGTAAAATTAATTTGGATGATTTCAAATCATCAAATGAAACTTGTCTATACTTTCAAAATGAAAATAGTTGGCTATGACATAGAAAATTGGGACATGCTAGCATGGATATAATTTCAAAACTAATTAAAAAGAATTTTGTCAAAATTTTATCAAAGATAATTTTTCAAAAGGAAAAGATTTGTCAAGCATGTTAATAAGAAAAGAAATCTAAGACTTCATTTAAGCCTAAGGATGATGTTGTTTCCATTTCTAGGCCACTAGAACTATTGCATATGGATTTATTTGGTCTTACTTGAACTTTAAGTTTAGGAGGCAAAAAATATACTTTGATTATTGTTGATGATTTCACTAGATACGCATGGCCTTTTTTCCTTACATCTAAAGATGAAATAAATCATGTCTTTTTAGATATTGCAAGAAAGCCTAACATGAAAAAAGTCCTAATATTATGTCTATTCCAAGTGATCATGGGGGGAATTGGAAAATTATGAAATAGACGATTTTTGCATAAATATGGCATTGAACATACTTTTTTAGTACCTAGAAATCCACAAACAAATAGTGTGACCAAAAGAAAAAACAGAAGCTTAATTAAAATGGTTAGAATCATGTTGTGTGAAAACAATTTACCAAAATATTTTTAGGCTGAAGCTGTAAATATTTCTTGCTATATATCAAATAGAATATGGCTTGCTATCTATCAAATAGAGTTTTCATAAAGACTAATTCTCAAGAAAACCCCCTATGAGCTTTGGAAACGAAAAAGACCTAACATATCTTATTTTCATCCATTTAGCAATAAATGTTACATCTTAAATAATGGAAAGGAACAATTAGCTAAGTTTGACCATAAAAGTGATGAAGGAATTTTTCTAGGATATTCCTTATCTAGTAAAGCATATAGAGTGTTTAATAAGAAAACATAAGTTGTAGAAGAATCTATTCATATTGCTTATGATTTTTTGCCTTATTATGTTCAAATGATGATGTGGATGTTGTTTGTGCTGAGTTAGATAAGTTTTATCTTAAAAATAATAATAATAAAGAAGAAAATTAACATAATAAGGATGATGTGCATGAATCTGTCGATAATGAGCTTCCTAAAGAATGGAAATATGCAAGATTACATCCCAAAGATCTAATAATTGGTGAACCTTCTAATAAAGTACAAACAAGATCATCTTTAAGAAATATGAGTAATCTTGTTTTTCTATGTCAAACTGAGCCTAAAAATACTGAAGAAGATTTAAAAGATGAGTTTTTGATACAAGCTATGCAAAAAGAATTAAACTAGTTCACAATAAGTGATATTTGGAAATTGGTTCCTAGACCTGATTGCAAGTTAGTTATTGGAACCAAATGGGTTTATAGAAACAAGCTTGATGAATTTGGAATCATAACAAGAAATAAAGCTAGATTGTTGCTAAAAGATATAATCAAGAAGAAAGCATAGATTTTGATGCGATATTTACTCCTGTTGCTAGACTATAATCTATAAGAATTTTTTTGGCCTTTATTGCTTTAAAAAATTTTAGTCTTTTTCAAATGGATGTTAAAAGTGCTTTCTTAAATGGCTTTATAAAGGAAAAAGTCTATGTAGAGTAACTACCAAGTTTTGAAAATTATGAATTCCCTGATCATGTCTTCAAATTAAACAAAGCTCTTTATAGTCTCAAGTAAGCTCCTAAAGTTTAGTATGAAAGACTTAGTAGCTTTCTCTTGAACAAATGATTTTTTGGGGGAAAAATTGACACAACCTTTTTTATCAAAAATCACTAGTCAGATACATTGATTATGTAAATCTATGTGGATAACATTATATTTGGAGCTACTAATGTGAGTCTTATAAATGAATTTATTGAATCCATGAATAATGAGTTTGAATAGAGTATGATAGGAAAACTTAATTTTTTTTCTAGGTCTTCAAATAAATCAATCTAAAAATGAAACCTTCATCAATCAATCTAAATATACCAAAGATTTGTTGAAAATGTTTAAAATGGATAATTGCAAATCTAAACCTACACCTATGAGCACAAATGTAAAACTTGATAAAGATGAAAATAGAAAAACATTTGTGAGAAACTTTATAGAGGCATGATAGATAGTTTGTTATATTTAATAGCTTCTAGACATGATATCATGTTTTCAGTATGTATATGTGCACGATTTTAATCTTACCTAAAAGAATCACACTTGAATGCAGTAAAACATATATTCAAATATCTTGCATGCACAATCGAAATTGACTTGTAGTATCCAAAGTTTCCTCTTTCAAGTAGATTAGAAAAGCTCAAGTGGTACATGCCACTTTCTTGGAAATTTCTTAATATCTTGGCAATTAAAGAAGAAAGATTCTGTTACACTTTCAACTACTGAAGCTAAGTACATAGCTGTTGGTAGTTGTTGTATACAAGTTTTATGAATGAAACAAACTTTGCTTGATTATGGTTTAAATTATGAAAATGTTCCAATTCGTTATGATAACACAAGTACTATAAATTTAACAAAAAGTCTGATTCAACATTTAAGGACCAAGCATATCAAAATTATACATCATTTCATTAGAGATCATGTTTTAAATAGAGATATTAGCTTGGAATTTGTTGATACAAACAATTAGATTACTGATATTTTTACAAAATCCTTGAGTGAGGATCATTTTGGCACTTTGCAAAGGGAATTGGGCATGATCAAGTAAGATGAGTGATGAATATCATAGAACCAAGATAATCTAGAACTTGAACTAAGGATTTAACAAGCTATTAGATGTTAATATATGCTTTTGTGATGGTTGTAATTTATTCTACTTGCAAAAATTTGTTATATCTGTGCTTGTTCAAACCGAAATTTTTGCTAAAACATGTAAGTTATCTGTGCATTTCTCCTTGTTTGCGATATTATAAGTCTTTTACCTTTTTTGATGACTATAAAGGGTGAGATATGCTGTACACACATTTAATATGCATGAAATATGTTTTTTATTAGTACAAAGGGGGAGAAAGTAGAATGCGTGTAGTATGCTTTTTATAAGTTCAAAGGGAGAAGAGCTATTATGTTTATATGTTGTATGCTATGTTTGTGTTTGACCAAAAAGGGGAACCAAATGATGAATAAGTGAAGTTTTCATCTTCCTAAAATAAGCATAAAGTCTTTGAATTAAACTTGAGAAAATTCCTAAAACTTGTATATTACTTTGCATCTCTGCTGTTGCAACATTATAAGTCTGTCACCTTTGTTGATGAGTACGAAGAGAAAGGTATGTAGTGCACACAATTAACAAGCATAAATATATTGATTAGTACAAAGGGAGAGAAGTGTTGCATGCTTTTATAAGTTCAAAGAGAAAAAAGCTATTGTGTTTGTAGGTTGTATCTAGGTTTGTGTTTGACTAAAAGGGAGAACCAAATGATAAATTAGTGAAGTTTGCATTTCCTAAACTAAGCATCAAGTATTTGAATTAAACTTGAGAAAATTCCTTAAAACCAATCCTTAATTGAGGCGAATATACTAAATTGAAAAAGGATAATTATGCATAATTGTTCTCATAAAAAGAGAGATTGTTGAACTTGTATGTTCAATATAGATTTTGATAAGATAAGAAATGCACAATTAACTATTCAATATGTAAACTACACTTAATTAGTTAAACAATAGATGAATAATATGCTAGAATATATACGTGTATTTGCGTTTTTGTGAAAATTATGCAGGTTTTAGCAAGAACAATTAGTATGTTGAGAGCTAGACTGCTTCATTGACTAATGCAGACAAATTAGGATGAAAGCTCGATAAGCCCAAAAATGCAGATCATTAGTTGAGGTCACGTTGATGCTCAACGAGTCTACTCCTCAAGCACAGCAAGCTCAAAGGCTAAAGCTTGACCAATTAAAAAATGTACAGTCTTGGTAGGGGTCATGTTGAGAGCTCGACATGTTAATTAGTCAAGGCATGATAAGCTCAAAATCAACACTCGACAAGCTCAAACATATACAGTTTTGGTCAAGGGGCAAAACCAAGACGCGATGAATGCAGGGCACAATAAGTTTGAATTCAAGACTCGATGGACTCTACATAAGCAAAGACTTTGTTAAGGACTAAAATGAGGGCGCGACACTTTATGACTCAACAGGATCTAAGGTACAACAATTTAAAAGCAACATTTCAATTTTTGAAGGCTATAAATCCTCTGTCCTTGAGAAATTTTGAAAAAGAAGATAAGTGTAAAAGTGAAAAAGAGCTTTTATTTACGAATAGACAAATCATTAATTTTGTTATTCTCTTATTCATTAACTTGTAAAATCAAGAAAGAGAGAGAAAAATATTCTAGTGTTCTGTTCTTATATTTGTTATTTATTAGTGAGCATCTAAACAGAGAAAGAAAAAATTTTATTTCTTAACTATTTTAAAAGCGCTGTATTGCTCAGCTTAAGCGTGTTTATTTGGTAATTAATGAAGTGGCAATGAAGTTCTCGATTGGAAGCATAGTGGATCATGAAGAGTAGGAAGTGGGTTGAACTCCGCGTTAAATCTGAACTCAAATTTTCTATCCCTATCTTTTTAATATTTCATATTATAATCTGTTGTGTATTATCCATTGTCATTAAAGTTAAATTTGATGTACTACATTAAAATTATTTTTTGAGCATTTTAGAGTAAATACTCAATTCACACACCACCCCCCTCTCTCTCCTGAGTATTTTTTAATGCATTTTCACGTTTTTATTAGGAGCACAGCCTTATAGCATAAAATTGGGCCTTTGGCCCCATATGCGAGCATTTGACCTCATCTAGTGCTTCACCTCAAAGTATAGCCTCAAAGCATGACAATAGGTATAAGGAGGTCTAAAATAATAAGAAAAACAAATGAGATTCTCAACATTTACAGGGCATAGCCCGTATGTTCCAACATTTTCCCAAAAATACTAGTAACACAACATCAAATAACATTTTATGTAGTAAATTTGCTTAACAAAGGAATTTCCAAAGAATACTTTTTCGGATCTAAACTTCTTTTTTCTATATAAGTCTTCTTTTTGCATAGAAGAATGCAACTATTTCGAAAACTGTGATTTTAGCAGTAGGTGCTATCCCCTCTTAGTTTTGAGTCGGTGGAATCATTCTATTTTGGTTTTTCTCCATGTTCTAATAGAGTGATTCAAGAATTTGTCTATGAGTTTTTCAACTAAGATTTTGATATTGAAAGATCTCTTTATTTCTTCTCCACATATTCTTGCATCATTTTCTTGAAAAGATATTATTCTAGTAGTTTCATTTAATCTCATAAACATGTACATAGTATCTATTATCTGTTGTTAGCTAAACCCAACTCATGTTTTAAGAAAACAATTAAATCAATATCAATTCTTAACTAATGGAAAGATTATGTCACCTAATTACTATATCTTCATCCTTATGAATGAGCAACTCAATTTTTCTTCAAAATTTTACATCTAAGATAAAAAAAAATATATATATATCCAGGGGGTACAAGTGTTTCTAGTCAATCTTCATTAACCAAGGAAAGCGGTTGCAAGCTTGGCCAATGAAGGCTGGTAGGCTAAGGGCAATCAACTGGAGCAGTTGGCCTTCTACAGTCGATCATCTTCTCTAGTTTATCAATGGTTTTGGTTGCCCCTATGTCCTACCTAGTAGGATCCTAATGCTTTTCCATATGATTTTTATGTTCCGATTTTCCAAAGTTTTCATTTTTATCCAACTTAATCCATCATCTCTACAACCCAAGTTAATTTATTCTGAAATTCATCTTTAATCAGACTTTCATTCTTGCATCCATATCCATATACTAATATGCTCTTTAGTGGGTAAATTACACTAGAAGTATCGATGTTTAAAGGTAAACTCTTTTATAGTATTAATATTTCGAGTGGTTAAAAAAAATCAATATTTTACAAAGTGAATGAAATACGGTATTAACATATTATCAAGTTCATTTAAGGTTTCAGCATTTGGATTAATTTTCAATTAACTTTCTTTAATTTTCTTCAATGGTTAGTTACTAATACCTTATTTAACTCACTTCACAAAACATTAGTTTCTTTTTTTAACTAATTGAAATGTTGCTACCTTAAATGATTCCTCTAACTACTCAAAATATTGATTTTTTAAATGAACTTATCCTTAAATATTGATACATTTTAATGTAATTTACTAATTTTTCAACCTTGAGAAACAAACTTTAGATCAAGTTAGTATCTAATTTCTTCAATAACAATAACATCCTTGTCATCAAGAATTAGAAGATTCAATGATTGACAATCTTACCCTAATTCAAGAACAAAAACCTTGTCAAAATTGTTCCCCAAACAACACCTCCAATTCCTTAATCAAATTCTCCAAAAATACAATACAAGATTATAAGGAATCTATCTATTACTTTATCTAAAAGCTTATGGCACAATATTACTTTTGATTATCTCTTGAACTTGTCCTTCCATTTCTCTTATTTTCTATCAAAGAATCTCCTCAACTAGGAATTCCCTAAAGTATTATTGAAAGTTAAGAGGAAGGGTTTTGCGTTTATTACCTTTCCACGAAATGATTGTTCTCTTTGGATTTTAAAATATCTCTCTAGTTGTTCTGAAATCCTTATAAGAAGAAAGTGCGGAAAGGCATGAAAGGGCTTTTATGTAGAGGTTCGTAGGTAACGTTTCTCGGAAATAAAGTAAGACTTTCTTTTAATGAAGAAGGAGCTAGCATAAAGAAAGAAAGATAAGGTTTTGCAATTTACTATTTTGCCATTTTTATGAAATATTTTTGGGATATATCAATTACTATACAGTAATAATTTTAAAATTAACAATATTATAATTGTAAAAAAATGATGATACAATAATATATTTAGAAATTTACAAGAATACAATTACATTTACCAACTTGGTAAACCATGTATAATTAAGCAAATATATCTTTATTATTATGACTAATTGTTCAACCATATAGGAATAGTATGTACAATTTATAGTTATAACATGTCGTTATACTTCTACAAGCAGTATATACCAATGGTGTGTATAAAAATTAAATGCAATAATATGATCAAATTTTTATTATATAATAATTATTGAAATCAAAATATATGCACAACTAATGGTATAAAAAAAGAATGTATGCATAAAAATGCATAAAATAATTTATTTAGTAATAAAAAAATTTGACCATTTGATCTTATTTGAAGAATAAAGATGGATCAAATGAAAAAAAAAATTAGAGAGAAAAAAGACAAGTGTATTAATATGTAAAAAGGGGGTTAATGTTGTCAATAGATTATTGTGATGGATGTGGTGATTTAACTATTGAATTTGCCAATTACTAGCAGATGTGGGACACATTTATAATAATTGCTTTCTCCAAAATAACTATTCATAATTTTTTTTCTTTTTCCTAAATCCTAAAATAATCCTTCCTTTAAGTCTTCATTAGTTTGGATATAGTATTATGGGTTATATAAATACTTTTAAGGATTAAAAAGTGTAAAGTCCAAAACCCATAGTGTTGGCTTAATAATATAGCTAATTTTAATTACATAATTAAATTTGTATAGTTAAGATTATTCAATACATATTACAAAATGGTATAGTTATACCCATAAATGTAACTGTATAGCTATAACTATGCATTTGTAATTGCCTAATCAATGTGGGAATTGTATTTTATGTGATATCCTCTTACTCTTTAAAAGTAGACTTTGACTCTCGATTCCCTGTGAATATTATATATTTTTTAACTAACTTTAAAAGGTAAATTCACTTTTCTATAATTTGTGACGATAAGTGATGCATGACAATATGGAAAGAAAAAAAAATTAATTTGAAAGTGAAAGATAATATAGTATATATATCCTAAGTTATGATAAGATTGCCAAATTTTGATATTATAATGATTCCTAATTGATAGGGCTTCTTAATCCTCACTGAGATTGTTTTTCCTAGAGCTTTATTGCCTAATTTGAGAACTAAACCTCTTATCCCTAAAGCTTGCTGGAAGGTCTTCTCTATTGTTTCATCATAGTGAGGACATAGCACTTTTCTAATCTCAGGTCAGAAGTCATTCTTAAACCCAGAAAGTGACAACTCAAGCATGCCTAACTTATCAATACTAATTCAAAATTTAATCAAATCGAGCAACGTACTTTGTGAGTATTAATATTCCTTACTTAAGGTTGATGTGTTATTCGTAGGCCTTATTAAGAAAGGCAATGAAATGTAGTTCTTTTTAAGCTTTATTTCATCCATACCTAACGTTTTTTAGGGGATTGACCTACAAGCACAAAAGCATTATAAATTGGTTAGTAAAAGTTGGCTTATCCTACCAATATCTTAGTAAAACTAATTCGACTGTCTTTAAGCATCCCATAGAAAATAAAGTAGTACTTCATAACAATTAGCTAAACTATTAGGATAGTCAAGATCCCCATTAATTGTTGGTAGATCAATTCTTTTTTGTTCATAAGGTCGTCAACATATTTGTTATGATGTAAAGTCAATTCCTAACTAGTTAACTTTGTAGAGATCCCTATATGGTGTCACATGACATACTAGATTAACTCTATAGACATCTTAAGATCTAAGCTTTTTTTGAATGTAACATCTCAGATATATGTCAAGCTTTTAGTCAAAAATCCTATTTTGGGATCAGTTTACATTTTCTGCATTATTGTGTTGATTAATGGGTAACCAAGTAACCTTTAGGATTTTGCAACCTACAAGAGTGTTGAATTGATAACTATGCATGTCTAAGTTTTATCTAAAGTTATATCACTATAAGTTTTTCCTGTATTTGACATTGTGGTATAAGATAGAAGGTAAATTGCTTGGTATAGATAGCAATTTAGGTACTTAAAGAATGCAAAAGGTATGCTTTGATACCAAAACTGTTCCAAGAGAATAGGAAAAGGTTGAAGCAATTTAGATGAAAGATAATATGCAAACTTGCGATCATCAAATAGAAAAATCAGCTAAACTGACTAAACAAGAACCAATGTAAACGACAAATTACTGCAAATAACCCAAGACAAAGAAAAAAAAAAACGCAGCAACACATATGTAAATTTAGTCTTGTTTCTTGGCCCAAACAAGACATTTTGAAATATGGAATTTAATCTTAATTTTATTCTCCCTTTAATAAGAATATTGATATACAGTCAACCCTCGAATTTTTATTATTTTAAAGAATTCACTCCTTTGATCATCAATAATTTGATAAAGTGACACCAGAAGGATATTATGGAGTTACATCAACAAGTATAATGACGTCCCACCATGTTGAGGGCTCAATCAACCAGCCCCTTTAGTCTTCATATGGCCGACCATATCCGCAAGTAGGTAAATTAATTAGCTCTTGCTTTTACACTTTGTTTGAATTGAAGGAATGGGGAGGGGAGGAGGGAAGGAACTGGGAGAGAAAATTCTACCTTTCTCTTATTTGGAAAAGCGAGGGAAGGGGGAAAGAATGGATTTAGAGAAGAAAATTTGTTTTGGGCCACAAAAAAAGAACTCTCTTCAATTTGGAAAGAATAAAAAATAATATATAAATGAGAAGACAATTACACCCTTAAAACAAATACACAATTTTAAAATATAAGGCTTTTATGGTGTTTAACTAAAATAAAAGAATTATACTTCTAACTTTTCCTTTCCTTTACTTTCCCAGATTATTCAAACAAAGAAATTGATAATTGTTCCTTTTATCATCTTTCCTCTTTAATTTTTTCCTTTCACTTTCCTTCCCTCCAAATTCTTTCCCTCTTTTCAAACATAAACATAATATTAATAAATCAAGTTGAAGTGCTGATCAACCAATCTTGAATTCTTATATCCCGAATGAGTCTAAGTCAGCTTTAAACTTAAAAATATCAATAAAATCTTTCAGATAACAACATAACAACAAAAGGTCCAAATAAAACTATAAACAAATTATATAATTCTAATTAAGTAACGGCATTAGATAGGAGATTGACGTCCATCGTTGAAAATTGAAATTGATGAAGATGATTTTCTTTTCGCAAAGAAGAATATGCAACTAATATATGGTGGGTGAATCAAATTGAAAGGTCAAAAAGAATAACTTTCTTAGTGAAAAATTTGTGGACAGTGGAAAAGTTGTCGCAACATATATCTCACGTGATTTGTTGAATTGTAGAATTTGAAATTCCTTAATACTTTATACCACTGCATAATTTTGGTTTTTCAAATGGTAAAATAATAATAATAATAGGTCTACAAAGGTTAGTATCTAGGTAAGCTTCTTTTAACGGTTAAGAGGTTAACCAAGCATGTAACTTTTTTAGTATATGGCCTCAATTCCCATTCCTAAATTTAGATGCATTTATAAAATTTGGAATCATGAGAATCAATGATTTTGATTTTGAAGAGGCAATTTCATTTTATCTCATTAATTATTAGCATTATAATTACTTTTTTATCATCTTATATATTTATTATTCATATTTATTATTAAAGATATTTTTAACAAATACCAAATCAATTCTATCCATTTCATGATATATCCAAATAAATAAATAGATTTATTATTTAGCCACTCATTGCATTATATTCTATTCCACCCATTCTAATTAATTACAGCTCAAACAATTATTGCATACCAAATGTGATATAAAAGTATTTTGGTTTAAATTGATAAGATAAGATCAAGTATTTTACTCCCCATCTTATTTCTTTTTAACTCAACAAGGTAAATTTGCTAGACCTCTCATGCATGAGAAATACTTCAGTATTGATACACGCCACATATAACATATATACATACATATATATATGTGAGTAATTATTAATCATGCTTTAATATGTATGGTAATTATTTTAAAAACTATTCATAAAGTATAAGTAATAGTTACCTATCAAATATATATATGTGTGGTGTATATTACTTATGCAATATTATTTTCTTGGTACACAGCCATAAAATATAAGATAGAAAATAAAAATAATAGAAGAAGAAGAAGGGGGGAAAAGGAGAAAAGGAAAGTAAAAAAAGGAAGAGGAAACGAAAAAGTTCGGTCATCGGCGCTTCACGCGAGAGGTATCCCGACTTAATAGCCCACGTATTTGCTTAAACCTGGACAAAGCATAAGTAGGACAAGCTAAAAGCCAACAAGTTGCCAATTTTTTAAGCTCCCATCGGCCCAACATTTCTGGGCTTATGACCCATTGGAAATCAAACTAAAAACCATGAGCTCATTTTTCTAGTCCATATATATGGACCAAGAGTCAATATCGGCGGCTGAAAATACAAATGAAGCATGCATTGGAGATAAATCAGATGAAACTTCCCAGAAGAAACGAACAAAGTAACAATGAGGGACCACTAGGACATGTCGATATTGATGTTTTTCAGTCATGTTCATGAATGGAAGTACAAAGGTTTTGTCTTTTGGATTCATTATTTGAAGGTCCAGTGATTAGTAGAGTTTGTCAACTATCAATTTACCAAATAAACGATCATGATCTAAAAGAGTGTCGTGTCCCGAAAAAAATTTGGAAAGTTTGAGGTGTGCATGATTTGAATAATTGTTTTAACCTATAACTTTTCTAAACCATCCATAATAGATAACTAGAATTTGATAAAATTGTTTGGCTTTCCTACTCATAGACCATTACACCTATATACCCACTCTAGAAATCATCTACAGAACCGTTCGTGTGGATTTCGACACTTCATTGATTTTGTTTTAGACCATACTTCGTGCAATATTCCCTTGCTAGACTGCTAATTCTATAATGCATAAAGTTCAAGTATTCTTTATTGATTGGAGAATTTTAATTATAATTTTGATGGAATATAAAAATAATTTAATTAAGAGTAAATGTCACATTCTATACTTAAACTTTGACATCATGGAGAAGAACGATGAAGTGACATAATGTCAATTTACTACCTACGAACTTTTTCAAGTTCATTTATAATATCTGCATAAGGTAGCTAACTGCAAAAATTATTAAAGTTCAAGTAACTAATTGTAATATTTGACAAAGTTTAAATAGTTAATTTATAGTGTGGTTACTGCAGCTAGCTAATCACGTGCGATAGGCGTGATGATCGACCTGAAAAAAGTCCTTAGCTGATGACACGTATAAGATATTGCAGAGAGAGACGTTGAAGAAGGAATAGGCAAACTTAGTTTCTTGAGTGCGGAAGTCTAATAAAAGACCAAATCAGATAGATTCGATTGTTCTTAACTCATTCTCCGTAGAATTGGTGTTTTGATCTTTCTTAAAGGTATTTTAGCAAAGTTTCCACGTTGCTCTCGATCGTAACAATGCGTAGAATGACCCCGAAAGAGAAAAGAAGCTATTATTTATAAATGGTGGAGGCTAATGTCGGCTATTGGATTATGCTTGATCGAACTCATGAGATTAGGTATGGTTGATCCTTGTTAGATCATATCCAAACAATTCGATGGCTGTTATTAAAGTATTCTTTTCTTTAATGATAAACTGGGCTGGGATGGGCTTTGAAAATGGGTTAAATAGCTTTATTTATATTATGAAGAGAAGCCATTACAATTAAAAGAGCTCATTTTATATTTAAAATGGACTTAAGATTTATTTTATTTCACATAAGTCCTAATTTAGTCAAACGAAGCCCAAATTAATCCAAGAATACATTTTTGAAATATACTTTTCACGCAACGAAAAAGCCAAATTAGGCTGAGAGCGGAATGAATCGGTCCGACGATCTTTGTTCCAAGCCTATCAAGCTGAATCTCCCTACGACATCCTTTATTGGATTTGGTCTTTTAGGCTCTGTCACTGACTTAGAAGACTGGCCCACGATATTAAATTGGACTCCAAACCCAATTACTCAAATGACCCTCGATAGTTAATTGTATAAATTAGTAAAATCTAAGTACTAAATGGACACTTTAAATTTCAAGTAATTAATTTTATAAATTAACAAAATTCAGGTCTATAACAATTACCTTTAATCAAAATTAATCTTTAGGAAGCGTTGTCTTCAAGCAGTACTTCATTTATGATACTTGTTACAAAAGAACAACCCAAAATGAATCGCAAGTTCAAATTTCATTTTAAATCTCATATTTAAAAGTATTCTTAAAAGTTGAAATTTATTCTTCTCTGTGAGAAAATAGAATTACAATTCCACTAGATCACATATTCAAAAAGATAGAATCGCAATGCTATTCTGTCATTAACATATTTGATGATCTAAAAAATGGACATGTCTAATCACAAAATGGAAAATAGCTTCAGATTTTTTTTCACCTTTTTTTTTTTTTATAACATAAAGAGATCATGTAAACTCTAAACCTCAAATATGTCGTCTCACTATGTACATTAACTCTATATTGATAAATTGAGTATTTCACTCCATAATCTTAAAAAAAAAAAAAAAAACTCATGTATAGTTATTTTTCCTTTGAAAATAATATATATATATGTATAATAAATTTTCGATATCTTAGTTGGAAAGATAAGAAAGGCACATATAAAGAGCAATAATAGGAAAATATCCTTTTGATTTGATACCTGGAAATAAATTTCAACATGCATGAGCTTCTAAATAAATGTGATTCTCGTCTCGCAAACCTTCAAATGGATTTGGAAGTAGTTGATTTGACGCCATCCGCACTGATCAGTTAAATTCAATAAAGTATTTAATTTTTTGTCACGCCTACCCCTTAAAAGATAATAAGCTGACGATGACATGTTTGAAAATGGTCAACACGAGGCACTCTCCTGGTAGTTTCCACGTTAAAAAAAAAAAAAAAAAAAAAAATTATTGATGAAGAAGACAAGGTGAAAACGAAATGTTGACTAATGTAAAAAAAATTAAAAAAATAATTTGTCGCATGTAAATAAATAGTAGGTAAGTGTTAATAATATTTTAATATGTAATAGTGGCCATAAATATTAGTAAAGAAATAATAATTTTAATTTTTAAAAGTTATTATATATATTAAATTTTATTAATATATATACTATATTAATTAATTTTGATTAAATATCAATAACATTTAATTATGAATAAGGACCTTTAAGCATGCAAGTCATGAAGCTTTTATGATCCCATAGATGATATTATTCGATTAATTATCTAATATTAAAATAATATAATAATTAAAATATTAATTATTTTAATAATTTAATCATAATAAAATATAATTTAAATTATTAAATAATAATAAAATTTATCAAAGTTAATGAAGAAATCATCAGCAGGTGATATAAAGTGTCATTCCCCACGTCACTTCCCATGACAGAGCAGTGGAAGCCCATGATTTTCCCGTTCCATGGGACAAATAAGACAATTTTTTGGAAAAGAACATTCTACGAGATCTACAATGTTCTGGGGTTCACTTGGTTTTAATATCCCAATTAAGCGGTCAAAGAGAAGTAGGTTATCCCATAAAGATACAACGAGGCAAACTCAAATGCTTTATGAGCGATGCTCAAGGAATGATTTTTATTTTTTTTTTAAAGAAAGTACATATATACCGAACTCTATATGTAATGGAGAATCACTCTATTAACTATGTATTTAATGTTATAATTAATTAATAAAATTTTTTACTTATTTTAATTATTGTTGTTATTAAAATATAAAGAGGGAAAAAGAAATTACAATGAGAACTGAGAAGGTTCTATCGCCATGTTTCTTGGGCGTGGCTTTCACCATTTGGAAGAGAAATGTGACGGGGGAATATGTTCACTATAATCTAGATTATAAAAAGAATGAAATTGTGGCATATTACAACATAAAATTAATCGCCACTTGCATCAATAAAATACATTGTTACTGTCAATATGCTCACAGATATGTTTGTACTTTTTTTTCTAATTATATTTTATCGATACATCTGGAAAATTAGAAAAAAAAAAATATTTGCTAAAAGCTACATTAAAAAAAAAAAAAAAAAGATGTTCGAGTTCTGTCATTGTCCGCAAGTCCTTCCATTGCAAGTTTTTTTAATTTTTGTGTCACAGCATTTATTTTATTCTATCTTACCTTCATACGTTCGATATCTATTTTATCCATCCATGTAAACATATTTGTGAAGAATCAGATGATAGAAAAATAGAAATAAAATGAATATATATATATATATATATATACTGCTGTTTTAAAGTTAAATATCTTAGGGTCTATTTAGATTATTTGATTTTTATTTATATTCATAATTTATCTGTATCATATTTGTATTGTATCTGTTTTGTTTGTTTATGAGTAAAAAATTGATAGTTTTTTTTATTGGTATCTATTTTTTTACAAACATCTATTTGAAAAAGATAAAATTATGATGTTAAAATGATAAAACAAACAAACCCTTAAATCTCAATATAGTTGGACTTTTATCCTTTTATTTTATTCATTTTTACAAAAAATTCCAATTAAAATTATCTTTTACAATTTGTAAAATATATTTTATAAACTATTTCTATTAAAACTACATAATTTTCAAATCTCAAATTTCACACTCAAATAGCCACATTTATTATCATGGTTATGAAATGAAAACAAATGAGATAGAGACACCAATAAGAAAGTTTCCAAACACCATATATATATATATAATATATTGATTAAAAGAGGGAGTAAAGAAACGAACAACAAACTAGGTAACATACATCATAAGGAATGCGACATCAACAAGATCTTCTTCAATGATAATATGTAATATAGATGGAATCTACTCCAAATAGTGGATACCAATAGGAAAAATTAAAGCATGGTTAGCAAGCCAATCTATCACTCGATTTCCCTCCCTGTAAGTGTGCTTGGTAACAATCTGCCATTGCTTCCTCAAAAATTGAAAAATCCTTTAAACTAGGTGCCGGTTACCATCAAACATATATTTTTTGTAGTATAAAATATCAACCACAGCTTTATTATCCAGTTCAAGGATCACATGTTGATGCCCAGAGTTCTAAGTTGAAAGAGGACCAAAGAAAGCCCCCACAATTCTACTGTAAAGGATGAGATACCACCCAAGTTCACTACAAAACCTTTACACCAATCACCATTAGAATTACAGATGAGACCACCAGCACTAGTTAAGGATCCAACTTGTTTAAATGCCCTATCAGTATTGATCTTAACATAATCTCGCATGGAGGTATTCAATTAATAAAACGCTCAGTACAAATACTCTTCCAAGTTCCTTCATTAGAAAAATTATCAAAGGCAAATTGAAATTCCCTCACCTTAGCTACAACACTAGATGCAAGATGGATCTCATTGATCTTTTCTCCTCGTAAAACTTCCTTATTTCTACTGTTTCATAGCATCTAGCATGTCGTTCAAAAAAATATGGACTAACAAACACCCATAAACAATTCATCCTTCCGCAAATTATCCATGAACCAAACATTGAAAGGATCCATGAAGAAAGATGCCACATCGCTAGATGCCAAAAATTTGCATCAAATCAAGCTATCCCTTGAGGATTCATGAACTACATGATTAATAGATTCAATTTCTACACCACAAATTTCACAACAAGTATGAGAACTCGTGTGTCTTTGAGATCTTTTAGCACTGGTCAAGAGAATGTTATGTACGACAGGCCATAAAAATGACCAAATTTGCTCAGGCCCTTCCCATTTTAATACGATACTCCATTTCTGGTCATAACAATTCCAAATATAATCACAAATAGACTCATATGTCATAGCAATAGAAATTGACCCGATGAAGTTCTTTGCCAATAGATTGAATCATCGCCAAACTCTTCCTTTGGGTTTGGTATGGTCACCAAAACCAATAAGACAGATGTTGGTGAGAGTGGAGTAATAGCTAGCCACTTCCAATTCCCATCATCAGTCGTATACTCCACTACTATAGCTTCTGGCAAATCTGTCGGCACCTAACTAATCGTCAACTCACATAATGGACAATTTAAGCCAGTCCATCTATCCTTCCAAAACCTAGCATGCCTTCCACTGCCAATAACCTAATTTAAACTATTAAGAGTTGATTCCCCAATTTTTCTAATGCTCCTCTATAGATGAGACCTTTAGAGGCATCCAGGTTGTTAGGAATATCATCCACAAAAAAGTTATATTTGACACTCAGTATCTTGACCCATAGTGAATCAGTGTTGAGAAGAAACCATACGTTAGTTTCATAATAAAAGCATCATTCATCTTCCTCATCTCCCTTATCCCAACCACCTCTATTTTTCAGTTGACACACATTATTCTAAGCCACAAGACTAAGTTTATTATTCCCACCACGAGAACCCCATAAAAACCTTCTATTAATCTTGTCCATCTTATCACGGATTGTTTTAGGGATAGCCACAGTCTGCATGGTAGATTTATAGAGTGTCAATATGCTAGCTAAGGAAACTCTATGTAGGTTCTCATTTTTGGCCTTATTGCCAACCTTCTCTAAGATCTTGCTTATGAGTACCTCTGGTGACATGTTTATGGATAAGTGGGACACCAAGGTATTTACCCAAATCATCTATGCAGGTAAATCCTAGTCGGCTACTAAGATACATAGAAAGATCCCTATCCACATTAGGGGAGAAGAAAATTTAAGACTTTTCCTTACGAATCTTGTGCTCCAAAAATTCACAAAACATTTTCAAGATGTTAGCAATCACCTCCACTTGTTTAATAGAAGCCTTAGCAAAAAGAATCAAATCATCAACAAAAAATAAATGAGAAATATGCATCTCGTTACCAAAAGAAGGAGAAATCCACTCCCTACTATGAATCACCATATCAATAGCCTGGTGTTCCATACATAAAACAAACACATAAGGAGAAACTAGATCCCCCTGACAAACATCTTTGGAAGGAGAAAAAGGACTAGAAAGATCACCATTCCAAGAGACTAGAAAGGAAGATGACATGAGGCTACTCATAAACACATCAGATAAAATAGCACGGATATTAGCATCATCCAAAGAATCTTTAATGAAATTCGAACTCAACCTATCATAAGCTTTTTCTAAATCAATTGTAATGGCCAACCAACCCTTTTTCCCAGTATAACTACACATCGAGTGAATCAACTCTTAAGCAATGACAATATTATCTGTAATATGTCGCCTACATGCTTTAGTCTATTCGCATTGACTTTCATAATAGTCTTGTAGTTCACAGTAAACAAGCTAATAGGTCTAAAGTGTGTAAATTGTTCAGGCTTTTCAATCTTAAGAATTAGAGCTATGAGAGATCTATTGATATCATCCTTCACAACTCCAATTTGAAATACTTCTTTGACCATGCAACAGATTGAGTTCCCCACTAAATTCCAATATTTCTGGTCTAATAAAGTTGTAACTCTATCAACTCCAGGAGCCTTCAAAGGAGCCATGTCAAATGAGGCATTTTAAATTTCTTGCACCATAACATCCCTACATAACATATTAATATAATCTGATGATAGAGAATTATATTAACCACAAATAGGAAAGTTTCCTCTAACAGTTGAATCATCCGTGTAAACTTGCTGAAAAAAAATGGTTGCTTCATTCTTTAAGATAATGTGATTTAAGCACCACACACCATTTGAAAGGAAAAGCCCCTCTATTTTATTCTTTTTGGCCTTCGCATTGACCTATGCATGAAAAAACAAGAATTTCTATTCCCCAAAACTTTCTAATCCATATTGGCCCTCTGATGCCACAATAACTCCTCTTTAGTCAAGACTCTTTCTAAATCTTCTTTAAGAGAAATCTTCAAATTACGCAATCTAATGGAAGAATGTCTTTCTAAAGCCTTTTGGATCCCTGATAACCGAGCTAAAAGACTGCTCTTTTTTTGAAAAATATTACCAAAAACCCTTTTATTCTAATCATTCGCCTTCTTTACAAAGTCACTGATAAAAGCATGTAGTGGTAGATCTCGTCTCTAATTAGCTTAGATAACTCTTTCCACATTGGATGAGATTCCTAGGTAGCGATAAAATGGAATTGCTTACTTCTTTGTATTCCTGCATTCCCATTGAACAATTGCAATAACAAGGGATAATGATCTGAGTATACTTTAGGGAGATGAATTACCTTGTTTAATAGAAACATATCTAACCACCTGCCATTAGACATAGCTCTATCCAAATGCTCATGATAAATCCCTCTGACCAAGTATATTTTTTACCTTCACAAGGCAATTCAAACATACCAGCATTCTCCATCCATCTACTAAATCTTTTACAAATTTGACCAGCATGAGCAACACCCCCCAATATGTCCTTCGCATGCAGTAAGGAATTGAAGTCACCAACCACTAACCAAGGATTAGATGAGACTAAAGAAAGACTTTCTAATCCTTCCTAAAGATTCCTCCGCAAGGAAGTTTTAGGACTACCATAAATGGTGTAAAGAGAAAGGCATTAGAGCCAAGAAAGGAGATTATGACATGAACATACTGCCAATGATTTTTTAAGATAGTCAACAAAATATCCTCCCTCCAGAGGATCCACATTCCACCCGAAAAACCCATGGCTTCAATTCTGTGAACGAGCAAAACCCAGCTTCTTGATAACTATATCAACTTTATAGCCACAAATTCTCGTTTCAACTAGAACCAAACTCTTAACATGATGAATAGCACTTATGGGTTTTAGATACCGAATAAAGCCTTTATTAGTTGCCCCTTGACAATTCCATACAACTAAAGGCCACATCATTAAGAAAAATAATAAGAGAAACTGGTAGAGCATACTAACAAAAAGCTTAGGTTTCCTTAGCATTCTGATCATTTTCAAAGCTGAAACCATTAATTTTATCACCATTCTCCAAATTAATACTTAATACCTTCGTCTTAGCTAATGCTTCTAACCGACTATTGAAAGGGGTAAAAAATTCTTACATTTGGGTTCATTTTTTAGATTCAGAAAACTGGATTTATCTAACAATTTCCTACCACCACCAAATCGTCTTAGAATTGAAGGCCCAGTTTATTGGCACATTTTAGAGGAAGTTTAACATTCATTCTTCTTGTCGCTAATAATCACCACCGAGTGCTCAAATGGATCCAAAAGATGATTCTCAATTTTCTCTTTATTAGTTTCTGACATTGGCTTAGAGATAACAACCTTTATAAGATGTGAGTTATTCTCCAACTTGAAGTTTGGGTTATTATTCTCCTTATTAGACACATCCTCCATCTATCTAGGTATGGACATGGATCTATTGGCATTTGGGTTAGGTTCTTTAGATTTAGGGCTCATTTTTCCATGCATAAGCCGAGTATCCTTATTAGCTGGCTAGTAGTAGGTAATGTTAGGGGAATTAATATTATCTTATTACCATTAGACATTCTTGAGGATTTAAATGAAGATACGATAAAATTTATTTTAAAAAATCATTAATAATTTTATTGTAATTAAAATGCATGAGGTAGCAATGATTTCGCACAATTTGAAATCAAAACTGGATAAGGAGGTAACAGTTATGAAATGTTAACGCATTATCGAAGTGGATATCATATCTGCTATATTATATAATTAGATTTTTTAACACTAGATAAAAGAATTCACTTAAATAATAATAATGATAATAATAATAATAATAATAATAATATATATTTTTACATAAATAAATCTTAAGCCATATATTATATACAAGTAAAAAATTGTAAAGGAAGTTATAAATTGTAACTCACACCCAAGTGTTATGGAGAGTGGAAGAGAGAGTCCAAATAAATGAATCAGAATAGACACACATTTAATCTTTATATTTTTTGTCGTTTTTACAATAATTCATTTAAGATATAAATTATATAGAAATAAAATATATATAAATAGACTTGCATAAAATAGACAAGCATGGGTGGCACTGAAAGAATGCTTTTATCTTAAATAATATAGATAGTATATATTTTTTTTAAAATATATAATTAATCGTAAATACGAGAAGAAAAAGACTAAACCACCCATTAATAGCCACGTGGCCATACATTTGATGCGGTTACCAACCGCCAAAGCACACCGCATTTATTGTAAATCGACTGACTGACTGCAGCTTATGTTGTCGCAAATTCATTATACGTGTATGTGTACAGTGTATTTACATTTCTTTTCCTCTGCATGGGCATGGACCAGAAAACTCCAAAACAAACTGAGGTTTAGCGGAAGAACCACACGTGTTGAGACACATTGACCCAAAAAAAAAAAAGGTTGACCAATTATAACATTTAAAAAAAATTACATAAATCCTACTAAAATAAAAATAATTTTAAAATTAGATACATTAAACTTTTCTTTTAAAGTATTAACTTCATTTCTCAAAGAGCGAACATCATTATAGCTGTAATGATCTTATCTCTTTAAGATGAGGTTCATTTATAATTATCTATAATAAACTCGTCTCTTAAAAAGACGAAGTTCAATCACTTATAATATTATTTTTTTAAAACGAATTTAATTTATTTATTTTTAGAATTATTTTTTATTAAAGGAAATATGTTGTGTAATTTTTTTTAAATATTATTTTTTTTTTTACAAAATCCCAATTTAATGTCTCGGGGAAAAGGAAAACCCAAATAAAACGTTACACACGAATAGAGCTGTCGTTATACGGCCAAATTCATTGAACGCATCAACATGAACATTTGGTCCACATTCAAAACTCACCGACTAAAAGCAACATCTTCCGGCAATACCAATTAATAAGGATACGTAGGACAAGATATAGGAATGGATTTTCGTGGGGCCTTTTTTGGTGGGATACAGCTGATTTGATTATTACAGCTATATTGATCAACGTTTTTGACCAGCGACGCCACGCAAGCAGTGCATGAGACATGCACATATTATTGCAGCGTGTTCAGATTTAAATGGCGGTCCATCTATTAATATTAAAGAGGTACTAGTTTATTGATATTAAAAAATATATATACCAACCTATAATAATTATTGTCTTCTTTTTTTTCTCTCATCTTTCTTTTCTCTTTATGAATTTTTATTTTCTTTAAAAATAACTATTCCCTACTTTTTCTCTCTCATCTCTACTTTCTCATTTTAAATTTTTATTTTCTCTAAAGATAACTAGTGCTACTTTTTTTTTTTTTCGCACATGCAGCGTGGATGCATCGTACGCTAGTACATAATAATCCAAATTTATAATATAATTTGTTTATTGATTATGCTTTAAAAATACATTTTTATAATCTTATTTGTTTGATAGACTTATTTTCTATTCATGCAGATATAATTTTTTTAGATAAATTTATTTCATAACAATGATCAAATCTCTTTTGGAAAAATATTCATTCAATGCGTTGTTTTTAATTTACCAACTACAGACAATAAAATTATACTGGTAAATTACATTAGAATGTATTAATATTTAGAGATTAGTTAAATTAATATTTTACAAAGTAAATAAAATTATGCATAGTTTATTTAAGATATTGACATGTAGATGGGTTTTCAATTAACTTTCCTTAACTTTTTTCAATGTCAAATATTAATACTTTATTTGACTCATTTGCAAAATATTAATTATTTTTAAGCCATTGAAAATATTGATATTTGAATGAATTTATTCCTAAATATTAATTCATCTTTTTAACCATTCCAAACATTTATAACTTATCATCAAATATTTATTCATTTTGATGTATTTTACCCTAAATTAATCTAAAATTTACTATGAAAATGCTTTTAAATATCTTTTTTCGTAACACTTATAATAGCTCAAAGATTCAAACAATGACTTAGACTCTGTGCTTTAAAACTTATTCAAAGAAAACTTTATGGCATGTTTACATGAGGTTAGTAAATGACATATAATGACTAGTTTAAATATATAACATTGGACTTAGTTTTAATACCTTTATAAAACTCAAATATTACAAAGACAAGGCAAATTTAGGTCAAGGTGCATATAAATTTATTACTCAAATTCTTGCAATTATCATTGTAACTCACCATATTTATTTTGGAGAATTTATATATTCATTTTTATCTTTAGAGAAAGAATTCGGTAGGTATTACACAGTCATTACCCATTCAATAGTTTTCCTTAATTTATCTTTACACCGAAAATTGACATCAACTTTTTCAATGAAGATATTAAGATATACCTTTTTCATAAGGAAAAAAAAAAGATTTGTTCATTCTTTCTAGATTTGTACCTTTCAAATTTATCATTTCTATAAAAAGAGAGATGGAGATTTATTTTAAGATATATCTTCTTCGAAGGAAAATGATTGAAAGTTTTGATAGTAGATTGTTTTTTAACGTAAGTATTTTTTTTCACAAAAAGGATTTTCTACATAAATATATGTGTGATCTTAAACTAATTTTATTATTTTTACTTCTCTTTAATTTGCATATGTTCATTTGAATTCAAAAGAGTTTGAATGGGTTAGCTAGGCTAAAGACTACAAATCTATATTTAAACAAAAGTCATAAGTCTCTATGATTATTATAGGCCTTAACTTAAAAAGAGTTTGTCTGCTTAACCATGATAAGTCCACAAGCACATGGTTATTGCATGTTTAAATGATTTTAGAGCATCTTTATCCCTGCATACTTAAGGGGAAATTTCAAGGGATATGAGTGATGTAGCAGTTACTTGTAAAATAATTAAAGTTGTTTGAATAAGCAATCATCTCATTCCTTCTCTCATTTGTCCTTTTGTACTTATTTAATTTTAAAAAAACTCTCTCACTCCTCCTCTGATGGATATATTCATACTTATTTAATCTTTATAAAAAAAATAGAAACATTATTTTAAGGTAATAAAATAAAATAAGACAAAAAAATTAAAAGTAGATAAGTAACTCTCTTAAGTAACTAGAGATAAAGTAGAGAGTTACTTAACAGAAAGTATTGCTTTAGATGCCAACTAGAGATGCAACTGGGGCAGGTCATTATAGGGTACCCGGTCCGTCCGAACAGTTAAAAACTTTATAGGGTCGCGGAGCGGGTTTAGAAAATTACTTGCCGACCCTATATGGTTTCGGATCGGGTTCATGTCATTAAAAAACCCGATGGGTAACCTAAACTCGTCATATTGATTTTGAAATTTTAAAAAACAAAACCTTACTAATTTTTGTGTTTAAGAATGGTTGTTAATAATTTTAACTTTATTTTGTCTTTCTTTCTAATTTTTAATTTTATCTCTTAAACAATTATTTTTACAATATTATTTATTTTTGTTGTTTTAGCAAATAAAATAGCTAGTTCAATGGGCATGTGAATTGACGAGTGTACTGTAACTAGCCTAGCTCGGTTTTGACCATATTAAAGTCTAGCTGCCAACCTATCATCCAATATTTTGTTGGAAGATGCAACTAAATTTAATTAAGAGTTGAAAAGGGGAAAAAAAAAAAATGAAGCGGGCTCACGGAGCGAGACGGGTCAGGGTCAAAACCTTGTAAGGACAGGTTTGGGTATTGAATAGAAAATCCTATATGATCGCAAGTTGAGTGTGTGAGCTCCTATTAGGAATCAGGTCGGTTCAGATCTTACGTGATCCGTCCTAAACTCGCCCCAGTTGCATCTCTAATGCCAACATAACATTTTAAGTAACTCCTTAAGCAACTCGGAATATATATACTCTTATAAAAATCATTCTTATTAAGCTCATTCTTGTTGTCTTCTTTAAATCTAGTGAGCTATCCAAATAGCCAACACAATCATCTTCAATTGAAAAAACAAATATGTGTATGTGTGTGTATATATAAATATTAAGGTGAAACACAAAGAACTAATGATGTCATTCGTTGGCCCAGGCTAATACAACGAATAATTAATTCCATTAATTAAATATAGAGTTTTACAAACTGAGAGTACACAAACAGTGCACCTCTTATGTTTTTGAATTATAACAAGCATCCACGTGCTCAGGATTCCAAATACTTAGACCGAGATCATAGAGGTTTGATCCTAATGGATTGTTGAAATGAGAATTTGAAAAGTTTATCGATAATAGTCCACCAGTGGCCATTCCACTTTACAACACCATGACGATTCCTTGCTACTTTTGGCACATGTTATCCTTATGCGTCAAACCGTCAACATTGACTTTAAGTTCCTATCATTCCACGTATTATGCCCACAAACATAACCTTAGTCTAAGGTGGTGCTTGCTAGTTTAAGACAATCACAAATAAAACATAAACTCATTAATTGTTAAAAAATAAGTCCAAACCAATAAATTATTACTAGTACCACATTTACCAAGAATATATCAACAAATATACTAAAATCATAAGAGCTGAAATATTCTATCATTATATTGATTTAGATTGAAAAACATTCTTCTTATAATGTTCTATTATTTTTACTCCTTAGACTATTTATCGTCATTATTTCAGATTTTTTATATTTTATTTTTAATTTTAATATTATTTCATTATCAATCTAAGGAGTAAAAATCTCAAATAAGTATTGAAATAATACTTAAAAATCTAGGTATAATTTCCAAATTTTATAATATTACCAAGCCATATTAATATTTAGAGATAATGGTATACCAAGTGCTTATTTCTTTAATTTTTGGTAATTTAATACCTCATATTTTGATTTTAACGAATTAATACTTGTACTTTCAATTTATCATGCTATGAGGCACCCACTACAAATGATGTTGATGGTGGTAATTAGGATTAGATCTATAGAAATTTCCAAGTTACCTAAAATTAAGCTTTTTACTTGAAGAGTGGTTAACAATGCACTCCCTGCAAGGCTTAATTTTTATAAGCATTGAATCCAACCTGTCTGGATTGTTGGATTTTTGTCCGTATCGGATCTGTATTGGATCAATATTGATTAAATATCAGTTCGGTTTAATCAGTTTATGAATAAAATCGTCGGTTTTTCATCGGTTTAGTATCGGTTTGGTTTGAAAACAATGCCAAACCAATACCAAAACAATGAGGACCAAATAGGACTACATGTGCCCTTTTGTGTAATAGTGAGATAGAAATGGTTGATTTCATTCCTAAGAATGTGCCTAATAGTAAAGCAAGGAATGGCAAAGCCTAACAATTCTAGTAATTTTAGGGATTCAACCCAGCTTAGCCCGGAGGATTGGATGAAGAAAATTGCAGTCTTGCCAAGAAGCCACTGAAAATCCTTGACAAAATCATGGCCATGAATCTTCACCTTGTCCCTTGGAATATCTGGACTTGGAGGAATAGAAAAGTTTTTGAGGGGACAACCATGGATTGGACCCGAGTGAGTGTTACTGCTCCTCCGAGTGGTGGGCTTATTTCATTAGAGAGAAGAAGTTGTCTCCTCCAATGAATACGAGGCAAAATGGCAACCGCCAAGCTACCCCTGGGACGAAAATTAACTACGAATGGTGCCGCGGATGAAGCTGGGAAATCTGCTATTGATGGAATATGTAGGAACTCATCCAGGAAGACATTATTCACATTTTCAAAAAGAATTACTAATGTAGAATTGGTGAGCATTTATGAAAGCTTATCTCTATGTAGAAATGCTAATATTTCTTATTTAATCATTGAATTAGATTCAATTATAGTTGTCCAAATAATAAATTCTGCTGCACAAGAAGAATTCCAAGCTTATTCTAGCATTGTGCCTCTTTGTAGGGATAAGATGATGCTGTTTGTTGGAGTACAATTAATTTTTTTTTTCCCGAGGGAGACCAGTTTTGCAGCAAATCAACTTGCTAGAGCTCGATTGAATCAATCTACTTGTACTCCTAGTGTTTCTTTATTATTCATGTCCTTAATAAGATTTTTTTATTGATTTTTTATTCAAATGGTGGTGTTTTGAAAAAAAAAAAAAAAAAGACAGTTTCAGTATTTATTTGGTATTCATAGGTTTAAATAAAGAATAACTATTCAATATTTTGTATAATAGGGATTCATTATGGAATTGCTATTTAGTGAACTAATTCTGTAATAACTATTCATAAGGAATAAGGCTGTAATGAAATTATAATTACATCGAAGTAAAGTAGTGTTTTTGTTTTATTTCAAATAAAATTTTTAAGTATGGAAAAGAATAATTCATTTACTTATCATGTTGCTATCTTAATTTTATCCTTTTAATATAAGTATCCTAAATTTCTAAAATGGAATATGTCGCTCCCATGTAATAAACATTACATTGTAATTGATTATTATAAAAAATCAATAAAAAAATATTATTTAATAATTACATATCGAACAAGATAGAAAAATAAAAATTTAAAAGTTTTAATAAGACATGACTTTTGTAAAAGATATCACATGCATGTAAAGTTTATATCATAAAAATATTATTAATTTACTACTTTAACTATTTTTATTATTATTATTATACCATAGGGTAATAAGTCTAAAGTGTACTATACCTATCTTATAAAAATAATTCAGAAATAATGAATAGAAAAAATATTATAAAAAATTAATGTAAAAGAAATATTAATGTTTTGATCATGATTTCTAAACTGTTCTACGATCATTTGAGATAGCCTCGTCCATTAAAAAATGCAAGAGATGGTAGAATTTTTCTCTACTTCAAAATTTATGCCATGTTTGTTTAGAAAAAAAAAACCATTTGTTAATAAAAAATATTTTTCCTTCGAAAGGTTTTCTTGGAAAATAGCATGTTTTAATATGTTTGGTTAACTTTTTAAAATTTTCCTTTATTTTTTTTTCTAGATACTTAGATAATTAAATTATCAGAATAATAAATAATAAAATTTATTCTGTAATGAATCTACCTAAATAACAATATTAAAAAAATAATAATGCTATTGGTAGTAAATGATTAGTAGATCAAATCCATAAATGAATGGGAAAATGACTTAATAATTTATAATGAAAAACAACTTACGAATGAGTTTCTATTTTTCTAAATAAGAGAAATGCTTTCTAATAGTTGACCACTTTTCTTTAAACAAACATATGAAAAATAAAAAGACATTTTTTTGAAAATAATTTCTTCAAAATAGGGATTTTAGTTATACAAATAAATGTAAATAAATAAACTTATAAATAGCCCATGACAAAGATTACATAATTATTCTTGTATAGTTATTATTATTTTTTTTGCAAATGGTAACATTCAAATTCATTCCAAGTCAAATTTTTTAAATTATGACAAAAAAAGTCAAAATTTTCAATAAAAAATTACATATCACGAAAAAGATTTTGAAAGCGTGTTTTTTGACCCTCTAATCTAAAAACAATTAGCATTATCAAGTATAACATTTTTGTACTATTTTCTTCACAAAGTACAACATCTTTGTATTGTTCTTGACATTTTTGTATAGGGAAGTATAAAAAAAATGTTCTTAATTATGCTAATTGTTTATAGAGTAGGAGGTAGAAAAACACATTTTCATATCATGTTTGGTATGTAGGAATCGTTTAGAATGGAATGGAATGGTCCATTCCTTAATTTAGATACAAATAAATAATGAAACAGAAATGAATTAATTTATATTTGAATTTATTAATAATATTATTTATAAAAAATAAATAATAAATTCATATAGAATAAAAAAGTCATTCAATTAAAAATCTTTAATGAAAGATAGAAAGAAATTCTGATTCCATTTTCTCAAAGATGGAATCAAATTCCACCTTATGGTCGAAATCGTTGATTCTAAGGAATCGTGATTTTGGCTTCTCACAACTCTTTCAAACGTAGGAAAAAGAATGGAAGTCGAAATATACGATTTCATTCCGCTCCGTCCCTGTATATCAAACGAGCCATCAAAGTATGAGAGTCACTCCGCATTACCCTTGTAGTTATCAAAATCATGAGTCAAATATACATTACATATATAAATAATCACTAATATGTTATTATATTATTCTTGTTTTTAAACTATTACTTCTTCTTCTTCCCTTTTTTTTTCTTGGCTTGCTTTTAAATGGGCAAAAAATTTTGGCCGCAACTTGCTTTTTTAAGCGAGTTGACGAGCTAACTTGCAGACCACGGTCCATATTTCCAGCTTTACTGAATTGTATATACTTTGAAAGTATAAACACTGATTTGCTAAAATGTATAGATTTAGTTAATAAGTTTTCAAAAATTGAAAGTATAAGTACTTGACATGTCATATCTAATTATCGAAACAAACATTTGTTAAATTACTGCTTAACACTGAAATATATATATATATATATATTTTTGAAAGTATAAGGACTGAGTCATATTTTCTATGTTAGAATTGTTTCGAATGGAATGTTCGAAAAGAATTGAATAAATTCTAGAGCAACAAATCCATTCGTAATGTCCGCATATTGGAATGGAATGAAAGTATTTATAGGATAATCATAAAAAACATGTCATCAACAATAAGATGTAGATGATAAAAATGTAAAAGGAAATTAACTAAATACTATAGACAATGCACCCGCATTGTGGGTGTAAAAATTAAATAAGAAAATGAACTTCTACAATGAACAATAATTAAAGTTAATTACATAAAAGATCAGTGATGAAAGAAGAAACTAAAAACATTACATAAATTGCATAAAAATATATGAAAAAGAAATCAAAAGATTAATAAATAACACTCTAATACATTGTAAATATTTATTACAAAGTTTATAACACATGAATTATAATCGCAATTATTTTGCTTCATCAAAGACATAGCCATATACCTAAAAAAATGAGACATTAGAAATTGAATTTATTTAATCAAATTATATTTTTATGTATAAGTGACTTAGTAATTAATTTATTGAACTCCTTATATAACAGCTCATTTGCAAAAATTTTGGTCTTGAAGAACTGCATATTAAATGAAATATAGCGGGGCAAATGAAATAAAGAGTTTATAATTGTAGTAAGACGGAATTTTAAACCTTAGTAAGAAAGAATTTGACATATATAATAGCTTTCGCTCTGCAAAATAAAACAAGCAACGTATTTAAATTAAATAAAAGCTAACATATAAAGGGATGATATTTGATAATATCACAGTCCAACGACAATCGTATATGATAATCATAATTAGTTTATCTTACCTATCAGATTGCATATATTGTTCATGATTGACAATATAATGATAAGGAAACCATACTTTTGCACATAATTAGCACTGTAATATCTAAAAATTACACAATGAAAGTTACGACCTTTGTTTATACAGTGGTATATTACATGTGTTGTTGAAGCTTTTTAATTTCTTGTTTTATCATCTTAATAAATATTCTTTTGTTAGTTTTAATAGAAAATGACCAACCAAAACTATAAATCCTCAAATAATTTCTTTGCAGGAAGAAAAAATTTATGTGATCAGTAAAATTTCATACATTTTTGGAATTTTAAAGTCTTAATCCAAATAGGAAAAACATGTAATAAAAAAAATGTGATAGATATAGATTTTTGTATAAGGAGATTGTTGGGGATATATTGTGAAAATCTCTAAATTAGTCAATCAAGCATCAAGAGAAATTATATAATTTAATGTCAATTAAAGTAAACGTGGAATAAATTATATTTTATTATTTATTCATATGGTGTAGAAACGAATGAAAAATTTTACTTAAATTATAAAAATATCAAAATAATATTAAAAAAATTAATAAATTACCATCTACGACAAATAAAAATGTTATGAGTTAAATTATATAGATTATAAATGAAAAGAGAATATAATTACGATTCAACCTTTCAAAAGTGAAATTAAATTATATTTTAAAATTAGAATGTTGCATCTATAGAATTACAATCCCCCTTCCCAATATAAAAAATAAAATAAATTCTGAAATCGGAATTCTATTTTATCTATTTCTGATTATATTACCGTTGTGAGTTGCCAAGTTCCAAATATCCGAGAAGAAATTGCCAAGAATTAAGACTATAGACTTGGCGACCCAATATTTGAAAATTATAAATACTTCATTTAAAAATAAATTGGCCAGTCCTTAATTATAGTAAGTCCTTAAAAGAGCAAAGACCGTTCTGGTTTAGATTTCCATTCATACCAATGATGCAAGCAATGACATCATTTCAGAAGAAACATAGAGACACATGTCCTCGTACTATTTGCTCGTTCCTCACACGTTTACTACTATCATATGGCTGCGCACTTTCCCAAGTTGTGACCTTTCCTTCCTTACCAGTTCCCTCCACATCCGTCTATTATATCTGCATTTTTCGGGAGAATACTTGAAGACCAAGCCTTCAATTATAAAACTCACGTGGGATAATAAAAGTCAGTCCAAGGTTGTTCGATTTTGTATATATAGCCCCTCTCTCCTTTCATATTTGGGTTCAGAGTTTATATTCTAGAAGAAAGGAAGAAGAGAAAAGAAAATAAAAAAAACGGTAACACTAGAAAAAAAAGAACCAGAGAGATACATAGAGTGAGATTAAGATTTGGAGTGAACTGTGAATGAAGAGTGAATTGAATTTACCAGCCGGATTTAGGTTCCACCCAACGGATGATGAGTTGGTGAACCATTATTTGATTAGAAAATGTACTTCACAACCAATTGACGTTTCTATTATTGCTGATGTTGATCTTTACAAGTTTGATCCATGGCAACTTCCAGGTATGTTTTATATTTTCTTTTTTGGCTTGCTCTTCCGTTATATGGTTTTGATTTGATTCTTAATTAATGATTTTTTTTTTTTTTTTTTACACAATTATTGGACAAGTAATGTTTTTATGGTAAAAGGTTGTCTTGTTTGTTGTGGTGGGTCAAAAGTATTTACATGAATAGGTTTTATTTGCTGAGTTAGTGCCATAGCCTCGATGGGTTTTCTCTGTTTCGTTGAATTCATAAGAAAATGATTAGATTTTTCAATATTCTTGAAATAAGTGTCGGATATTTATTTTTATGTTTGTTCATCAAAAACAATTTTGGTTAGCATAGAACCACTCGAGAACTATCTGGTTTTTGTGTAAGGTGGCATACGATCTCCGCATATGGGTTTAGAAGGATGTTGTTGAAATTCGATGATATGGTGTGGCTATCACCACCGGAATTTGTTCCAGTTTCTTATATATGTTCAATTGGTTAATTTGCAGAATTGGCTCTGTATGGTGAAAAGGAGTGGTATTTCTTCTCTCCAAGGGACCGGAAATATCCAAACGGCTCTCGCCCTAATCGTGCTGCAGGAACTGGCTATTGGAAGGCTACTGGTGCTGACAAACCCATAGGTCAACCTAAGCCTCTTGGCATCAAAAAGGCGTTGGTTTTTTATGCTGGTAAAGCCCCAAAAGGTGTTAAGACTAATTGGATTATGCACGAATATCGTCTTGCCAATGTTGATAGATCGGCTGGAAAGAGAAATAACTTGAGGGTATGTACTAATTTTCTAGTTGTCATCGTTTGTTTGAATCTTTTTCATATTCCTGTCCTTGTGAATAATTCCTGCTAAGGGTGATTACGGTAGCTTTCTGTATGATTGCTCAAATCAAAGAAGCTGTCGTATCTGCCCTGATTTGTCTGAGTTCACTACAACTGGGAATTTATTCTAAAATCTGAGATCAGTTTTGTTGATAAGTGAATTTGGATTCAAATATTTATTGTAACTCTCTACTGCAAAGTCCCAATGAATCGCAGATTCTGTTTTAATTGTAGTGACAATTTATTGTTAAGCCATTGGTTGGTTTATGTACTTTGTTAATTTTGCACAGCTTTGATGATTGGTTGGCTTATTTATTTCTTTGACATTTTTGCAGCTGGATGAATGGGTCTTATGTCGATTATACAACAAGAAAGGTCGCATAGAAAAGCATTTCACGACAGAACAAAAGCCAGTGGCATTCCCAGAAAGCTCAGATTACTCTGAAATGGAAGAGGATAAGAAGCCATCAATTTGGATGCTTAACCAAAACCAATTTGCATTACCCCAGCAGCAGCAACAAGGACTACCAAAGCCCATGCATTCATCAGTAACAAATGACCAATCTCATATGGAGTCCACGGATTCAGCCCCAAAACGTCATCCAGAGTCCAGCTGTTCTGAGCATGTTTTGTCGCCTGATTTCACTTTGGATAAAGAGGTTCAAAGTCAACCCAAATGGAATGAATTGGATAAGGACTTTGATTTTCAGTTCAGCTCGTTGACGGGCTTGATGGATGATCCTTTTGCTCCTCAATTCCAATATCAAGCGGATCAGATCACACCTTGGCAAGAGATGTTCTTGTATGCACAAAAGCCCTTTTGAGCAATGCAATAAATGGAAATGGAGTCTTGTCTTTTGATTATCTATCTTAAATAGCATTCCGTTATTAATTCATTAGTCTTAGGAATTCATTGAATTCTTTAGATTAAGTGAATAGCTAATGGAAAGATGGGGGACCGAGATGTAAAAAGCATCGGTAGTTGCTGGATGATCTCAAGGTTCTGTGGTGAAAATGAGATCGTTATGCTTATTATTAGTGTTAGCCTGTTAGGACTATTGCATATCAATATGTGATCGAATCTGATAGAAAGATTCTTTGAATGTATGAACTCAGAAAATTTTTTTATATATTAAATCATTGATATTCAAATGATTTCACTTTCATACCAAAAGATCAACAAGCAGGTGTAATGGATTGTTATCTGGTTTAAAAGGTCAATGATGTGCAAAGAAGATTCTACGTATTCATACTTGACAAAATGTTTTTCCTTTGACAAATAATGGGAATTTCTAGTGGGTAGTTGTAGTTCAAATTGCAAAATATCGTGAAACACCAGAATCCCTTGAAACATTCTGGTGGCAAATGCAGCAACATTCTCATTGTTTTTATCCTCTTCATAAGTTTCTCTAGCCATATTGTGTCATTCACCTTTCATTTCAGTTGCACTAGAACACTGAAAAATTGTTAATACTAGTAGGGGGGTCTTAAGGTCTTTTGCTTGGTTTGGATGCCAACATATTTTTCTGGATAGACATGTACCGATCCATCGATTTCTGGTAAAAAGATATTGGGAATGGATAAAGTACTGAAAATGCAGCGGAACAAAGCCCCGTAGATCCAGGACTTGACACGAGGGAAGCAAACTATGCAAAAAATGTGGAGCAAGTACACAATCTGGTTTTTATTTCCCTCTAATCTGTTCCTCCCTCTAATCTGTTCCACTACAAATAGAGAGAAGGCTAGGAATATTAGAACAATCTTTTATCCACACATGATGACAGAGATGGAAGTCTTTGCCAAAATCGCATATGCTTTATTCTGGTGCTAATTTGTTAAAGGGAATCAAGGAACAATGTCTGAAATGTAAAAAGGAAATGGCAGCTGATGTATAAGCATAAGTATCTGATTCTTATATGTAAATACATATCTTCTGATCACCAAATATGCAAATCCTTTTCAAGAACCCTTTGACACAACTTATCATAAAGTGTTTTTTGGGTCACAACGTTATCAATCTTTGAGATTACTACCATATACCTCTAAATAAGTACATAATAGGTATAATGTATGCCCTCATTTCAAGGTCTTGCTTCTAAGTTAGCTTGTAAGTGAGGCCTCTTAGAACTACTATGCTCTGTCATGCAATGTGAGCGGATGGCAGAGAACTTTATCGATCACTAAGATGTGAATATACTGGTTTTTGGGAAGTCGATCACAGTTTGTGGTGGACCATCCAATGAGCTGCCTTTCATTGTCGTAAACCACCATTTTGTCCAGCATAGATATGTCTGCTCATTGAACAAGGAAGGTGTAAGTTCCTGGCATTCTTAAGTCATAGGAAATTACTGTTGATGCTTTTTCCTATAATTTCTAATGCTTACCTCCAACTATGTTCCAGTTCTGCAAACCTGCTTCAGTTCCATTTAGAACTCCCAAGCAAACATTTCCCTTTGACTGGAAAAAAAAAAAAAAATTGTGAGATTTCAACGTGTGGTTTTCCTCATTTTGATTAATACAAACAGCAAGTTCTACTTACTGAGATTATTAAATAAGATTCAGGAGGAACATCGAACTGAGCTTAGATCTTCCACCACTTGTAAAGCTTAGTGCAAAGGGCTTGAAATATTTCTTCACATCACGGATATTCTTGAAAGGCTTCCGCCCCTTCCAACACTGTGGAAGGGTTGTGTCGTCAGTGCTTGCTTAAGGGTTGTTTCACTAATTCTTTCTTGACCTTAAGAGTAAAACAAATAAAAGAAATTACCAAGGCTGCTAGAGTAGTATTTGTTCTCTACAAAAAGATAGGTAAATCAGTGAACTTAAATCAGCCTGGATCATGTTAAAACGGAAAAAAATTGGTTTTCATTGGATTTTCTAGTCTCTCTAATTCAAAATTAGGCAAGAACAAAAGGGTACATGCTTAAAACGAAATGGCAGATGATGGAATGATCTGTGAATGGTCAGGACTGACCGTATTCTTAGAGGAACATTACTGTTTGTGCGATTTTCTTCTTGATTGTTATTAATCTTACCAAAGAAGAGAGTTTCTTCTCACCTGAGAAGAAAATTCATACCTGAGAAGAAAACATGATAAGCCAGGGAGCTGAGGTAGGTAAAAGAGCTCCCACTGTCAAAAACTGTAGGAAGGTTCTTCAATCCAGTGGATTTTCCTCCAAAGAAGCTCTGCCATTCCTGGAATAGTGCTCTCTGACAGTATGGAATGTTCAATTAAGTCAAAGTTAATAATATGATATTTACTCAAATTTCAAACATAAAACTGAAGAGGCAGAGGTTAAAGGGGCAATACGGGTAATCATGTGACATCTGAGTCCACACAACATGTGAAGAATCATAAAGATCATCACCAAAGAAGAGATATCCTCCCCCACGTCCACTCAAGCAGTGACCAATGACATTATGAACCAAACCCTGACTGTTAAGCTGAGACAGTAGGCTGGATTTTCCCTTGCCGAGGCCAAGCACTCCATCTAAGAAAGGAACAGATTGGCCTGGTATTTGGTCGTAACCACATCTGTAGACAGTGTTTATCAGAACTTTACCATATAGAAAAAGAAGTTTCAGATTAAATAGCTAAGATGGTTTTACTTTTAAATCCTAGCAAGAAGGCAAGAGAATCACAAGTAAACATCTATTTGGTCATATAATATCTAGAAAAAAGCCAGGATGAAGTTCTCTGTTAAAAATCAGTGCATGCTAGGGCATTGAGATCCAGATTTGGCTAATGATACAGATTTGATCAAAATTTTTAAGAAAGATTCCTGCATGATTAAGCTGTTCTGGTCAGATGAGATAGATTTGGTTATGTCAATGATAAATTAGCCCAGAAAAGGATTTCCAAGAACAAGACTGAGTGGCTAACCCAAGAGCAAGGCGAGGGCTGAGCTGTGCACCATTTGTGTATCTTAGGGAAAAGATGTCCTTAACAAGGACACCAAGAGATGAACCTTGATCTGCATATTCAACCGTGTAGTCACACTGCTCTGGGGACTCGCATATTATATCAGTACTTGATTGCAAGGATGCACAAATAGGATCCCTACATGCTACAAGATCATTGCTTGGTTTGTAAAGAGGATGCGGTGTCTGCAACAAGAAGCAAAAAAAGAATATGGTTAGTAATTTACATTGACATTATGATAGATGAATCAAACAAAAACACATACGCACATGAATGCTCAAAAGAATGCCGATAAAGATCTGCATGTATTATAGGGAGTGTTTTTGCAAACAAATAATGGGTATGGCCTTCCAAGTACACCAAATCAATTTAAAGGGGACAACTAATACTGAATACTAAACTTTAGTATTGGTACTTTTTAAAATCGACAAGTAAATCAAAAAGTTTGTTTGAAAGTGTGACTTGGATCAGTTGATGGATCTCACAAATGCCTACAAAGAAATCAAATCGTGATTTACCTGTGTGCATTGAACACATGGAGCATCACACTGAAGCCAAGTGAGGTCACTGCCAGTGTCTGGATCCAAAAAATAAGGCCTAGGTGGCTGTCCAACAAAAAGAGTTGTGTTGTAGGACCTGCAATACAGGATTCAATCAGTAACTATCATTAACAAAAGATTTATCACGAAGGATTCATGCAAATATGAATAAATGTTCCTGACATGATCTCAGATATTGTTCAGTTCTTCTTGTTCTACTGCCAATGCTTCGAATTTGATACTTAAAAATAAGTACACTTAGTATATCTTCCATGAAACAAGATACACTCCTATGGACAATGGTTTAATAGAACATATAAAAGACCGGCATATCATTCTAAATTAACCATTCTAACCATTAACAACTTCCTACTACTTCAGTGAGAAATGCAACGACTTCAGAAATTTGAATATCTGCACCTAATAACGTTGACACCAGTCTTTGTCAGATATGAAGCATTGATCAAGTCATAAAATCTGAAAGTCAACTTGTATTGATAGAAAGGAGAAACTGCTAAGCATATGGCATACCCAGTAGGATAAACATTTCCATTAAGTGGAAACACAATCGATGATCCAGCCCTATTGAAAACCATAGATGATGAAGATGGAAATGAACTCCCTCCACCAAATGACCAAGGTTCAAGACTCCTCCATAGTTTCCCTCTAGAGGAAGCAGAAACACAACCACCCCCCAATAGCAGCATGATCATAATAATAAAACCAGCCAGACCCATCTTCACCTTTCTCATCTTCTGTTTCTTCCTGTCCTTTTTTCAGGCAGATTTATAGTTTATTTTAGTCTAGTTTTTTAAATATCAAGGTTTGTTGTGTCTGGTTGTGTGACGTGGGTCAATCATGAGACTATGTTTTTTATAAGAAGAGCCTTTTTATAGGAACCTTAAATGTACTTGTAACGTGCACCATTCCCAATGTGGCTTTTTGACTTGAGAATCAAAGAATAATTGGCGTGACTTGACTTGCAGGTGTATGTATATGAAATTTGTTCTAAATTGTGATGAAGGGTTTGCTCATTTCCTGAGTTTAAAATTGGTATTCCTTGTAATGCATGCCATGGAATGTCAGATGTTCTTTACTTAATTACTTCTTTTATTCCTTGCCTCCTCTTACTTGGCATGCATATATTTCCTAGAAGATCCAAAATGTTACTTTTAAAACTTAGTAATTTTATTTTTCTTTTTATATATTTTTAAAAATCCATCATTTATCATATGGTAATCCTTAATTTGAGATTATGAAAGGTTGTTAGGATGAAAAATGTTGTTTGCATAAATAATTTAGGTCATATGAAAAAAATTGGAGGCATGAGATTGATTAGGACAAAACACATGGATGAAATGCTGAATGCGTTATTTTCAGTGGCAATTTCTTGGTGCTTTCTAAGAAAAGGACAAGTTAGATATATAGTTTGGAAGTCTTTGTATTTGCGAATATGTAAGAATGCTGAATGTCGATAAAATAAAGAATGAATAAGACATTAGAACACTTTTTCTCTGTTTTTGTAATTGCAATTTTTCTTTCAAGTATTTGTCGAGAGAAAATGAAAAATGTCATCCATTCTATATTATTGATCTTTCTCACTAAATATCTAATTACTATTTTAAAATTTTCACTTTTTCATTGAAAAAATTATAGGTAAAACATAATGGTATAATCTGTGGCTTATACTTCATCATTTTTTCTTAATGTTAGTTAATCCTATATTGGTGTATTAAGAGTTAAGACCAACTACCTTTGATTTTTAAAATAAAAAAAAAAATGGAAAATCAATAATCTCTATCTTGCTTTTTACTTAATATAATTAGTTTTCTTAATTTTAGGTTGGCATGTCATTTACTGATATTTTAGTCCTAGTTGACCATTTTAAGATTAGAAGTGACAGGTAATCACCTGTCACAACAGTGATTGATTACCATGGTAATTAGAAGTGAAAGGTAACACTAGCAATTGATTATCATGGTAGGTGAACAGGTTGATTAGGAGTGATAAGTAATCAACTATCACGATACTGTCCGATTAGTATGGTAGCCAAAGAGATTGATTAGGAGTGGTAGACAATCACCTATGGTGACGGTGATTGATTACTATCGTAACTAAATAGGTTGATTACCATGGTAGCTAAACAAACCCTTGGTATTAAGGTGGCAAGCCAATTAGGGTTAAACTCTTTTTTCCCCTTGCACTTTCTTCTTTTTCACATGAAAAAGTACAAATAATTCTTCTAAGACTAGTTTGTTACAAATACATACAAATAATCTACCCAAACTTTCATTTGTTGCAAATACACTTAGTGAATTTACAAATTGTATTCATCACCCGTGAACTCTCATATAGAGAAAGGATTCAATTGCACTAATATGCCAAGATGAATTATTAGTAGTGTATACATACTAATTAAATTTCTCCATTTGAATAGTTTCATAAAAATTATACGTTGTTCCTTGCATTTGTTCAAAAAATATTAGTATTTATCCACTACTCATATGAACATGTGGCATAACTACTAATATGACTTAGTTATATTTTATGTTTGTTTAAAGTTATCTTAATTAATTTATATTACTTTTTTAATTAATAATTTTTACCAATCAAAATGTTTTACTTATCTAAAATTAATGGAAAAATTAATAGTGTTAAGAAAATGACTCATCTTTAACTTTTATAAACATTGAGATTGAAATAAAAAAAAAAGAATTAAAATTTAAATAAAAAAAACAGTAAAATGCTAAGGATTAAAAAGTGCTTTTACCTTTATAAAATATGTTGTAATGTTCAAAATGTTAATAAATTATCACATCTCTATTAATAATTTCAGACATTTAAAACATGTCTTGTTTTGATAGTTTTTGTATGTTTTTCAAATAATACTATACACCACGATAATTATAACACTATATAACAAAAGAATTTTAACTTCATGGTACAACAATACATTTAAATGATATTTCATGAATAACATAAATAAAGTATTGGGTTTTAAAATTATTCTATTAAAAGCTTAATTTATAAATTTATATTCAAGAACTTACAATATTAAACATGACACTCAATAAAAAAAGAAAAAGAAAAAGAGATCCAAAATCCTTGACTATCAATAGAGAAAATTGTTAGAAACGAGCCTAAACAATGTATTAGGGATATGTAGGCGCTCTAAGGTGACGATTTTCAATAAAAACAGGAAACTGAAAATAGAATAATGAAAAAACAAATTAAAAAAAATCAATAAAATAACTTTCTAACAGTAGAGAGACGATATAAATACAAACTTTTAAAATAAGAGTTAGATGTTTGAGGTTGAATTAGCTACAGCCGAGTAGTTTAGGATAAATGGCTTCATTGAATTTGGCATCTAACAACAATAGCAATCTTTCAACAAAGTTGATGGTATAGTCTTCTCTACCTTGTTTAGAAAGAAAAGGGTTAATAGATGTCAAGTGAGGACATGCACGATCTTCTCCATAATTCACCAACAATGGATTCACATGGGGTTGGGCTTTCAATAATGTGGTAAATAGGATTTAGGTAAGGGTATTGACAATATTAGGGTTTCATATGTCTTCAATTTGAGGTTGATTGTGTTTATTGGTTGTCTCTCTATCTCTCGATATGAACTTTGAATATGGAGATTAAGGTTTTAATCATGACTCTCCCTTTCTCCAAATTTCTTACTCTATTGGTGTCTCAACTATCTTCATTCCTTTAATTGTTTTAACTCAACCTTTTCAGTTTAGGGTAGTTTACCTAGTTAGATTTCTTTCACATCTTCAATTTTAATCCAAACATGATTATTTTTTGTTTGTTTCTTTTTTTGTTTTTGTTTTTTTTTCTTTTACTATTAGTCTTTTTCATATGTACTCAGCAATGGTAGGCTCTATGTCAGTAGATAGAGCATACTATATCTAAAGAGGTACTGGAAAAGACTACACGTCAATAAATATAAATTAAATTTTAAAACTACTAAAATGGATTTTTATATAGAATTCATATATGAAATTTGACATTTTTCTATATATTTGAAATTACATATAAGAATAGATTGTGAACATGCCATTATGATATTATTTTATGCAGATTTATCATTTTTATGAATTAATATAGTATAAATTAAAATCCACACTAAGGAAATGAAACTAGTTCTTTTACAATAGGCTAACAAATTTTGATTATATAAGAATTGTATAAAAAAAAAAAGTTAACTCATGCTTTTTTTCCCCAAACATATCAATTATCACATTGATATGTCTATCTTTAGATCATTTTTAAAAGATGAGTTTGTGAACCATATATTATCATTAACCATGTTTCTAGAAGGTTTGGCTTAAAGTGGAAAATTAATCTCTCGAAATATTTATATAAGGAATTTGAAAAATATTTTTTTTTATCTTACTTATTCTATTTATTACATAAATATAGTATTCAATGAATTACAAAATGAGACTAATGGTATATCTTATTGGCATAATAAAATAAAGTAGAAATAAAATTGCAATTACTAATAATAGATTAGAAAATCAATATTATTACTTTTATTTGATTGCATGTACAATAGTATTAATAATAAATTAGGAAAACATTAAAAAAATATTAATATACTCTTACCCTATGTCATTGTTTTATTATTGGCTAGGGTCTAATGAATAAAATACAGCAATGTGTAAATGAAAAAGAAAAATAATAAACCAAGGAGCAGCTGTTTTGTCTTAAAAAGAAATTTTAATTCCTTATTTAAAAACGATAGGAATATTAAAGAATACTCATTTGCTTAGTTAAATATAGTAAATTAGTAACAATATTCTATTATATATCATATGAGCCTTAACTTTTTTTTTTTTTTATTTAAAATGATGTGTCACTGTTTCACTAGATCTTATACTTGAAAAGGGCGTCATATCGAAAGAAGAAAGGATGTATGAGTCAAATATGCCATACTGGTGAATTACCAAATGTCAACAAGCCCTTTTTTTTTATTTTTTTTTTCTGGGATGGGGAAAGGGGGTGGAGAACAGCTTGAATCTACAAATAGCTATTCAACCACTAGTGTGGAAGTTTATCAACTCAAAAGCTGCAGTTAATCCTACATTTGCATACGACGCTTTGTTAATAATATGCATTTGTTTGTCTTGAAACCTTAATTCTATTTTTGTTTACTACTCAAAACATTAACACTTTAAATGAACTTATCCTAAACATTAATACCTTCTAATATAATTTATTTTATAAATATATATTTTATATATACTTATATATATATAAAATCTATAGGTTATAAATACATTATAATTTATTACATAAGATTAATATGTTATATGTGCTATAAAACATAGATTATATAAATAAATATATAACTTAAAGAGTACATATAAACTATAAATTATCTATAAGATGTACCATAATCTATATATGTATATTACATAACATATATAATAGACATTTATAATATATCTGTGTTTGTATATAACATATTTTTGCATATCTAAAATCTATGGTCTATAAACATATAATATATATTATAATTCATTTGTTACATCAATTGAATATGTTATATGCATGTTTGTTTGAAACATAATATAACTAGATCTAATTAGATAATAACTATTTTAATATATTAACTTTCCAAGATATAAAATATTTAAATTCAAGTGGAATGTATATATTTTTATATGTCTTATTAACCAACAAACGGATTGACACGAAATACGATATAAATGAATTGGGTTATGGATTTAGGTTTTAAGATACGATTATTGAATAAGTCGGGTCACGGGTAGAGATTTTTTAAATACAAACCCATTTAAATACGGATACGACACAACATGATAACACGAATTGTCGGCACTAGTATTAGTCTTTCTAAAAAAGATTAAAAGTGGACGAGCTAACCTAATAGTTCATTTTCTAAGCTTAGCATGTCAAATCTCTTTTAATTATCCCAAAATTTTGAATTAACTTTGTAGTCGAATGTTACATTTTAATTTATATAGTTAAACATAGGTCAACAGTGAGCTCAAAATCTAAGAATAAAATTTATCTCTCTACATAATCATCTCAATAACATTCTTCAAATCAATTTTCGCCTTATAGCAGTAACAATTGCATGATAGATTTGCGGTGGGAAGAAGGGGAGGGAGAGGCATTGATTATCCTCTTAGTATGGGTTGGGATGAATTTCTACATATTACTCCTCACAATTGTTATAGTATTTTCATATGCTTGGTATGTGATTACAGAATCCATGACTCTAAGAATCGATCAAGCTGTCTTTGTCCCAATAAAATATTTAACCTATAACTAGATGTATAATTAAACTTGACCTTAAAGTTAAGGATATCATAAATCTTGGTATAGCCAAATGTATATAATTCCTGCCCGTTGATTGAGTAAATTTTGAACCTTCATATCGAATCATGAGCCGTAAAATTATATTAACTAAAAATCGTTAGTATAGCAAATAATATAATTTCTTGAATGATTTAAGCAATAAATAAACTAAAGAGTATTTTTTTTTTCAATATAACTAAAAAGTATATTAAATCCTCCCAAAACTAATTTGATTTTCAAAAATATCTGAAGGTTCAATTAGATAAGAAAGCCAATTTATAGTAGGTTCGTAACACTAAAATAACGAGGAAATTAAATTTTAATATAACATTTTCCTAGAATAACTATTTAACTAAACAAGCTTAGATAATCTCTTAAATAATAGAAAGTATAAAAGACAAATAGCTAATAACCCAAATATTCTTGGGTAATGTCATGTCCCATCACCCACTCGGCTTGGGCACTATAGCATCCCGACCCTCATCTTTCAGGCTACACGGGTGGGACCTAAGGGGAGCAAGCACGCGATGATAACAAGGTAATATTCTACTTGGCATGGGGACATCCTAGTTACAGCCTACGCGGATCGAACTCATGATCAAGGCCTTTTGTTTGCCTTAAAGGCAACACGTTTCACCAATTGAGTTAACATAAAAGGCACCTTTTTATGTTACGCCTCGCCACCTATCCGGCTTGGGCACTATAGCAGCCCGATCCTCACCTTTTAGGCTACTCGCTTAGGACTCGAGGGGAGCGAGCGCGTGACAATAATCAAGTATTGTTCCCCTTGGCATGGGCATACCGTTGCCTTTAAGGCAAACAAAAGACCTTGGTCATGAGTTCGATCCATATAGGTTGCAGCTAGGATATGCCCATGCCAAGGAGAATAATACCCGATTATCATTGCGTGCTTGCTTCCTTGAGGTATGACTCGATTAGCCTAAAAGGTAAGGGTCGGGATGCTATAGTGTCCGAGTTGGGTGGGTAACGGGTCGTGACATAAAAAGGCACATTTTATGTCAGGTCAATTAGTGAAAGGCATTGCCTTTAAGGCAAACAAAAGGCCTTGGTCATGAATTTGATCTGTGTAGGCTGCAGCGAAGATGTGCCTATGCTAAGAAGAGTCATGCCTAATTATCGTTGAGTGCTTGCTCCCATCGGGTCCCACCCGAGTTACTTAAAAGGCGAGGGTCGAGATGCTATAGTGCCCGAGCTCGGTGGGTGACGGGGCGTGACAGGTAATGCTAAACTATGGAAAATACTAAAGAAAATTCCCAATATATTAAATATATCAAAAGATGATAAAGAAATATATAAAATAACTGGAGTAGGAAATTCCAATGAAATGGAATGAATAAGACAATCCTAGACAAATACATCGGAAGGTGATCGCTTTGCTCAATTAACCCAACCAAGTTGGCTAGTCTTTGATTAGCTTGGGTGGTTTAGACTAGCTCTGTTCTTGTGGTATAGCTCGGGTTGCTTCTAAAGTTTAAGTTAGCCCCCCTTTTTTCATCAATGTTATCAAAATGTGATATTCATAAATAGAATTTTTTTTCATAAATAAAAATCGCATGTTAGATGTGTGGTTTCCAATGGAAATCACATGTTGAAAATTCGATTTCCATTTAAATATTCTACATGAGATTGTTGATAAAAAAAAAAAAAAATCCAAGTACCACAAGGCAATTATAACAATAATAATAAAAAGATAAGAAATGAGAAGATTATACCGCGATATAACATGGATTTTGGCCCATTTTCTAGTCTTCACAATTCACAAATTGCTTCATCAAGGAAAACTTCACGCATTTTATTCAACACAAAATAATGCCTCACAAAAAGGACTTTACAAATTCCTTAACTAGAGGACTTCACCAATACCTACAACTTGTAGGACTTAATACAAATGCCTTAATACATGAGGATTTTATCTATGCCTCAAACAAGAGAGGACTTCACTAAAACACTTATAAACAAAAGTGTGAACAATGCCTTATAATATTAGCTCATTGATCTCACTATGACACTATTCGCTCAACAAATACAAACGCAAAATGAGATAGTATTTTCACATAATTTATTTCTATTAAGTTATACTCTCTTACATGAAAACATCATAAACAATTCTATTTATAAGTGCACTAAAAAGCTAGCCATTACACAAAAAGCAAGCCTCCAGCGATCGACTTTGGGAACTTCTAACGACTATTTTTCAATGAACTGGCGAGTTGGTCCAAATGCCATCGGTGAGCCAGTTTACTTTTTGCTCCAGCGATTTAGCCCTCTATCTTCTCTGATCAAGCATCGTGCCTCATCTTTTTATACTTGCGAGCCGGTCCATCCTGTATCGGTAAGTCAGTGTGTTTCCTTTGTAGGCATTGTTTCATAACACAAACACAAAACACAAAAACAAATATATATGCACAGTAAAGCTCGAAACATATAAAAAACAAGTTTTGCGTATTAGATGTAAGTTAACTAAGTTGTAAAGTATTTATGCAATGTATTTTCTCATTAAAACAAGATTGTAACATCCGCATGGTTCAATAGAGATTTATTTACAAAGATGCCATTTTACAAAAATATTTTGATAATTAATTTGATCCTTATTTATTTATTTTTTAGAAAAGGTAAACTTTCTCTTCATTTGTGTATGATATTTAATCTATACTTTACTATTTTGAATATTTTTTTTTTCTTTTTTTAAGAAATGGTAAACCATCATTCATTTGTGTACAATATGTAATCTATACTTTATTGATGTGTTTATTAATATTTTACAAAATCACATTAAAGGCCCATATATTTCAATATTTTTTTGGCTAGTCATAGATTTCATTTTTATACCCAGGTATTTCAATTCTATTACATTAAAAATTTGAAACTCTATTTATGGGATGTGTTTTGAAATTAATAGTCGACAAAATTAATTCCATGTTGTTATTTTTGATGAAATGGGATAAAAAAAGGTTATTTTATACTTACCTCTTGTTTCCACTTATTTTCACACATTTCTCTCTAATTTTGGAGAGAAAAAACATAGCTAATAAATTGGAAATATCTCTGATCTTTGTTTATCTAGTTATTTTTTTCTATTTCCTTTAATTTATTTCCATATCTTATGATTCAACCCCATGTAAGTTTCCTTAACTTAAAAAAGGAAGAGTGGAGAAATGCAATTAGTAGACGATAAATGTTACATTTATATCTCATTTCAAATACTTTCAATTGTGTTTCTTTAATTTTAAAAAAAAAAAAAAAAGAAATAGAAAATAAAGTGAAAAATTTCCACCATTTTTCTTCCTTTTCTCTAACTTTTCTTTCATTTCCATAAATCCATTGGTACAAATATAAGTTTCTTGAAACTAATTAATTTATTAGAGTAATTAGTTTGACAACCCTTTTTGGTGCTAGTGTTGGGTACCCCAAAAAAAAAAATAGAAAGAAAAAAAAACCCTACCAAATTGCTAAGTGTTAGTGTTACTCTTAGATTTAGCACATCCTAACGGAACAAGACAAAAACTGAAAAAAGGACAAGGTAAATGGTAGTAGTACCACGCGATTATGACGACACTTGTCCGTACTACTCTCTCTCTTCTTCTTCTCTCTCTCTCTCTCTATCTACTTAGTGGGAAGCTGTAAAACATCCACTCGAACAGAATCCTATATGAGTATCCTTTCCCTTTTTTTATCTTCAGTTTACACAGTGACGTTGACGGATCTATTACTACTACTACTACTACTACTACTAGTGTTCCGATAACTATTTGTATCTAATACCTCCTTTCTTCTTCCATTATCATAATAAAGAATAATCATAATCCGAATAAGGTTCGTTTTTTCTTTTCTCCTTCTTCTCATTCTCCGTTGTGGTTAATTAATGGATATGCTTCGCTTCAACTAGTACGTAATCGTTCCTCTATACTTCCACTGATTCTTCCTTTTGTTTTTTGTTTTGGTTGTGATTTTGATTTATGATTCTCGCGTTTGGAGTTTCTGGAGCAAGATCGTTAGTTCCTTTAGGCTAGTTACTGTTACGCGTGGGTTTCTAGGGTTTTATGTTCTTCATCTGATTGTGAATTTGGTTCGGTTACGTATGGATTGTGAATGATCGAAGCGGATAATGCTAGAAGTTTTTGTTTGGATTGAGATTCGTAATGAAGCTCAAAAGTCGTGATTGGTTAGCAGTTAATTGTTGTTTTTTTTTTTTTTTAATTAAGTTGCGGCTATGAGATTGCGTTGTGGCAGTTGAAAAAGATTGTTGCTGATCAGGCTACTGTGTGAGATTATTTGTGTTTTTCATTTATAAGTCAGTGGTAGGGTGTGTTACTTATTGGAATTGGAAGCATCTTCCTGGTTTGTATTTGGGAATGAGGTACGATTTTAGTTTTAAACAACTTGGCAAGTTTTCAATTTAGAGCTATACCTTTTTTTTTCAAATGTGCAATTGAGTACCAAACTTGTAAAGGCTTGTAATCCAGTGCATTTTGTGAATATGATGTGCCGATGATCTGTCCAAAATGGAGAAATGGCAGGACTTAATTCAATTTTCAGAAAGGGTGTGGACTGTGGACTAAATAGAGCATTAGCCAGATGGATCCAATCCTTGGTGTTTTTATCTGCATCACTTTTTGAAGTCTCTTGCTCGATGGCATAATGTATCAATTTAATTTCTCTCTGCATTTGTTGTTGTGCATAGGATAAAACTAGATTAAGTGTTAACTGCCACATTTTGTGTATAGCTGATAGAACAAATCAAGGATCTGGATTATGTGCAATTCTTTGGAATCTTTCAAGAGATATTCAAGAATATATGATTTGCCATTTTTCCATGGAAGTACGAGTTCATTCATCTGCTTGATTGATTCATGCTACCAGGAAGTCTGGTTTTGGAGATCAAATGTAAGGATATATCGGGGAGAATCTGTGGAATGAATTCAGGATGGTGATGCCTGGGTTAAGCTATTCAGACATTTTTGTGGCTTGAACCATATTTGTAGAAATAGCTATATAGTCTAATGTAATGGGCAAAGAAAGTGCTTCAGAGAAAACGAGTCCTGAAGCTGTCTGTTCTTCAAATGAGAGTAATGATTCGGGGGCTTTGTCCTGCCAAAGTTCAGAAAAAGAGTCAGGTGCAGCAATTTGCCGGGTTTGTCAGTGTGTTGAGTCAGATCGCAGGGGAGAAACTGCATTGGAGTTTTTGGGAATTATTCCTCCTTCTTCAGAAGGACATAGAATTAATGAGGATGTGAAGAATGTTGGTAGAGAAGCTTTGCATGATGATCAAAGCATTAGTTCTCACGCAAAAAGTTCAAAAAGAGATCCTGGTTTTGTTGAGATCATTAGTCCTAAAGGAGAGGTTTTCATTTGTAATGCTGATTTGGAAAAGGGTTACCATCAAGACTCTTTGGTGGAGCTTGGATGTTCTTGCAAAAATGACCTTGCAGTAGTGCACTATGCATGTGCGCTTAAATGGTTTGTCAATCACGGGTCCACTGTCTGTGAAATCTGTGGACGTATTGCAAAAAACATCAGCATCGATGACCTTCAAAAAGTTGTCAGCTCTTTGAAGAATTATGAAGTACTGAGGGAAAGGACAGCCAGTGGAGAACCTAATCCTGTCCAATCAAATATGGCTACAGGTGTAGATCCTGATGCCATTGCTGCTATCACGAGGCAAAGGCTTAGTGAGATTTCACTCTGGTTTACTCCACATATTAATAACACCACAACAGCAGCCAGCTAATAACAATGTTGTTTCTTCAATGGTTGTTTCGAGCCACCGGCAAATGTTGTGAGTGAAGAGAATGTTCCTTCGAGAATCCTGCAACAAAATGGGCTGTTGAAGGTACTGGTATTTTGCTTGCTACTGGATTACTGACAGTGACACTTGCTTGGCTCATAGCTCCTCATGTTGGAAAGGTATACCACAGAAGATTCCATCTTTTTTGACTTCATAATCTTTTTGACTCTTCCTGCTTTAGCTTATTATTTGCACGTAGTACCAACTGCATATATTTTGATGCGTTATATCAGTTTTGGTGTATCTGTTGAAAGTAATGGGAATGCATAGCTGATAGGATACATAGTCTCCAATTACTCTTGGATGTCTATGGCACATTTTCATGACAGTAATATGTACTCGCATGTTCTGTTGGCCAGCATACTTGTATGCTCATGGGCATATAGAAGGAGATGAAGAACTCCTGTTTTATGTAAATGTATTCATATTTCTTTATTTGTAAGATGGAGAGGTAGATTATGCAGACAAGGTGGCTGCCTATGCAAATCAAACTTTGCAATCCACTAGTCTTTGGTTAAGGAAAAGAAAAGAAATAAATTTTTTTTGGTTTGTAATAATAAAAATAAGATTTTCATCCCTGCTTCTCATTCGAGTACAGCCAATCCTCATTTTATCTAGAGTAGCAACCCTTAATTAAGGTGGAGCCGGTTAGAGGGTTCCCTAGACCTTATGATTATTTTCCTCACGTATCTTCTTGACTTCTCTATATTGAGGCCATTTTTGGCCTAAAGCTGTTTTATTTCACCAGTCTTTCTCATAAAGTTTGCTCTTGTTACTTGTTAGAACAGCACCTAATTGTTCTTACGTTTGGTTTAAGAGAAACCAATTACTGTTTATAAAATGTATTTCCAAAGAAATATATGGTTTTAACTATTCTCATCAACATGAAAGATGGAGTAACTTGTAGCATGTGACAGAAAATGAAAACAGATTGGAACTGCACACAGAGTACCTTGTCATGGGTGATATGGTTGGGTTGAACTTCCACTTTGGTAGGTGCACATATTCTTGGAGCATTAAGTATTTAGTCATTTCCAGAGTGTCCACAAGGATGGAAAGTGAAGACTAGTGACGTTCTATCAGAACAGGACTGCAGGAAAACTTAAAATTACTTATTTTTGGATGCTAGGGACTCACATAAATGATTTTAGGAGGCTTTAACATCACAAGAATGTCTTTGGAGAAGAGGGGTTAAAGAACAATGGATTCCATTAATAAATGCCTTCTGTTCTTGTTGTTACACATCTGAGCAGGACAATCTTCAGGTTGGGGGTCTCCATTTAAACCTGGCCATATATATAGGCAATGCTCTAGTTAATCATATGCTAGTGGCTGCTTTTTTTTACATGTGAGCATCTTACATCCAGGGATGTAGGACCATTACACCATCAGGTTAGCCACTGAAGTTAATTTCAAAACATGGAAAACACTTTCAAAATTTTTCTGTCTTAGATGGGTGTGTTTGGAAAACCCCTGTATAATTAAGCCAATAATTCTGGTCTGTGTGCTATTTAGGAGACTTAAAACTGAACTTAAGCTTAAGCTTTGTATCCTAACACACATCTGCTCAGATGAAGGAAACTTGTGAAACTCTTAGTGTTCACATGAAGTGCTATAAAAAAGTTCTGGAAAACATCATGATTGATTGACTGAAAGTTGGAACCAAGGGTGGACACAAGTCTATTTGCATGGAGGCCTTCCTTGTAATGGGTAACTAGATTTGGTGCATGGTGCCTAAACATGAACAGAACGAAACTTGGAGAGAGAAAGTTTTCCTTCTTTAATTAGTCAATTCCCACTTGAATGGATTTGGATCTTTCTCCTAACGTGGGAGAATGACCCAGCATTGACAGATCAGGAACAATAAGAGCTATTCCATAGGGCTTCTATCAATTGTTAGTTTCTGGTGGATTATGGTAGGGAAATATGTCTTGGGGGAGCAAGTTTCAGAGCACATCCACTCTTGCCGAGGATGCATTGGATGAAGAAAAGAGGTTGTCTTCTTATTATCCAGCCAAAAGAGTTCCAATCTCAGTTTTCTTTTGACAAGATGTCAAGTTTGTGGACAAGGATAAGTACAGTCATTAATGATTCCTTCAAATACTAGATTTCTTAAGGAATTACAAAGTATTTTCGTTACACTTGTATGTAAAATGGAAGCCACCTTAATTCAGTAAACAGATAGAGATTATATTTTATATACCAATTATTTGCTGCAATACCATATTAAAGAGGCATTGCTAAGGTCAGTTGGTGAAAAAATTCTTGTCTGGGTAAAAGGATGTTGGACAACATAACAATCTAATAAAATCTATAATAGTGGATACCATAAATCTAAAATCAAGGCTGCCCAATGAATGCTTAAACTTTATGGATTTGGCATAATATGCTACTAGCTATAGGTTCATGCATAGTGTTACTTAAGTGGCTTGCGGATCCTGCATCATTCCATAAGTTCTCATTCAACCGTAATGGGAATTAACATGCCTTTTGCAATAGATAGACTCAATGCTCCTTTTTCTCCTTGTCTATTCCCATTTATGATGGAAGGCTGTCTAACATCTTAAATCATCATTTTATGACCTAAATACCTTCCTTTAGGAACACAAAAATAAGATATGTGTCATCTATCTTGTGTCAATGACCTATAGTGGACACCTTAGTTGTCCACGAAATTAAACATCTTAATGACCTCCAATAAAGGATGGGGCCAAAACCTTGTGTATTGTCATTCGACTAAACATTTCATACATTCTCTCAATATATTCTTCAAGAAAGGTAAATGGCCATAAATTACTTGGTAAGCATGATTATAACTACAACTTCTGACTAGGCTTTTTAGACAAATATCTTGTTATCAAATTCAAACTCAGGATTAGCAAAGAAGGTGCTATGATTGAACCTTACTTCATAAATTAAACTCTTATTGCTCTTGTGATGGCTAAATCGATATATCAGTCCATACATGGAGGACTATTAATGTATATATACAATATTATGCCCTCATCCACTGACTCAAAATTTTAGTTAATGTTGGTTGTGTTTTAAGTAGATCCATGATCCCTACAAGGTTACCCATTAGACCCATATATATTTATCTGGGGCATCTTGTTTGGGCTACTAGATTTATGTTCTTAATCTCCTGGCGTGGAAATTGATAGGAACTGTTTGAAACTTCAACAGCAAGTGAATCTCAACACAAAGTTCTACATATTTTCAAAATTTCTTTCTATAAATCCAACTTTTATGTGTGTCACTGATAATCTATTCAGTAAGTCCTTTTTGTTATTCAAATTTTTTGGGCCTCAAACTTCAATATGAAACAATTCCTAAGTTTGAGGATAGATTTGTTGGTCTTTAGGAAGACGACTTCAATTTAGGCATTGCATGGGTGATTACAATTTCTGTGGTATGACCAGTGTACTTGATGGATACTTTAATTTCCTTGTATGGACATAGGGATGTGTATTTGTTGTCATATCTAAAGATGCAAGGGTACATTTTATTGTCTATTTTACTCTTTCATTTTAATTGGTCCTGACATTCTATTGTAGTGCATTCACTTCACTGAATAGGAGGAGAATGGTAATTCTATTCCAACAATGTTTGCTATTGTGTTTACTTGAAATTATAATTGGGTAAGGCTAGAAGATCCCATCAAACAATTTCATAGTCCCTAAGAGTGGTCATTGATTCTCTATTTCTTACCACATTCCTAAACTGCCTTTGAAACCCAGCCCCCACTAACCCTGGCCTCACTAGAGTCTAGACCCACCACTTCGATGTGCCATTATTGGAATATCCATGCCCATTGCCACCACTAGATTGTACCATTGCTTGTGTTCCTTTGAATTGTTTGCCTAAAGGCTTAGGTTGATGGCTCAAACCATAAGCCACAAATTGATGGTTTGCTTGGAACATATTTGTCCTGGTAGCAATGATGGCATTAGCGTTAAGCCATGCTTGTTTGTTGTTTACACCAATACTTAGTTTGTGCCTTATAGTTTTGATTGCATTGAGGTTGAGGCTCATTCTTTGGGTGTGGGATTCCTCCTATTGGGCTTGTGATGACAGGTGTGGAGTGGCTGGTCCTAGTGGTGGTGATGGCAGTAGGGTTGTTGGGTGGGTGGCTGGTGTTTGGTGGTGAGTGCTGACTAGGGTGTGGGGTTGAGGATAATGACTAGGGTTTGAGTAGTTTATTTGAAACTATATGGATACTTTTGTAATTTTGATTCTAATTTCTATTGGTTTAACATTGTATATTTTAGTTTAGCTAAACAACTAACAGCCTTTTGCTTGACTATTCTATTCATGATGAATAAAGATTCTATCACGTTCCTATTACATTGAGCTAAGATGGAAAGGTTGCTCAAGGGATGATAAGAGTGGTTTGATGGCCTTATATGGGTGAGCATTACATAAAAAGTTGGCTTAGTATGGTTTTACAAGGTCGTTCCAAGGACTTGATTCATCCTTTTGTTAACTTCACAAGGAGTGTGCTAGACACACGATGTATTAAACCATGGTGGTGTTCTGTCTTTTAAAGTTATTTATACACCCTTCAAGTAAAATATACTGCTCTTGTGAGTCACCTCTGCTGATGCTCTTTGGCATATCAATGAATGCATTTTCCCTTGTCTGTATACGTTGGCTGTTCAGCTTCTGCTTTTATCCTTGTTGCTTTCTATTTTCTTTCTCTTTCTTGCTCCTGTATCTTATTAGTTTACCCTAATTTTGATCTTCAGAAAACTGCCAAAAGTGGTCTTCACATCCTTCTAGGAGGTGTTTGTGCTTTGACAGTCGTAGTTTTCTTCCGCTTTGTAAGTAACATCCATCCTTTCTCTTTGGATAAGTATCATCTATTCGCTTGCATGTTGGTTTTATATGAGTGATATATTAACAGAAGGCTCGGCTGATTGCAGTATTTTAACATGATAACATTCCATGTGATTGTGCTTTTTGATTATTTTCAATTTCAAGCCTATTTTGGAGCCCCAACCATCTTAGAGTTCCACTTTCTAAATATAAATAATCTATGCTGTATTTTTCACATGCCAATGTCACTCATGCATGCAACCAATGAGACGGAATGTGGTGATGGAAAAAATGATAAACTTGTTCATGATCACTGCAAATTTGACCCCTTTCTAAAATATACGTCAAGCTCTCTCATGTACCACAAGATTATGGTTATATATGAGAGGGACAATGATAATAATTTTGTGTCCAAGAGCTGACTACAACAAAGAGCTTTTAATCCCTCAAAAGGGAAGATATCATGAGAAACATAGACCGTTAATCGAATGTTAGTTTTTGAAGGAAAAAGTATGCACCTATAAAATGCATTGCATGCCAATGACCTTTCTGAACGAGTGTATAATAGGAGGAAATGCTATTTGTACCTGGACAGTTGTTTTCTGGGGTCACATCAGGTAGGCCAATGCAATTGTTCTCATTATGCGTTTTTTGCAGTGCGTATGTACTGCATTTTATGCATAGCTTGATTGTAATAATGTATTCATTTGGGAATTTCTTTTCATTTTTTTGTTTCCTTTTCTTGCTCATGCAGTTTGTGCTTACAAGAATCAAATATGGACCTGCTCGTTATTGGGCCATCCTCTTTGTCTTTTGGTTTCTTGTATTTGGTATCTGGGCTTCAAGGACTCGTGGATCTCATGGAACATGATCTCATTCTATTAGTGCTGAAATACATATAGCTTTGTCGAGCATGTAATTAAATCATAGAGATTGAACTTCTTTTAGGCATGAGTCATGAGGCAGCCTCATATGTTAATGCACAGATAATGTAGACATTCGGATTATTTGATCCAATTGATTTTTCGTTTTGGTTTTGACGATAGTGAACATTGTGTTTCATGATTGGATCTGGTTATCGACCTGGAAGCATTACAAATGGAGAATGTATTTGCTTTTGCTTGCTGTGATAACCAAATTACAAATGGAGAATGGAAGCCTCCTCAAGTTTTCATCTGTACTGATGCCATCCTAATCATATGTTGAAACGACAGAGAAATTCTTTAATCGGATATATATTTTATGCACTATATCAGAAAATCCAGATCTGAAGTATGCTATGGAGATGGTTGAATATGTTTGTTTCATCCGTTCTTATGGAGCCAGCACTACAATGCATCAAAGGTTGACTCTTTATCATTATCTCGTACCGAATGGAAGGTGATGATTGTCTCTTCGAACTGTGCAAATGGTCTCTAATTTCCACTAGCTTGTCATCATCCAAGTTTATAGCATTCCTACCTGACTCTAAACATCATTTTTCTCACAATGTTGAAGGGCTTCCAAACCATATGTCCGAAAAAAGTTGTCCGAGTTTCCACCAGCCTATATGGAACTATCAATACTTGGTGAATAATTGGAAAAATGATTATTGTTCTGAGAAAATCCTCCGAAGGTAATATTATAATATGCCCATTGAGATGGAGTCAGAGAAAACCAATTATTGTCAACACATGTAGTAAATAACACTCAATAACTTTCTCTATGGGAATATGTTTCGGCATACATGTTTTGGAATAAACAAAGGGGCAACCTGTCGTCAAGGAGATAGATAAAAATGGAAAGAAAAAGAGTTCCTTTAGGATTGTCGACAGAGGAACGATGTTATCAAATTTTAGGCATCAATAAGTGGATAATAATAGAACATTAATATCCAGTGAAAATTTTATAATTGTTACTTGTTTGATTCTTGAAAATCTAATTCTATGGACTGTCTTCCTAATAGGGATGCAACTGGTTCGTATTTCAGGTGGATCATATGAATCCAAATCTGAACCCGTTATATTATAAAATATACCAAACTCGATGTTATAACCCTATAAGGTTTTTTTTCTATATCTAAACCTATCCTATAAGGTTTACTCTAAAACCCGCCTGGCTACCCACTCGACCACTTGTCCCATTATCAACCTAAACCTGCCCTGCTTATTTTTTTTCAATAAATTTAGTAGAATTAAGCCAATAAAATAAGTCTAATAATATAATACTTCACCTTCTCTTTGCCAACCTGCTTTTAAATTTAGCCTGTTACTATGTTTATATTTAATAGATGTATCTATATTATAATTTTTTTTTCACTAAGACTAACGGATCGAATGATACAGACCAAGTATCCATTGGGTTTTAGTAGTATCTGAACCTAACCCTAATATCCTATAAGATTTTTTATTTATATCCAAACCTGACCCTATAACTATAGAGCTTTTATCAGATTGGACGGCTCGAAAACCCATTAATGGCCGATTCAATTGCATCCCTACTTCCTAACTTCTTCTGCCGGCCAAAGAATATCCAATTATTGAGTCAGGAATCAGGTCACATCCTTAATCATGGAGTAAGTGTGTGTGATTAGAATTCCCATTTATCATCCTAATTTGGATGTCTCAACAATGTCTTCGCCAATGATTATCTTATCTGAAAACATAGGTGATGGGAGATAATAGATGCATTGGTTTGCTTATCGCAATTAGATGGGACGCGATTGGGATAACGAATTTGGGACAGTAGAGATAGAGAGAGGTCGGCAACTCGGGTCATGCGCGTATTCAAGGATACAAATAAAATGCCTCTTGCATATATAACATATTGTAGCCAAAAACTATGAAAGCTTCCTACATCATTGGTTGGAACAACATTAACTTCTAAAAGTTCTACTCATTCTCATGGAACCAGGCTCTGCAGTTTCGCTATGCTCTATTTCCATAGGATGTCAGGAAGGTCGCTTTATAATACAGTTTCTATAAATGAAGATTGGTGCGCCACAAAAAGCTGCTTTCATTTGATTATTGCACTGTTTTCGTGTTTCCACAGATATGAAAGCAGTAATGAGATGATAAGCCCACGGCAAGTCTCATGCTTCCATAAATTCACCAAATCTGCATGCCTGGGCCTTCTGGCCAAACTAGCAACTGCAGCACAAACGTACACCTGCCAAAAAATTCTTTTAGAAATGTTGAGCAGAAAGTAAGCAATCTCTAACGACATAAGGCGCAAGACTGCATCAGATTCTAATATATGATGTACAGCGTAATATTTTATTGCATGCCTTTCATCTGCACTAGACATGTAGATTGTGAGGTAAATTCCAGGTAAAGAACTTGTCCAGGTATGCATGGAGGCAATATACAAGTTGAAATAGCCTCTACTTTCATTTTCTTTTATAATCTTTTATGTTTAATCCTTCAAAATTCCAAAAATGACGTATCATCACCAGAGCACAGCATCAGGGGATTACATGAAGACCAGCATTCTTCCGTAAGTCATGCATTATAACTTGATAGACATGTCTTTACATAATCAGTTGACATGTGGGTTTATAGTGTAGCAAGCTTAACATCCACACAGCCATATCAACTCCTCCAGGAACAGAGAAGGAAAAAGATAGTCCTGCATCATTCAGACCTCATCATTCACACCTCTCCTTAGTGAAAAACATCACCTCAAGTAACGCCTAAAGAAACATAACATTCCATCTATGTATTATGAGCAGGCAAGATTGACATTATACATAAAGCCAGGAGGGAGAAAAAGGAAAAAAGAAATTGAAATAGTGGTTCTGCACTGCATAAGCCGACCATAGAATTTGAACTTTGTAATTACAGTGTTGTGTGTTGCAACTTGGTTCTCGTATGTAGTTATTGAGCTCTTAACCATCATAATGCATCAAAATAATAGAATTTGCCATAATCTTTGAGGCACCAAATACTTGAGTTATGATGCATATGCTTCAAGTTACAAAATACAAGACAAGACAGTGGAATTTTCACTAAGATAAGTGAGAAGCAAAATGCTGAATGTTGACCATTTGGGCATTCCATTGATATTACAACAATACTTGTGTACATCACTTGTACAATGGCATAGACTTCAGATCACCATTTATTTTCACTCTTCATTTCTTTCTTAAATGGCAGAAACAATTATTTACTTGGAAAGGTTTCAACTGTTACTTTTCATATTACTTGTATTCAAGATACTGTCTAGGCAATTTTTGTCATAACTTGGGAAATGGTCATGGTAGTAGTGGTGTAAGAATGCATCAAATGGAGATCATAGTAACAATTTGGTGGATGGTGGTAATCACTGTGGTTCGTGGAGTGATAAGTCTTGCAGTAGGGAATAGAGACAGCTCCTACTAAAGGTAGGATGATAAAGACATAAGTCATCATTATTTATAAGATCATGAGAGTTCCTGTCTTGTTTTTGTGGAAAAACTCACTTTCTCAGTATGCTTCCTGTTATCTGTTTGAAAATTCTTCTCTCAATTGTACTCAGGGAAGCAGTCTGTGTTGACATGTTGTACTCAAGTTGAGTCAATATAGGTGTAACCAAGTTCTTAAGTGAATTCACCAGTAGAAACCAACCCAATTAAAGTCAAGTAAGATAGCTGACACTAACCATACTTATTCCTCAGATGGTTTTGCACACAATCAATATTTCTAATGTTTTTGTTCTATCTTGACAATTAATAGAAATAATCTATAATATTAAAACCAATGACTCTTTAGGTGTTTATACTCAATCTTAACAAATGAACCTGAGCAGCTTACTAATTTTTCAGCCCACATCCATGACAAATGCAGGTAGTGCATATAACTGCTGAAAAACCCTATACTCTTAAGATTTTTGCATCCTTGCCAATAATTCTTCTTATGCTTTTAATTTTACATACGCATAGTGGGTGCAGCGCGAGCTAGTACAAAATGAAGCATATGAAATTTGATTTAGACATGAAATGAGCAAACAGGCCTAGGAAACCAAGGTAAAGAAAACCTTAACACAACGAGAAACAACTAAAAAATCATATGCTAAGCAAAACAAGCCGAAAAAGCCTAACCAAAATTACCTCTTCAAGCCAAATAAAAAACATCATCGGTCATGAGAACAATGTACTGCAAAATCCTCAAAGGTGCATTCTCAAAATCTAGATGTGGCAATCTCAACTCCCTAATCCTATTCTCCCTGTTATCATTCCCTTTATCTCGAAAAACCCGAACCCGGCTCACTTCCATCTTCCTAAACAAATACACCACACCATTCCCACTCGAACCTGAAACAGAAACCGAACCCGAAACAGAAACCGAACCCGAACCCGAACTCATCCTAGTCTTAAAAATGCTCCATCCATTCCCCGCCAGAGCCCTTGAAAACCCATCCATCGTCTCAATCCTGTCCCCACTCAACCGTGAAAACAGCGAAACCGAGCAGCAGTCCCAGTTGAAAGAAGAGGAAGGTAAGGAATCGTGGGTGGTGGGTTCGGCTTCGGAGTTGTAAAAAACGAGCTTGAAGAGGCCTTTTGAGAGGGAGACGAAGAAGCGGAGAGAAGATACGGAAGCAGAAGAGAGAGAAGGAAAAGGAAGAGGGACGGCATTGTTGGGGAGTGATAATAAGACTGAGGAAGATGAGGAGGAGGAAGAGGAGGAAGTGGATGATGTGGATGTTGATGTAATGGAAGAGAGTGGTGATGGGGATGGAGATGAGGATGATGATGCTAATGATGATGATGATGATGGGTATGTGAAGATGATGTGAGAGAGTGATGGGGTTGGATGTAAATCCATGCCCATGTCTCTTGCAATGGTGGCTAGTCTATATGTATCAGTTATAAGCTCTCTTGTTGGTACAAAAAGTAGTAGAGGAGTCCTAGTTCTTGTTCTTGTACTTGTTGCTTTGGTTTTAGTTTTGGTTTTGGCTTTTCTGGGTTTTGGTTTTTTTGCATGGCTAGCTTTAGAAGCATGGGAATCATCATCATCCATCATCATCATCGTCGCCATCACCATCATAATCAGAAGAAGAAGATGATGATGAAGACGAAGAAGAAGAAGGTTGGTCGGGATTGGGGTTGTTTTGGGATTGAAGAAGAAGAGGGTTGTTGATGGGAACACCAAGAACAAGAGAACGGACAAGTTTCAAAGGAATCATCTTTGTTTGTTTAGGTTTGTGTGTAAGACTGTGTTAACCGCAATGAATGTTTGTGCTGCTTTTCCCCCTTCGACTTTCCTTTTCAACACTCAAAGACATAATAATGGAGACGGAGACAAGTGTGTCTTTTGTTGTTTCATCTCTTTTCACTTTTTGTCGTTATTATGTTATTTGAAAATGTTTTATAGGTTGTCGAAAACACACGACAAGATATTAATTAAAAATATATATTTCTTACTTATATATGTATGTATATAATGTGTAATTATTTGTAAAAAAAAAAAAAAAAAACTGTTTGAGATGCTTAATTAGTGCCCTAAAACAATTAGCAATTATTATTATTTTGTGTAATTATTATTGGTGATATCCTCTTTTAAGAAATATTCGGTTAAGGTGCCTTGGAACTTTAGAAAGATTGTGACCCTCCATCTTTATTTTTTTGAAAAATAAAAAGCCTATCCAAATTGTATGACCAATTACTATTTCGTATTAAATGGCATTAGTGGGTTATTATAAACGCCACGTTCTCATTCACGAATTCATCAAATGAATACACAAAATAATAATCAAAGTACATTAATAGCTTGTTCAAATCAAATGAAATAAGTATGAAATAGAATTTCAATTCAAGGGGATTACAATAGATTATAATGGCTATTATAAGATTCACTTGTATAAAAAGTAAAATAACTAATTATTAGAGTAAAACGTAAAATATCTATAATGCCGTATGTATTTATTATAGAGAGAGAATAATTGTATAATAGTTATTTTAAAAAATAGGGATATTTATGGCAAAATTGAAAAATAGATCATTGAATGGTAATTCATTGGATGAAGACATAATTTGGTATTCATCATTTCAAGTAATAGTACTTCATTATGAATTGTCATTCCTTTCAAGTGAACACTATAATATTAGCTTTACGTCGAACGAGGAAGGAATGAATAGTCATTAATAAAATGAAAGTTTTTATGGGTTTCAATGAAGAGAAAAAAAGATAAATTCTAAAAAGAGGACAAGGAAAAAAAGTGGGGAAAGAGATTTTTATAGATTTCCAATGAGACATTTTGGTTTACCATCTAAACTATGAAATTTTAATAAGGATCAATTTAATCGATATTTTAATGATAAAACAGTCAACTAAATAATTCAGCCAACAAAATCTTATAATAATTCACAATCTACATTAATATTTTCATTTTTTTTGTTCCCATTGATGATTAATTATGGACTATGTGCTTGCCATACCTAATTGGTCTCCCAAGCTAAGGAAGTTAAGATTCCTCTTAAGATTGGAGAAGAATAAGAATTGATCGAATTCAGGTTCAATAAGTTGGGCCTAATAAGCCATGGGTCAAATTGGGCTTAGGAAGCACACGATCCATAATTCATAATCAGCTTAGAATTGTTCTAAGGAATGCTGAAGAAGTCACATCCTCATGAATGTGCTCTATTAATTTGGTATGAATATTGGCATTTCATGGAGCTTTGGCAGTAATATTAACTTAATAGCAATGAAATGCTCATATTCCGTTTAAATGCACAGACATGAAGAAAAATGATCAAAATGAGAGCTAAATGAATTAAATATGATTAGATTTTTCCATAATTGAATTAATATGTGATTTTTATCTATGATTGACGAAGAGAGTCATATGGGTATCGGTCATGTTAAGGAGAAATTGAAGGAAACATGATGTATTAGACTAAAATTTTGAAGTACTTGTGTCAAGAAGCACAATAGCCTCAACTTTTGAAGCAGTAGAACCGAAGCAACATGATAGCACTAGAATTGATGCTGGTGTGATCACAACTACAAAACACTATAGAGTAGCTGTTTTAGACCAAGCACTAATAAGATGAATAAGAAGCGCTAATGATGAATTTTAGAGTGTTATTGCAGAGCCCAACAACAACAGTTACTTCCATACTGACAAGTTGCAGTCCTTGTACCAAGAATAGCAATAGGAAAGTCTCGAGTGGAATTGTAGTCCATGGACTAAGCAGCAACATTCAGGTGCCCACACTTCCAAGTAGTAGCAAGTTGCTATAGGAATTGAAATACTAAAGTCCTTCTCAATATGCAACCATAACGCCAAGCTGTTGCAAGATTCCTAACCATGCTAAGCCTTCAATTCAACAAAGTAAACACGAGCCGAACAAGCAGCAACACTTTCTGCTGCCAAATTTGTTTGAGTCCACATTGGCCAACCACATGCCAACATGCCTCGCAATCATTAACTTGTAATTGACAACAGCTACGAAGCCTTGAAGTGATACAAGCAAACAACCGTTGCACATACCGACTTAGGCAAAACTGAGAATAGTTCGTATCTAATATGAACTTGAAAATCTAAGCACCTACTGAACACTGCAAGGAGCGCTTATACAACAAACTTGAGCTCCTCCTTCTTCTTCTTCTTCTTTAGCATTTGCTAAATTGAACAACTAGAGCAAAACAACAACTAATAGCTTCAAAAATTCTTTTACCGATATGTCTAAGATGTTATGCTAAGATCCCAAGCCAACACTAGATGATGTGATGATTTCTATGCAACAATGGACCTAATCAAATAGCTCATTCCAAGCACTGGCCTCGCTTGCAACGAAAATGCCAAGTTACTGTCTGACCACATAACACCAACCAAACTGGCTGAACATGAACGCACACCAAGCCACTTAAGCAGACAAATTGTAGCAATCCAAGTAGATTCTTGAGCAACAGTTCCTATTCTATCTAAGTTGTCAATCTACATAGTTAAGAGTTTACTGAACATGCTCAATCCATCACTGACCTGAGCTCTAACAAGAAAACTATGCAGGAGTAACTAAACATAGCAACAACCCAAGTAGCTTTATACTCTAAAGACCAACCTATTTCATCTGCTCTGCTCCTAACTAAGATAGCAGCATCAAGTTAAAGCACACAACCAAGCTTCAACACAAATAGCACATGATCAACTAATTCCATGTAGCAACTTAGAAGCACCAACACAATCAGTTGGATCACCGATAAGTTTCTAAAGACCCTTTATTATATACATTGTTTTGATATTATGTTATATTGATTTTATGTGAATTATTAAAGAAAAATGATACTCATGTGGTTAAAATATTAATTTCAAGAATAAAGAAAGATGTTGAGCCTTATGAAGACAATTGGATGAGTTAAGGGAGATTTTAATAAAGAAATGGGAAAGTGAAGATTTATAGCATACATGATATTTCTACAAACTGTGCAGAATACTAGTGTAGAAGATGAAAAACATCCAACAAAAAATTTCAAAGTGCACAAGGAGGCTACATAAGCTATGTAGAAGGCTTAGTATAAGCTGGAAGGAGATCAGAAACAAATTACATTGTACACGTCCAAGCTACACAGTCTGTGACCAAGGGTAGTGCAGCATTAGATTTTGATGTTTTCACTAGTTTTCATTATACGCGGGCTTCAAACAGACCCTTACTTGTCTTTAGAGATATATATCTTCATTCTTAGAAAACTTAGAGAGAGAAATAAGTATTTTCAAGAGAAAAATGTCAAAGTTATTTTGGAGATCACAAGACATTACCTTCAAGGGTTGTAATCATGTGTTATATCAATTTTTCCATGCTTTATCATTGTATTCATCTTAATATGGAAAAATAGATTTTTATACCCTAGGTCTTAAGAAACCCTAACCCTAATATAGAGATTGAATGCTTTTGTTAATGGAAGTTTATATTTCTTGAATCTATTCATAAGTTTATAACTGTTCTTGATTTAATATATGCGCAGTATTAGATCATTGTTTGATTCTTGTTAATTTAATCGACGGATTGATTGATGAGATAAATCTAGTATGAATAGAGAGATTTGAATATGATAGATTGCATGAGCTTTCTGTATTAAGATTTAATCTTCTTAGGGAATCATGATTTTTAATGCAATTTTGTATGCATCTAATGATAAAAGAAATTTCCATTAGACATACAGGGTTAGAATTTAATTATCTTGATAAAGAGATATTGATAAATTTAGTGATTCCTGCAATTTAAGAACTTAAACAATCCATTAATGAATATCTTATAAGAAATTAGAACTAGGGTTAGTGGTAAACAAGATCGAGGGTATTGTTTTGTGATTGAGATATATATTATTGAAGGCGTGAAATTTGTTATTCTAGGGTTAATTAATTCGATGGATATTAATTATTCTTACTATCACTCGAATTAGATTAGTTAAATAATAGATATAATGTGAGTTCTAATAATTATAGATCTTTGAGGAATGACCTCTGTGGTTTCATTAGTATTACAATCGATAGGTACGCTTGCCTATGATTAGCTGCATAGTAAGAGTGGGGTTTTAATTTAATTTGATGATTGCAATTGAAAAAGTTCACACCAAGTTTCTGGCACCATTGTTGGAGATCTAACAATATTAGGAATGCCTAAATTCTACTAATTTAGCTTTTCTTTTGCATGATAAATTCTTCTTTCTCTTCGTAGACACATTTTAAAGGAACTATAACTCCAATTTCTGATCTTTTGTAGTGCATGACAAGAAGCTCATCTGGGAGGCTTCTTGATTTGGATCCTGAGATTGGTAGGACATTCTACAAGCAATTGAAGACTAGTGCAAGAGATTTGTAAGAACATTAGTTTTTAAGGAAGAAGTGTTTGATACTAAAGACACAATTATGGCTGGTGACAATGAAGAAGTTCTAAAAACCAATCTAGACTATGCTAAGCCTACGCTTGAAGGTACTAGACTGACTATGGTGAAACCACCCATTACAGCGAATAATTTTAGATTAAGAGTGTGGTGATTTAAATATTGTACAGTATTGTCAATTTGATGGTTTACCTGATGAAGACCCACATGCGCGCATTCAGAAATTCTTGAAAATCTGTGAGACATTCAAGAACAACGAGGTCATGGATGATGCACTAAGACTTCACCTTTTCCCCTTTTCTTTAAGAGAACGAGCTAGGCAATGGTTATCATCTTTGGGTCTGGAAGCCATAACCACTTAGAAGGACATGGTTGAGTATTTTCTTGACAATTAATTTCTACCTTCCAAGACGCTAAGTTAAGGAACGATATCTCATCATTCAGCCAATAGGATTCTGAGACACTTTATGATGCATGGTAGAGATGGAAGGATTTATTGAGGAAATTTCCCCATCATCAGGTGCCTAACAAGATGCAAGCGTATACTTTTTACAACGGTCTCAATACTGTTACTCGCCAATTGGTAGTGTCGCAGCAAACGGTACTCTAAATACAAAGATACTTGAGGAATCACTGAAATTGTTTGAAGATGTAGCGAAGAACAATTACTTATGGGACAATAAAAAAGGAGATTAAAAAGTGGCTGGCATGTATGAAATAGATATGATGACTACTCTACTTACAAAGATGGATCTCTAAGTAATCAAGTAATGGAAGTAAAGAGCCAACCAACACCTTAAATCTAGTATGTAAATTCTTGTACTGAAAACTATTGTCTTAAAGCTTCTAAGCAAGTCCATTATGTGGGCAATTAAGGTAAATACTAGAGCAACCCATATAGTAATACATACAATCCATGATGGAGAAATCATCTAAATTTCTCCTACACTAATAATCAAAATGTGCCGAGAGGAAATTATCTAGCACTTGGATTCCGAAAGGCACAACTACCACCTCCTCAGTAACTTCCACGGCTTCCTCTACCCTCTCTAGAGGAGAAGAAACCTAGCCTAAGAAAGCTAATGACACAATTTATTCACAATTCTGAAGCTTACCGTTGGAACCAAGAAGCCTCAATTCATAATCTGGAAAATCAGATTGGGCAGCTCATCAAAATGTTATGTGAAAAGGAAACTTGGTTCACTTCCCAATAATACTGAAGAGAATCCAAAGGAACAGGCAAAAGCTATTAGCCTAAGAAGTGGGAAGAAAGTGGAGTCCAAGAAGAGGAAAGAACCAGAAGTCAAGAGGCTATAAAAAGTTTAAAAAGAGATCTACAACTTTCATGATTTAAGTTTTTGAAAATTTTAAAAGTATCAAGGCCTAAATTTCGTTTTTTTCAAGCTATTATGTAAACAAACAAAGTTAAAAACTTGTTTTACTAGTTAAGTATAAAATGAATCTTTTGCAGCTAAAATAAATTAGATTGTTTAAGTTTAGTCAACATAACCTAGTAACTGAACTAAATGATTAAGTCTACATAGCTTGGGTACAACAAACAACATAAATGGGTTAAAGATAGTTAATCATAAACTGGTTTTAATCTCGATTATGAACAATTATTAGACCTTGACTTGGAAATGGATAACAAGCTCAAGTTGACCAACAAGTACACAGTAATTGCGTATTGCTTGCTACGTTAGTTGTAATAACTGGACTAAAACTTAAACTAGGTTAAAATGAGTGTTGGTTGCTGCTTGGCTGCTTACTCCAAGAGTGGCACCCCTGGATTAGGTTGCGAGTTTGATCTCTACTCCAGCATGATGTGGTGGTAGTAGGCGCTTGGGCCCCCACAGAGTGCGTGGTAAGGCCAAGTAGGTAGTCGATAGGGGAGATTCCAAAATCCAACAGTCAATTAGGAGCTAGAGAGAAGTTGCAACAGAGTTATGCGGAGGTGTGGGCTCTTGCATAAAGTGTTGTAATGGACTGTGATCATTGATGGGTATTTGTGAGGAATTGAACCGTACGAGACTATTTCTTTCTTTTCTTTCCGGTAAGTACTGGGAAATTATCGAACCCCCCTCTTCGGTGTGTGATCCACTGAGGGAATCGTACCTCATTTGTTTGGCGAGAGTCATGAGCACTCTAGTGTGTATTTGTATTTCTGGGACATTGGGAATACTTAGTTAATAACTTAAATCTAATTAAACTTAAATCTTGCTTGTTGTATTAGACTAAGTGTGCATTACATCCTGTGTTTGCTTGTATTACTACGTACTAGACTTCATGGCTCATTCTTTAATATTCCAAGTTTCATTGGTGATTCAATGAGGATAAGTGCTATGCAGGGTGACTTCGTTAAATGGTAATGTACGAGGCATGGGTTTTATGAGCCTTTCTCATATAAAAGTTTTATTGTAATCATGTTTTACAATTTAGATAATTGTAATTAAGTACTAATCAAAGGCTTTTGTTCGATTTAACATGGACCTCTAAGTCCAAAAGTTTTGTGGTTAAGTCATACCTATTTGACGGGCCCTAAGGGTGATATTTATAAATTGATATTTGAGGATCTTTTCTCTAATAGCTTAAAAATTCATAGGTTTTGATAAACTCGAACCATGGAAAAACAGATGGCAATCCATCGGACTTCTTTTATAAAAATTAATAATGATTTCTCAAGTTAAAACTCAAATAGAAACTCACTCAATAACGGAATGCCTTGCACATATTGCTTGGAGGTGATGTGTGCAGCGAAACAACCACGCCCTTAAGCACCTATGTTTGTCTTTGCTTCTTTAATCTCTCATCGACACAATTCTCTTCTACTTCCTTCTAATATCTCCAATATTCTCTAATTTGAACCGAAATAAATGTGTACCCCAACTAAGTACCAATTCTAATACAAACCATATCAATAAACTATTAATTGGACTTAATTAGCTATTAAGAAAACTGAAAAATCATGCCTATCATGAGGCAGTGGAGTTTGAGCTCAGGGCATACCCAACTGGGGTTATCTTTTAGCATCGCTCACACCATTATACGAACTCCTTTGTGTCAATTCACATGGTGAGACAAAAGCACTTAGCTTCGTCCAACCTAAGTATGCGATGACTGAGCTTTAACATAGTTGCTACACTCTCTAGCATAGAGGTTCTCTAAAACTTGTCGTCCCTCCTCAAGTTGCAAGCAACGAGTCAAAGAAAAGCTAAATCCCCTTTTGTATAGGAGTCCATTGATTAAGGTGTAATTGGTTGCCTTGTACATCAACTTCTTTGCCTCTCTTCTACCGAAGGGTAAAGTGTTGTCTTTCTGGTATTATTCTATTGACATCATCCTTCTTGGTGGAGCAAGGGCATCCTATAGCTCAACTACTTCATGACCTTTGTGGTAGATTTCTTTAGGAGGAATTCTACAAAGATCTTTCCTTCAAGTTTTCCTAGGATAAGGACCACTAGGGAGGGTAACTTGGACAATTTATTAGCATCTAATTTGTTAGCTCTTGGTATTTTAATGATGTCCTAGGAGGATAATTCCTTAGTCAAGGACCGAACCGTCTCTAAGTATTCGCTATCTCTATATTCTTTGCTTTGTTAGTGCCTTTGACCTACTGCACTACAAGCTGAGAATCTAAGAAAATTTTGAGCTTCCTAGTGTATGCATTAACGTTTGTCGCAAGCTTGAGCTCGACAATCAAGGCCCCATACTTTGCCTCATTGTTTCTTATAGGGAATCCAAATTTTGGGGCATAGCGGATTTTAACTAAATGAAGTTCTTCTAAGACTAAGTTGGCTCCACTCACATGGAGCATTCATACAGTTTTTTGTTGATCTTCTAATTCTTATGAGCCTGTGTATTTAGCCACAAAATTTGCTAGCACTTAGACCTTGATGGCATCACGAGGTTGATATTATCCACTATACGTACTAAGTTCAATGGCGTATTTCATCATTTTTCTAGGCACATCAAGTTTTTGAAAGACTTACATCAGTAAGGACAATGATCTGGTGTGCCTAGAAGTACGGGCATAGGCGTTAAGTAGATATTACCACTGTCAAGGCAAATTTCTCTAACTTTGTATATCTTTCTTTGGCTCCTTAGAGGACACGACTTATATAGTACACAGATCAGTGTTGCCACCCTTCTACTTGATACTGATGAAAGAGCTCAGTCACTTATCGTAAGGTATAGGTATAGATCGGATTGGGTTAGATAACACCAGTGGTTCCATCAAGAAATGTTTGAAGTCTTCGAAGGCCTCTTAAATTTTTTTAGTCCACACAAACTTATCGGGATTTTTGTGAATTTTGAAGAATTTAGAGCACTTTTTAGCACTCTTAAGAAGAAATCTACTCAAAGTAGTTACTCTGCCTGCGAGCTGTTGCACATCTTTAATGAAAGAAATGGGGTTCATCTCCATGATGGCTTTAATCTTATCGGGGTTAGCATCAATTCCTCTATAGGACACAACATAGCCCAAGATTTCCCCGAAGTGGTTATAAAGACACTTTTTTGCGAGTTGAGCTTAATATTGTAAAAGCAGAGACGGTTGAAGGTCTCTTGAAGGTCGCAGAGGTGATCTTTTACATTTTCGCTTTTTACAATCATGTCGTTGACATAGACCTCCATAGTCCTATCAATCTAGTTTTGAATACTTCAATGACTGGTAGCTTCAGCATTCTTCATCTCAAATGGCATTATTGTGCAGTAGTAGGTTCCAAAGAAGGTAACAAAGGAGGTATGAACCTCATCACTTGTATTCATCTTGATCTGGTTGTAGCCTAAAAAGGCATTAATAAAACTTAGCAACTCATGGCCCGAATTGCTATCAACAAGCTGGTTGATTTGAGGTAGGGGAAAGCAATCTTTCGAGTATGCTTTGTTCAAGTCTATGTAATCCACACACATCTGCCATTTATCGTTGGATTTTTTGACTAACACCACGTTAGCTAACCATGTTGAGTACTTCTCTTCCCCAGTGAATCCAGCTTAAAGGAGCTTCTGAACCTCTTCTTCAATGGTGGCTTGTCTTTTTAGGGCGAAGTGCTTGATGTTTTGTTGAACTGGCCTCTAGGTTTTGTTTACATTCAGTTGATGGGTGATTACATTTGGGTTGATGCAATGCATGTCAAAGAGTGACCATACGAAGACATCCTTATTCGCCCACAGGAATGTAATGAGCCTCTCTTTCAAGTCTAGAGGGGTCGGCGCCCTTATTTTCATAATGTGCTCAAGACAATCGTCCAAGGTAATCTCTTCAATGAGTTCGACAAGTTCATCGTGATGCTCAAGTCAGTCTTCTGGCTTGAAATCTAGTACACATACACGATCTCCTATCAAGGCTTTAAGATGTAACTTCTTAGACTATTATTGATCCCCTTTGTAAACCCTTACTCCCATTGAGGTGATGAATTTAGCTTTAAGGTGGTGTCAAGAGATAACCATGTCGAATATCAACTGTGTAACTCTTTTAAGGATAGCATTGTAAGGAGACTAACGATTAACCATAAGGAAGTTGATCTGATGTGTGGCATAAAATTCCACATCATCGAGCTCAAGGGGCAAAGTGATGATACCCTAGGGTTAAACATGTTGGTTATTGAACCTATATAGCTTGTGGTCATATGACCTTAACTTAGGCCTAAATTCATGTTTAATTTGCTCATAAGCTTGGTTGAAAAGAATATCAACACTATTACCAGTGTCAATCAACACTCTTTTAACCCTTCAGCTCGATATGCAGGCTAAAACAACCAAAGCATCTTGGTAGGGGGTTTAAATTCCCTCAAAATCCTTGTCAATAAAGGAAGTGGTAGTGTCAACCTTTACTCTCTTAGGTTCCAAGCTCATCACCTGTTGTCTCAATGCAAATTTTGTTTAGATTGAGCAGGCTAGACCTTAGCCTCAGTTTCCTTCTTAACATTCTTGGTGTCTTCTTATCGAATGTATTTTTACGCTTTCTCTCTTATTTGCTCAAGCATAGTGAGCTAGCACTTCGAAATGGAGTCAAAGAAGGGGTTGTCTGCAAGGACTCCTTGTTTAATGGCTTCGAGGGCCATACCCTGATTTAGGTTTGGGACCACCAAACATGCTTTGTTGATCCTTGTGAGATAGTCTCTTAGGGGTTCATCCTACCTATGTCGTACAATGTAAAGGTACAAGGCATTCTCCTTTGGTAGCTTTCTTGCTATGAAGTATGCCACAAAGAGTTTACCGAGTTGGTCAAATGAACTAATAGTATTGGGTGCAAACTTGTTAAACCAAACTCAAGCAGTACCTTGGAAGGTTGTAGGGAAGATTTTGCACCAAATGATGCTAAGAAAGCTATGAATCACCATGGGGAACCGAAACTGGGCGACGTGATCCTATAAGTCGATTATCCTATCATAAGACTATAAGTTTGGAAGTCAAGCTTCAATAAAGAGTACTTCCAATTGGATTTCAGCAACAAAGGGTAGTTTGCTTGGTATTGTCTTCATCGTGGATCCGTTTCCAAAACTTTTTTTGATGGTTGAGAGACTCCTCATTATGTTTTTTATCTCTTCCAGAGCTTGTTCCTTTTTCAAGTTAGGATGGAATGTTGTGATAGCAAGTGTAGGCTCATTGTTCTCATGAGCTTGGGTTGAGCTAGACCTTTGTGATCTACTTTCGAACACCCTTTATCACTTATGCTATGATTTGTGGAGGTTCAAGTCGGGTGTTGATATGCTTTGTGCCCTCATAAGGTGCTAGAAGCAATCCTCATTGGGCTACACGAGACAATGGGCCTTCGATAGACATTCAAAGCCGGTTTCGAGCAATAGGATTGAGCTCCAACGGAGGCACTAGCCCGTGATAGAGTCACGGTGCACTGGTAATGTCTCCTAGCGATGCTTTGTCATGCCTTCTTCTAAATGCAAGTTCTTTAACCTTTCTAACTCTATGATTTTAGCTTGTAGGAGGGCATTAAAGTACTCATTTTCAATATTTTTGTGTGCAAGTTGCCTACATAGGTTCTCGTGATCCAGAATGCGTCCTAGGTACACAAAATTAGCATTGCTGGTAGGAGGTGGTTCTTGATGCGGCAGCTCAAGAGCTTCGTCATCTTTTGGGGCAGCTACTGGTAAAGGTGGCAAAATAATAAAAAAAAAACCAAAAATTGAGCCAAAATCAGAAAACTAATATAACTAGTCCATTGGTTTAGGTTTAGGATCATGGTTTTTTATTTTTTTTATTTTCAGTTTTGGTTTAGGTTTTTAACCATGAGAAACCGATGGTTAATGGTTAACCGACGGTTAAAAAACTGATAATTCCAAATTTATGTTTTAATTATTGTGTTGTTGTTGTGTTGTAATTTGAAAAAATGAGAAGACTATAAAGTTTTAATTTGTGTAATGTCATATTACAATTATATTCCTAATTTGTTATTGGTTTTTATAATTATTTAACTTGTTAATTTGTAATTTTTGAATATAATTGTGATATTTAACTTATTAATTTGCAATTTTTGAATGTAATTATGAAATAAAATGATTTAACTTTTTATGGACCAACTGAAAATATGGTTAACTACAACTTTTGGTTAAACATTATATTAAATGGTTAAATGGCTAACTGTTAATAATTGATCGGTTTAGGTTTGAGATTTTAAAAATTGATTATTTTCATTGGGTTCAAAAAATGAGATCATTAACTCGTTAATCGAATCATGCCTACCCATAGCTATTGACTGAATAGGGGCTAGATCAAGTTGATTTTTACTCTGTTGAGGTCTCAACATGGTGAGTATCAAAGGTTAGCGTTTGTGATGTAGACTGTAGGTTTTTATCTAATCAATAGCCTAGTGTTTATGGGAGAACAAAGTGGAAAAGATAATGTGAGGGATTTTCCCATAGACGGTGCCAAGTGTTAAAGGTATTGATTCCACTGGTAGAGTTTTGCCCATGCAAACACAAAGAAATGGTTAGTTGTGTAGTGGGGGATTGTTTGGTTTGACTACTTCGATGCTTAAGTTAGTCCGTAGGTCTCTCAAAGAATCTCTAAAGGTGTATTAACCAGATAAAAACCTTTATTGCTCTCGGTTATGAAGGGAAGGACTATTTATAGTTCTTGGCCATAACAAAATGGGGTCTGCCGAATCTTTTCTATTATAACAAGTCTCTACCTAGTAGCCGACCTGGCATCCGGGGTAAGAGAGCTATTGCTACATGAAGTGTAGCTGAACTGGAGATGTCCGCTCATTCTCCACCCCACCTCGCGCCCATTGTTAGGACATGGATAAATTGGAGATCTTCATGGAGACAACTCGAAAGTAAGCTCGTGGATCTCCTTTGAGGTCGAGGTGATCACAAGCTTGAGATCCCTTACCAGAGCAAAATCTGAGGTGTCACTTGTCGTGGGCCCTTCTTGGGCTCTTTGATCTAAATAAGGATGATAATAGGTTGAGTGGGTTGTGGCCTGTATTCCACTGTCAACAAGTTCTAAGGCTCATTTACTAAAATCCTATTATTGTAATTATTTAAATACTTTTTTTGTACTTTTGCAATTTTTAAGGATCCACTCCACAAATATACCAGCCCTTACAACTACCTATCTCATATGCCTTTCACATTGCTTTTCACCTAATTACACCAACTTCCATATCACCATATCGTTACATATTAACTCATCTTTCATTGACCCTATATAAAAGAAATTTTCATCTTCATTTTAATTTGTTTGCTCTTTTGACAAACACCATAATCTTCATCTTCATTCTCCATCACAAAACATTTCATCAGCTTCCATTGCATCCATTTTCCTCTTCACCCATACACTTCCATCCACATACTTGACATCATCCATTACCAGTCTTCACTATGGAGTTGGACCCAAAAGTATTTGTTAAGTGTACTCTTCCCTTATGATTTGTAATGGGTTGTGTAAGCATTAATTTCATCAATTGAAGTTAATCTTTTCAGTATGAGCTAAATTTGCTAATGGGATTATGTGATGGGTTTGTGGGTTTCTTGAGTAGTTGATTAGTTTTTACAATGGGTTTTATTAATTTGGAGTTTGATTATTTCTATTTCAATGTTCATAAGATAAAAATTTTTATATGAATTTCCCATGAATTAAGGTTCAAGATACTCAAGAGAGATTTAAAAACCCGATTGAAATAGAAAATACGATTTGATGACTGACACAAACACATGTTATTTTGGTAAAAGTCACAGAGCTAATGCTCTTCATGCAATTGGAATTATGGTTTAAGACATGGACATATGCTTGAACCACAGATTCAATTAGAATAACATGATTTGTGAGAGGAAAGTATTATTTACCTGATGATTATAAATGGATTACTCAAGAGGGATATCCATATTATGATTAAAATTTTGCAACTCGAGAAGAAAGCAAATTCTTGTGATTAAAAATCCAAATGAACAAACCCGATTATAACAACAACACAACAAGCAGAGATCCTAGCTATACCATCACATGATCTTACATTTCAGTATTGAAGGAGTTTCTAAGAGTAGTTTTAATGTAAGTATAATTTTTAGTGTTAATTTATTTATAGTTTATAGTAATAAATTTTAGAAGTAGTTTAATTAATTTAGAAATCTGAAAAACTCAATTGAAAAAACATGCACCACTAGGATGTTATGTTAAACGCATGTGAAAGCTACAAGGTAGGTTTCTATATTGATTTTAATTTCACATAACCAACCATTATCTCTTTTGCTAATTATGCTCAATTCATGCACTTATAACAATAATAATAAGGAGATAAAGGAAGGAGAGATTACGTCGGTATTTAATGTGGAGTTCGACCCACCCCCGGTCTCCATGATACACAAATGCCTCACTTATGGGGAGCTTTACACATCACATTCCATAACCATTTGCCTCACAAAGATAACTTCAACAATTGCCTTATAATGAGGACTTCACCAATGACTACATATATGTAGGACTTCACTTCAGTACCTCGACAAATAAGGACTTCACTTATTGCCTCAAATAAGAGAGAACTTCACTAAAACACTCACAAACAAAAGTATGAATAGTGCCTTACAATATTAGTTCACTAATCTTACTATGACGCTAGTCACTTAACAAAAATAAATACAAAATGAGAGAGTATTTACACATAATTTATACTAATTATGCTTTACTCTCTTACATAAAAACACTCTAACAATTCTATTTATGAGCTCTCAAAACAACCTAGCTGTTGCCCTTCAAAACAACCACCAATAGTTAGATTTCGAAAGCTATAACGATTATTTTTTACCTACCAATACACTGGTCCAAAGCCCTACCAGCTAGTCGATGCTATTTTTGCTCCCAAGAACAATACTACAGTTTAAACTATTGTTTAAACAACTTGTATTGGCAAGCGGGTTCATTTTGTACTAGTGAGCCAATACGCTCCTTGCCAGCTTCAATATGCTTTCATATTTTGGTCATATCTCTCTCATTTAGACTCCGATTGAGGTGATTCAAGATGCTACATAAAAATTAGAGATAGCTTTACATTTTTCATGTTTTGAGATTTAAAAGATTCTACAGGAATCAAGGCCTAAAATGGACTTGAAACAACCTGCAACAACATGTATAAATAAAAAACACAAACATATATAGGCACATTAAAGCTTTTTCTTATTAAATGTAACTTAACTAAGTTATGGAGCATTTATGCGATACATTTTTTCATCAACAAAAGATTGTAACCTCCACATGGTTCAACTAACTCTATATTGATTTACCTAACTTAGAGTAGAACTACTATAATTTAGTAATTAGTAATAAGCTTCCTATATATCACGATTTTGAATACTCCTGTTGGTTTATACTAGCATGATCGGTACATTTGCCAGTTACTTTCGTACTTAAATTGATTTTTATTAATAACATGCATTTATAGTTATCTGAAAAATATAAAATTAGCAAGAGCAAAAAGAATTCTACAAGAATGGAAGCTCGCGACATGTGTCATTGACTATTGGGCGGTGTGATGTCACATCTATACCTTATTAGAGATGTAACATATTGTTGTTTTAATTTTTTGTTGTTAGATTTGAGAAACAGTATATCCAAAGGTTGTTAAGCAGTAACAACAGATTATTATGGAGAATCATAGTTGAGGGGAAATAAGACCTAAGTTATTGTTGGGACTCACACTTGTGGGGGGTTAGGATACGATTGTGAGATTAGAAAGAGTCTCACATGAGAAATATGTGGATTATGTGAAGAATGGAAAATCCATTAATCTAATACCTTAGGGTTTTGAGTTATATATGTTGTCAAGCCTATTATTATATTCCTTTATGTAGAATCTTTCTCCTTTGAAGGCCTTCTCCTTACCTTAACGCAATGAATGTCTATCTGTAGTATGATTATGAGATATAAGAACAAGATTGACTCTAGCATAGTCGAAGAATTCACCATATGGGTTGACTTAATATAGTTACATGTAATTCAAATTCGTTAGTTACTCTATAGTCAAGAAGTTTGAATGATTGCAATTAAAAGGTGATGTTGTAAGAAATAGAAATGAGAAAATGAAATTTTCATAGTGTAGTCTTCAATAGGCTCTCAAGTTTATAAAAGAAAAAAAAATTCTATGCTTTTTGCATACTCATATTGTGTTATAAATATGTGGTAAATTGTTCCAGATCCCTATTTTTTGTGTATGGCATACTCTAAGCATTATTTGTTCTTCATTTTCAACCATCAGTTTAGATAATAACCTTATACTACCTAATAATTTCCACTATAGAGCAACATATTAACAACAACATAACATGCCATAAGGAAAACAACATGTCTCAATGGTTGCATACTCTTTCATAGTGAAAGCATGGAATGCTAAAAAACCATCTAAAATCCCTAGCTATCATAAAGTCTCCATAATCTCTCAATAAGCTAAAGACATCAACAAGTAAGCACTAGAAGTATAAAGCCTAAGATTAAGCCTATCAACCAATATCTTCCTAATGATTACAATAAAGTCTTACAAATCTCTCTAGATATAATGAGTCTCAAATCTTTTGCATTAGAACTCATGGTTAACCTACTTCCATAATACAATTTGTAACCAAGGATCCATTGCAAACAATTTATTGGTACTTGAAATTCATAAGCCTCAATTCAGTGAGTTATAACACCTAACATATAATTATTACATATCACATACAAAAATGCCATGCTAGTACACACACACTTAGTGTTCGGTAATTGCATAGCATTACATTATTTATCTCATAATTTAGGTGTGGCAACTGATATAATCTTGAAGCCTTATGATTTGGTGTAACTCAAAATTTGATGACACACACAGACACACATAAAGATATATACAAAGGGAAAATTACATCGAGGGAATCAATATTTGGCGATGAATTCAAATAAAATATCAATGTTTTTAAGTAATTAGAAATATAAATTAATATTATATAAGGTGGTGTAATTAAAGAATCCATTACTATACTATGATAACACTATTCAAAATATGCTCACTTTCCATATCAGCATAAAAAGTGTTATGACAAAATAATAATGGACCCCTTATTTGTATTATTTTGTTTAACGTTAGTTCATTTTTTTTAACTGTTTAAAACAACAATCCCCTATTTGGATTTACTTTTTAACGTTAATCCCCTCCCCTGTAGTCTTTTCAATATAATATATAATATAATGCAAAAAAAAAAAAAAAAAATTGATCCTAATGTTAGCACCAATAATTTGTGAAGGCCCTTTGATCCCAACACTTGCACCAATATTTTGTAATGAGTCATTTGAACCCAACACTAATACCAATAATACGAAGGTTGTCTAATCTTATTATTGATACCAAAATTAGTTATCTCATTCTAATTTTACATTGATATCAACTATTGAACCATTGCGCCATTACAACTATCCATAAAGGTTCCCCTTCCCTATGCCCATGGTGCAACCCAATTACGGTTTTTGCATAATATTCTAACCTATATCACAATGACTTGCATGCATATAACGGTTTTTTTTGCCTAAACTACAAAACACATCATTTCATATCATTGTTGCCACTAAGGATGTAGTAACCAATTTATGATTGCCACTTCCCATACTTTAGCTTAAGTGCATGCATAAAAAATAGCCATATTTTGAGTCATATGGTCTTAAGTTTGCTTATTTTTCTAACATATGATTACACGCAACAACTAACAATAATCACATGCATGGACTCTGCTTAATATTTTAGGAACAATTGAAGCTACATGCTTAGAATCAAATATCAAATAAAAAAATACTTTAGAAATCATACTTGAGCCTAAGCACATACACAAACAATAGCCATATTTTGAGTCATATTGTCTCAAGTTTGTTTATTTTTCTAACATATGAGTACCTGCAATAACTAACAACAATCATGTACATGAAACCTACTCAATACTTTGGGAACAATTGAAATTTAAATCAATTCCCAAAAGCAAATAGAAAATACAACCAACCATGCCTTATTTGTAAGAAAAAACTACATGCTTAGGACTAACACTTATACTCCTACTCAAAGTAAACTTGATTGAGTAACTTTAGAAAGCGGTTGATCTGGTTGCACAATAGTGTATCTTAATCAACTTACATGGCAATTTGATTGACTGAAAAAGAAATGTGGTTGGCTATGTTGCAACTACATTTGTTGAATTCCCAATTTGTTTGGCCTATTTTATTAAAACTTCTAAATGCAAGTTTTAGACTCTTAATTGATTTGAACTTCATTCACATGATTTCAAATCCAAAGAAGTTAGATTTTTCATCAAACAAACTCAACCAATTGTCAACTTTAAACCCACTTTATAATAATTTTTAATTAATAGAAATGACTAATTTTGAACTAATTATCACAAGATCACATGGCCACTCATTTTCATCAATTAAGCCAAAATTCACATCATAGCTCTGAGATATGATTCCTAAAAGGTAAAAGAAAAAAAAAACTAACAAAAATGCTAAACGTAGAAGATGAGTTTATAAAAGAGTTAACTTATTTACGAGCTACTCGAGGTTAGCTTAATTTAAGCTTGTTGAGTTCAAACCCAAAGTAAACCTCATTAATCTAAACAAAGTGAGTTTAAGCTCTCATTTATACTTGCAAGTAGGCTTGTTAGTTATACATATTATACATTATATATTATATGTATAAAATATAATTACAAAATAAAAAATTAAATTATAAATAATACATGCATATACATATTTTAAACTTCTTTATTAGGTAAATTATATTAGAAGGTATCAATGTTTGGAGAAAAATTACGTTTTCAATAGTTAAAAAGAGTTATAAATGATTGACAAAGTGTGTCAAATGAGATATCAACCTTTTACAAAGTTCATTTGAGGTATCCATGTTTGGATTAGTTTTCGTATAATCTCTTTAATTTTCCATAAATTGTCAATTATTGAACCTTATTTAATTCACTTTATTAATTGTTGATACCTTTTTTAACTATTCAAAATGTTGGTACATTAAATGAACCTACCCCCTAAACATTGATAACTCTTTCTAACCACTCAAAACGTTGATACAGTAAATGAACTTACCCTCAAGTATTAGAACCTTTTGATGTAATTTAGCCTTTTTTTCATTATCCACTCAACTATTTATTTTTATATTATTCATCTTATATATATATTTAGTTTCTTGGATTTTATCTTACCTTTAGGGCTCATAAGTTATTTGAGGTTGGTTTGTTTTAAGCTTAGATTGTTTAGATCTTAAGCTCAAAATCAAGCTCGCCTAGCTATACAAGCTGATCTCGAGTCTTAAAAAATTTAACTTGGCTTGACTCATTTGCAATCCTAATAGAAGCATTACAAACAATAGAAACACCTTAAGCATGCAAAACATTCTTTTGTGACTCCAAACACATTAGTATAGCATCGGAATGACACACAAGATCCTATGCATCCTTAAAATACCAAAATGCATTTAGTAACGTCTTTTTCATCAAAATCATGTATGACTCCCAATTACCTACCAAAGTCTCTTATTTGGTTGCTTGCTACATATCATAGCAATGCTTTGTAAGTTATGATAACACAAAACTACATATTAGGTTTATTGCTAATTTGAATGAACCCGAGAACAAGAATTTTTAGGAGAAAAAGCTTAGCACTTACAAATTTTTAGGTGATAGATGAAGAATGAGAGGTTACCCAAAAGAAATGATAGTTTTCAACTTTGTAGAAAAAGAGAAAGCTATGTTAACCTATTAAAATAAAATAAAAGGGAAAGGATAAGAATTATTATTTTACCCTTAGGTTATAAACACATTCTTAAGAAATTTTAGTACACGTGTGCTTGACTTGCTATTTTCAATGACACTTGGAAAAATATTACAACAGCTACACAATTTTATAAAAATCAATTCGAAGTGAGTAACAACTAATAAATGTACTAAGTCATGTAAGCACTATTTATAGTGAGTTAAGGTTGTATTTTACAAGAAATTGAGTACCACTTCCCAATATTAGTTCTTTTCATAATTACACAAACCAATAAATATAATTTTTTTAAATTTGTAAAAACAAAAATCCAACTAATGTGCAAAAAATGGGATTTCCAAGACCTAAGTTGATATCGGTCTAGGGCGAATTGATTGGATTATTAATTGATGTGTATAGTCAAAATCATTGTTACTTTAGTTAACTTGATGATGAGTTCAAGGTTTTCAATCAATAAAACACTCTATAAAAACTCCTTTTTCTTAAAGTGAGTAATTACCCAATATTAACTAATCAAGTGTTTATGCTTATAGAAAAGTAATTAATTGATTGATTGCTTTTATCTTAAATCCTAATTGAATTGAAACCCATATTTCTATGTGATTTTTAATCTTTATTAGCTATTTACATATTTGACTAGAATAGATTTTCTCAAATACAATCCTAGTCTAACATGAATTCTAAGAATAAACCAAAGCACATGCTCTATGAATTCATATTAACAACTTGAATACAAGCAAGAAGATCAATTTATATTAATTTACACCAACAAATTAATCCAAAACATCAACTCAAAACCTCCGTAAGCTCAAATGAATAGGATTTGAACATCATGAAGATTCTATGGTTGAAATTCATGTACAAATGATGTGGTCCTCTTATTCACGGCATTGAATCCATAAGAAAACTAAAAGAAAAAAAATGCAAAAATGAGCCCATTAAATATTGCAAATGAGGTTAAAAGAGCTAGTCTTAATACTTAAAAGGCACAAAAGAAAATAATACAAAGTGTTGCTCAAGTCAGTTATGTGCAGGTGACTCAAAATATTTGAGGTCAAATAGGTTGTGAATCAGTTCTGTTATATAAAGTTACCATCCTTGGAGCTCAACCATGACTTGTTGTGCTTTGGAATTTAGCTTGGAGTGTAGCTCGATTGAATTTATCTAGAATTTGATATCTTAGTCGCAACAAATCGATCTATTGTCAAAGAGCTTATTTATTTTAGAGGTCCACTCATAATTAGAACCTACAAAAATAAAACAACATAATTACTTTTATTATACTACAAATACTCTTCAGCTTGGCTGCAAATTCACCTCAAGTTTTATTTGTTATGCCAAAGTTCACTTCAGTTGCTAATGTTTTGGTTTCTAAAACTTACACTTCTTCTGAAGCTCGGTCTATCTTTAGCAATCTGACATGCTTCATTTCAATTGTTTGAGTTTAGTAACTCCATTACTCTTGCTATTGCATTTTGAATATCATGGGAAGTAGATCGATCAAATTTGAATTGAAATTTGATTTGACTTATTGACAATAGCTTGTTAAGCTTGACTTGTCGAGCTTCTTCGAAAAGCTAAGTGGCAAATCGACCAATTGGTCACGGATCATAATTGTTGAAAAAATTGACATTTCAAATGAAGTTTTGGTTTCAGTTATCTCACATCCTCGAATGCTTGAATTTGCACTCATTTGATTCCTAGGTATGCTGCCATGTAAGCTCACTTGGGGCATGAGTTACTTAGCCATAAGCATATTTGGAATTAGACAATCATAGTCAGCTTAGCCTCTTAGACTTTCACATCTGTCTTCGTTGTAGATCAGTGGTGTGTGTTTTGCCTGCTCCACTTATCTTTAAGGATGCTTGAATTTCAATGTCGTTGACACAACTCAATTAAAATTATTGTCTAAAGCTTTAGCTTTGTAAGTGTGGCTATTGATTACAGTTTAATTCAAGAGACAACTCGGATAAATAGCTTGAAATTCTTGGTAATTAAACAATTACATCAACAAGTGCAGCTTGGTTAGGTCATTTTTGTTCTCAAACTCAACATCTGATTCGTGTGGTTAATCATCTTGCACTTCACTACTACTCGGATTGGTTCTTAATATTTACAAGTGTAACTTGACTAGAGTATCTATTATGCTCTTTGGGGATCAAACACATGAAGTGCAACTTTGTTAAGTCAAATCCGAAGCTAACTAGTTCTTCAATAGCTCAAAATTCATTCTAGTCTAACAACTCGATTAAATCAATTGGGAGTTGTTGTGAACGCTCTTTTAGCAATCAACACAACTCTACTTTTGTAGTGAACTGCTATAACTTACAACTTTAATAAATTAGCTCGTATGCCCTTCTTCTCAATGTTTGAGCCCTCCACTTCATGCAATCCAAATCACTGGTCAAGTTCATTGCTAGGAGTGCATCTTAAACTTTGAGAAATTGCTTGTAGATTTGTAGCTATATCCTAAAATTGCAAATAGGTCTCATTTCACAAAAGTTGTTGTCTTGTGAGTTGTCTTGTGCATTTTGAATATTTTGGATGCTCTTAATGATAGCTTAGGTGCAACATGCAAATTTCACAACAACCTTAGCTAGTTCTTGTTTAATATATTATTGGCATATTTGGTATGCTGGAATGGATCGAAATGGAATCGTGATTTTGGGTTCCATTCTTTCTCCTATATTTGGAAGTGTTTTTACAAGTTGAATTGCAATTTCTAGAATTGATGATTCTGAATTTTAAGAGGAATTTGATTCCACATTCTCAAAATGGAATCATGATTCCATATCCTTTTGATCATACACATAAATGTTATCTATATTTATTGGGATGGGTATTTTTGATATATCTCATTACATACTCATTCCGTTTTATAGACGCATCCAAAGATATGAATGGATTTGCTGTTTCCATTCTAGCGTACCAAACATGACATAAATGTTGTTAAAAATTATTTATCATGCATTCAAAATAATGCTTGGCATGTCTTTCTATGTGGGTTAGAGAGTGTGCATTAATAATTGACAAAGGTTTTTGTCAAAAGGCCCTAAGACAATTTGACTTACTTTAGGCACTTCTTTCATTACAAGGCCATTTTTGTTCCTAATCTAGCCCACATAGGACTTTTTTCTTCTCATTTTTATTTTTTCATTTCTAACAAATGCATGTTAGAAATTCTTAGATTTTACAAAAAACAAATCTTCATGTAAAACTAATTTCCAAATCAGGATCTTCTAAACATGATAGAAACAATCAAAATTATAATGGTTTTGATACATATCGTTGTCCATGATTTTGAATTCCAATCAAGAGAAGAAAATCTGTTTTGATTTTGTCTTGGTGATTTTCTCCCACTCTACCTTTCTCTTTTCTGTTTCTCTTTTGATGGTGGAGAATGAAAAATTATTCTGTAATGAAAAGTCACGATACTTTTCTTTTAACTGTCATATATAAATAAGGAGAGTGGAGGGATTTGAAACCCTATGACTCAAAATTACCATTATGCCCAAATGACCATCATATTGAACCTTTCATATTAGAGTCATACCATAAGTCACATGGGCCATTAATGTTAAAATAATTTAACAATCTCCCACTTGGCCCATGTTACGACATGATGAATCAATAACCAATAAGAGTGCACCATATTTAGAGTTCATCAAATCAGAATTCTCAATTGAATTAAAATGGTTGGATCATGGCGGTCACACATCTTTTAATGACATGATTCCTTCCATGTATCACATGATCATTATAATTCATAATAACTTAACCGAGGAACATTAAAACTTTAAATTGTCATTTCCAAATATGCTACTAGTTATCTCATAAACAATAACTGTATACAACCTGATGTAGATAACAAAAGAGCAAGCAAAACCATAACTTTAACTGAATTCATAAGTGTCATAATAATACGAGCAGTACAACCATATGTATATATATTTATACATTAACCATCAAATCTGTGAGGACCTGTCTAAAATGCCCATCCGTTCAACATGTCCAGTAAACGTTTTCGTGGCAAACCTTTAGTTAACGGGTCCGCTATCATCAGTTCAGTACTAATATGCTCAATTGACACTCTTTGGTTTTGCACTTCTTCCTTAACAGATAAGTATTTCAAATCCATGTGTTTCGCACCCTTAGAATACCTATCATTCTTAGAGAAAAAACAGCTGCAGAATTATCACAATAAATTCTTAACGGCTTATCTATACTGTCGACTAAATCAAGCCTTAAGATAAAATTCCGCAACCACAATGCATGAATAGTGGCCTCAAAGCATGCCACAAATTCAGCCTCCATAGTGGAAGTAGCAATGACAGACTGCTTCCCACTCTTCCATGAAACTGCTCCTCCAGCCAACAGAAACATGTAACCAAATGTAGATTTCCTCGAGTCTACACATCCAGCATAATCTGAATCCGAATAGCCCACTACTTCAAGATGACTTGACCTTTTATAAGTAAGCATATAATCCTTGGTGCCTTGTAAGTACCTAAGTACTTTCTTTGCAGCTTTCCAATGATCTATTCCAGGATTACTTTGATATCGGCCTAACATTCCTACAGCGAAACTAATATCTGGCCGAGTGCATGTCTGAGCATACATCAAGCTTCCAACCAGTGATGCATAGGGAATGGATTCCATTGATTTTCGTTCCAAATCATTCTTTGGACATTGCAATTCACTGAACTTGTCCCCTTTCTGAATTGGAACTATTCCTGCAGAGCAATTTTCCATTCTAAATCTCTCTAATACTTTATTGATATAGCTTTTCTGAGACAATCCTAACAATCCTTGTGATCTATTGCGAAATATCTCTATTCCTATCACATAGGATGCCTCGCCCATATCTTTCATTTCAAAAGTTTCAGAGAGAAATTTCTTTACATCATGTAACAAACCCATGTCATTAGTAGCCAAAAGGATATCATCGACATATAAGACCAATATAATAAACTTGCTCCCACTGACCTTCATATAGATACACGATCAACGGTGTTCTCTACAAAACCGTATGATGTAATGGTATTATTGAACTTAATATACCATTGTCGGGAAGCTTGTTTTAATCCATATATCGACTTCTTTAACTTACACCAAATTTTCTTGTCCTGTGGTTATGAAACCTTCAGGTTGGTCCATATAAACTTCCTCTTCTAAGTCACCATTCAAAAAGGTTTTTACATCCATTTGGTGAAGCTCTAAATCATAATGAGCCACCAAAGCCATAATAATTCTTAAGGAGTCCTTCTTAGAAACTGGAGAGAAGGTCTCTTTATAGTCAATGCCATCTTTCTGAGTGTAACCTTTAGCAACAAGTCTGGCCTTGTATCTTTCGATGTTGCCGTTTGAGTCTCGCTTAGTCTTAAAGACCCATTTACAGCCAACTCGTTTTGATCCTTCAGGCAACTCTACTAGCTCCCAGACTTTATTTACATCCATTGATTTCATCTCTTCCTTCATGGCATTGAACCACTTTTCAGAATCACTACATTCCATGGCTTGTCTAAATGAGACTGGATCTTTATCAATGCTTAAGTCAGATTCGTGTTCAAGTGAGTAAACCACATAGTCATTCGATATAGCTTTTTCTGTCTCATAGACCTCCGTAATGCCATTTCTTGTGGTGTCCCTTGTGACTTGCACATTGTTGCTTGGTTCACCTCTAATATGTTCACTTTGTGTGTTTTGAACATCAACTTGTCGTTTCAGCTTGTTGCTTGACTGTGATGCAACAAAAGGAACAACAACCTGAGTAGAAACACTGGGTGTAGGGGTCTCTTCTTGAAATTCTCTAATATCCACCTTTCGTGATTCCCCACTCCCACTAAATTGACCATTTTCAATGAACCGAGCAATACCAGACTCAACTATTCTTGTACTGTGGTTAGGACAATAAAATCTGTACCCTTTTGATTTTTCAGGATAGCCAATGAAGTAACCACTAATGGTTCTTGCATCAAGCTTTCTTTCATGTGGATTATATATCCTTATTTCCGCTGGACAGCCCCAAACATGAAGGTGCCTTAAACTGGGTTTCCTACCTGTCCATAATTCATAAGGAGTCTTAGAGACTGCCTTACTAGGAACCCTGTTCAGTAGATATGCAGCAGTTTTTAATGCATGCATCCATAAGGATAAAGGTATAGTGCTGTAACTTAATATACTCCTAGCTATATCTATAAGTGTACGATTTCGCCTTTCGGCCACACCATTTTGTTATGGTGTACCAGGCATTGTATACTGTGCACATATGCCTCGACTTTCAAGGAATTTTGCAAATGGACCATGACATTGTCCACTTTCATTGAATTTACCATAATATTCACCACCTCTGTCTGATCTCACTACTTTCACCTTTCTATCTAACTGCCTTCAACTTCATTAACAAACACCTCTAGGATGCCAACTGATTGTGACTTTTCATGAAGTAGATATAAGTAACAATATCATGAGTAGTCATCAATAAATGTGATGAAATACTTTTCACCACCCTATTTTGGAATGTCAAAAGGACCACAAATATCAATGTGTATCAATTCAAGGAGTTCATTACTTCTTGTGGCTGGATTCTTTGATATATGTCTAGTTTGCTTGCCTTTTATGCAATCAACACATATATCCCAGTCAGTAAAATCCAATTGAGGCAAGATTTCACCTTTCACCAACCTCATATATAACCTAATCTTTGATGCCAAAAGAAAGCAGAACAATCATTGTGTGCATTACGTTTGTTACCTATACTATGCTCAACAAGAAATAGAGATTCAACATACATAACATCAAGATTAAAACAATATAAATTATCAACTACAGTACCAGATCCATAATAGTACGGATATCTATACAATGAAAATACACCATTTCCAATCTTAAAGTTAAAACCTACTTCATCCAACTTTGCAACAGAAACTAAATTTCTAGCACATTTAGGAACATAGAGACACTTTTCTAGATCCAGGCGACACCCAGTATCCAAAATCAATCTGTACGTCCCAATTCCTTCTATTCGTGCCTTCATTTGTTTCCCATATAAAGAAACTGTTCAGTTCCTCTTATGGGCTGGATTGAAAGGAATCCTGCATAATATGTGACACATGAATAGTAGCCCCAGAGTATAACACCAAGTATTATTAGCACTTCAATTACATTTGATTCAAAACATACTGATATATAGTACATACCTTTCTTTTCGAACCAAGCCTTTCTTTTAGACAATCTTTCTTGAAGTGACCCGTTTTTCTTGCAGAAAAAACACTTCTGATCCTTATGGATTTGACCTCCACAACTTTCATAAGGCTTTGTCCTTCTTTACCCTTCTGCCTGTTTAGACTTACTGCTACCAGCATCATTATGAACAGTGAGATGAACAGAGTGATCCTTCATCTTCTTTAATCTCCCTTCTTCTGAACCAACATGGCCTTTATTTCCTGACGGTTCCATTTTTCCTTAATGGTGTTGTAATTCACCTAGACTGACCAAACTCAGGAGGAAAGCGAATTGATGATGAATTGAACCAAAAAAGATTCACTCACATCCATACCCATTAACTTCAGTTTTGCTGCTAGATTGCCATGCATGTCACATGATCATGAATGGCTGTGACCAATCAAATTTCTTGGTCGTTAGCTCACTCATTAGGCTCCCTACAATAGATTTGTAGCTATATCTGATTGAAGTATTCCTTAATTCTCATTATAAATTCCCTTGCATTTTCCGTCTTAGGCATCGATGGCTTGACATTTTCAGCTATCGTCATTCGCATCAAGTTCAAACTCAGCTATTAGACCATTCCCAAGTCTCATAAGAGACTTGTCTGACTCGTACTAGTCTCAGTAATGATTGCAGGCTTTTCATCAGAAATAATTACTAGGTCCAAAATCCAAAATGCCCAGTTGAAATTGGATCTTCAGACCATTCCGCATAGTTTAGCCCATTGAACTTGATCATTCCATTGCCAAAAGCGAACAAATTACTAGAAGCTGTAAATGTAATCCAAATATACATATTAATGCTTTGAGTAAACTTAAATGGATTCAAACAAATGATAAACTTTAACTATGTATTTAAGGTCACCTTTGGGTGATACCTTAATGCATAACTTTATTCAATAATGATGCTTAGATAGATATACTTTGATAGATCAATCAATCATACTTAAGTCAATATGTATGTTATCTTTGGATATACAGCCATATTCACCAGTATCAATGAATCTCTTTTAGATTATTAATTATAAGCAATGATCCATCTTTGGATGATCTCTAGCCTTATGATTAATGATTACAATTGTTCATTTCAAACTTTTATATCATTTTATTAGCATCTAAGAAGATGAACAATTGAAATTCACAATTAAATATTTAAATCCTTCCAAGCTAGCCATTTTGGTGACTAACAAGCTTTGACATTTCATTTACACTAACATAATCTCAACAAACATCAAACTTTTCAATCATTAAGATCATTCAAATTAACAAATATCAATAAACTATCGTTAACGCGAAAATATCATAAATATAGCACATATATTTATTTGTAGATATTGTTTTTATTTTCCATGTTCGTGAAGCATACACAAACCAAACTATGTTTGGAAATAGGAACACATTCAACGTTCCGTTAAATGTTCGTACTCGTACACTTCCAATTCCGGTCAAATCCAATTCCAGGATTCAAAATCACGTCATGTTAAATCCCGTTGTGTATATTTCATTTTTGGAAGTTAGGAATATTTCATAGAACATTTATATTACGGAAACATATGTTCCTTCATTCATGTTTTATGAAATATATTGTTTTCCGAAACGGAAAAAATGAACATTACATGATATCCTGTAAATTTCGAAACGGAAAACATGAAAAACAATAATTCGTTAATGCAAATGTAGGAACATTTCGAAAAATTAAATTGAATAGTTTTTTCATACCCGCTCTGATACCAATTGTTAGAAATTCTTAGATTTTACAAAAAAACAAATCTTCATGTAAAATTAATTTCCAAATCAGGATCTTCTAAACATGATAGAAATAATCAAAATTATACTGGTTTTGATACATACCGTTGTCAATGATTTTGAATTCTAATCAAGAGAAGAAAATCTATTTTGATTTTGTCTTTGTGATTTTCTCCCACTCTACCTTTCTTTTTTTTGTTTCTCTTTTGATGATGGAGAATGAAAAATTATTCTGTAATGAAAAGTCATGATACTTTTCTTTTAATTGTCATATGTAAATAAGGAGAGTGGAGGGATTTGAAACCCTATGACTCAAAATTACCATATGCCCAAATGACCATCATATTGAACCTTTCATTTAGAGTCATACCAAAAGTCACATGTGCCATTAATGTTAAAATAGTTTAACAATGCAAACTTATTTCAAGCACTTTTACTAACAGAATGTGCCCCTAAACAAACAAATATCAAAAGTTATGAAATTTGAGAATAGTTCACTATCTAAATTCCAAGAAGATGTAGTTAGGACTTTTGTAATTTCTTTCACTAACACCTTTAAAGTTTTCTTGGTAATGGTCCCCTCAAACATACTGTAAGGAACTTGATTGTCAAGGAAACTTGAGCTAGAATACTTATTAATATACGATTGATAATTTGACAAAATGAGATTTATGAATTTTTTCTTATTGAACCCACACATTTATTTTAAAATTGTTCATGAAAAGAACTTGTCAACCACATCTTCTAGAAAGAGGAGGGCAACGATGTCTATGATTTTCATAAAGGAAAAAGATTTTGTGATAAAGGGAGAGAGAAACCTCGGGGTTTGAAGGGTCATTAGGTTTGCTCCTTGAAGAGAGGGTTCTTTTCTTTTATCTAATAGCATTTTTGGGTGCAATTATTGTACAGCTAAATACTCGGTCTAATGTTTTGGCCTTTGTTGTTATCTTGAGTCCTTTAACTTCAATCCCTTTATAATTAACTCCCATAATCACTTTGTTTTATGTCCGAATCTTTTGGAATAGAATAAACTGGAAATGGGATGAAAGAAATGGAATTAAATTGAATTGAATGTGTGGCAGAATGAAAATTCATTTTTTTTTTTGAGTACAACATAGAATGAAATGGACATAGTATTTATCAAAAATATCATCAATAATAAATATGAATTAATGTATAAAAGGGTAAAAGTATAATTATAATAGCATCATCAATGAGAATAGAATGGAACCGCGAAAAGGCATAATTGAATTCTTCTCAAAGCAGAAAGCATCAATTCTCAGGAATCATGATTCTAATTTTTAGAATGCATCCAAATATAGGATTAAGAATGAAACTTGAAATTAAGATTCTATTTCGATTCATTCTTGGGTATCAAATGTAATATAAGAGTCTTAGAGATAAAATTTTTTTCTCTAAAAGTAAATTTTTGTAGCAAAAATTATCATTACTGATTCTATTTATAAAGATATAACTTCTCCTATCAATTTTTCATCGGAAATTTCTATTTTTAAACGTCAAGTTTCTAATAATGAATTATTTTAATAATCCAGAGAATATGGACCCGTTCAATCTGTAATCTCCCACTGCTCGCTGGCCAAACTAGCACCATAAATGATGATGTTTTATAATAAATAAGGACGGCGCTAAGCGTGTTCTTCCAGCCTGGTCCACTAATTAAAGCAACTGAAAACAACATTAGAGAATTTGGGATGTCATGTTAATATAATAAGTACGTAGCAAATACATGTACTTTTAGAATTTTTGCGACAATATGCGCATTCATTTGTTACAGATAAGATGAGCACACAGGACTAGCACGAAAAAAAAGTGAAAGTTGGAAAAAAGTGGCCACAAAGGAACATTATCCCCCATCTTTTTCAAAGGTCCGTATTAAAATCCTCCACTTTGACATACCTTCCTCACCATATTCATAACATCTTTGAATCTGCAAATTTCCCACAAAACGAAGACTCTCTCTCATTTTTTTTTTTTCTGCTGGTGTTTTTAGTGTTGATGAAGGCCCTTTCAATCACAGTTTTCCAAGATTTCCGGTAAGATTCGTTTCATTTTTCGATAATACATGTATATATGTACATTAGATAGGTAGTCAGATAGATGATGGCTTTTCCTTTTGTATTATAAAATTTTGTTTGCTACTGTGGTTGTTGGAAGTTCCACTTGTATATTATATATTAAAACACCCTATGATAAATTAGGATTGGGATGGTGATAATAATACTATTAGATTATAAGATGCAGATATAAATGTTTTTTATACTCATCTCTTCACTTTATTAGCACACTAGCATCTTCTTATCATTTTCTCAGTGGATATTTTAGAATATTGGTCATGGAATTTTCCTGAGCACCACTCCCGAGTTAAGGCATCTCATTTGTGGTTCCCATCACTTCCCTAATCCACTTAGATAAGGCCATGTTTAGTATGTTTTAGATAAGATCTAAAATAAGATTAGACCCATATGGTGGAAAATTATTCACCTCTTTTGCTTTTTGTTTTTTGTTTTCCTTTCTTTTTTCCCTTTTTTATTAATTGTTTATTATTTGAGGTAGGGTGTATATTTGAAAGTATTTTTCTCTTAATAAATGCATGGGTACTTGTTAAGAGTTTAAAAAAAAAAAAAAAATCTAAATAGGTTTGACTCTTCACTAGAAAAACAAGTTTATGGGAAAATGAAGAAGTGTTCCTATTGGCCTCTTAAAAAATTGCTTCAAAATACCTATTAATATTTTTCCCTAGACCTTACTAATTAAAGATTTCTTTTTTTTTTTTTTAATATATAGTGGTGAGTTTAGCGACTACAAGAGTATCAACATCCCTTTTTCTTAAACGGTGTTTATTCTTTTTTTTTTTTTTCAATATTTTGAAAATCATGTACTTCTTCGACTATATTGTTAAGCAAAAACTTCTTACTATTTCAAACCTTTTTCTTCATAACCTATATATCAAGTTATATATAAATAAATTATTTAATCATTTAATATTTATGATAAACAGTTTCAATATTCTTTTTTCCTAACACATGCATAGTTGATATGTGTTCCTATAATAAAAATTTATCGAGAACAAATGACTCACTTATAAGACGGTCTTTATTACCGAGTTCTTAGCCTAGGAATTTAGGCTGGAGGTTCTTAACAATAAATAAAGATTATCCCTACTTTTCTTTTCTTTTCTTCTTCTTTTTCTTTTTCTTTTTCTTTATTTCAATTCGCAAAGAAAAAAGCAACTTAAATTTGTTGTTCTTTTTTTTTTTCCCCTATAACTTGGGTCTGTTTTTTTTCATTTTTTTTTTTGTTTTAGCTTCATCTTTTTGTCATTTTCAAACATATTGTTTCTTATCGATGAAAAACAATATTTTTACTTATAAACCAATCAAATAAACCAGATACTGATACAATACATATACTGATGAAAAACTTACTATCCAAACAAATTTGTTGTTTACTTGTATCTTTTTAAAGGCATTTTTTTTCCCTTATATAATATGTACTTTATATATAAAATGGATACACATATAATATAAAAGAAAATAAAAAATCAAATGCTGTTGAATATGCCCTAAGTCAAACGCAGGGAAAAAGAATCTTCTTTTCTTCGTCTTCAGGTTTAATTAAGTTTTTAGTTAGCATGAAAAGACTATATTTTCTCTCTTAATTATAATCTTATAGTGTGGAGGGTTTTTTTTTTTTTTTTGTTGAAAAAAAAAATCATATATTTATAACTTACAGTTGTGTAGGCAAATGTTTAATTTCTTATTGTCTAATTAAATAAATGCTTAGGTTTTAAATTTTAAAATATAAAATTATGTAGAGCTTTCAAAATTTAATTGTTGCTTATGGATAAAAACCTATCATTAGCTCTTTCTGTTATTGAGAAATGGATATAACTAACCTATGTATAGTACAAGCCTCACGTGTTAAATAGCAAGTAGTATATGGTATTCTAACTATTGGAATAGGTCTATTTGCATTCTTTCAATTTTTAACAATTTCTTTCCGACAGATTTTACGTGTAAGTTAGAAATAAAGGTATGTTTAGATTATCTGTATTTCATTTGTATCTGTTTTTTATATGTATCTTATCTGTATTTAATCTATATAGTCTATTTATAAGTAAAAATGTATGTTTCTCATTTGTATCCATTTTAACAAATAGTCTTATTGAAACATATATCAAACCGATGCCAAACCAACGAAGTAGACACATTTATAACAATGGAATAATAAATTTATGTAAAAATAATCTCAATCAATAATTTAAAAATAATAGAAGTTACAATGAAAATTATTCGAATCTGCATACAATTAATTCTGTTAGATTTTATTTTTATTTTTTATTATGTTTTTATTTATTTTTTTTATCTCTCTTGGCCAGGTAACTCTCTTAGATTTTTCTTTGGAATTAATCCTGATCAATTCAGGGCAAGCAAATATATAAGATAGAGCAATTTGGACTCCCTCCATTAATGCTAAAGCTTATTCAGAATTTCAATTATAGGAAAAACATTTACATGGCAAAAGATTAGATTATACATAGAAGAAAATTATTATTACCCAATTTTACATGGCAACTTAACTGCTAGATTATATGAGATCATATTAAATTTTTATGTCGTTTGTTAAGTCGTTAGTGATTTTTTTTTAAAATAATCGTGAACGTGGTCGTTGGCCGGAAAATGCTCATAAGTTCTCCGTCTTTTTTTTTCATTTTTTATATTTGGATTTTTTTTCCTTTCTTTTGTTTTATATTTAATTATTAATAAATAAATTTATTCAATTAAAATAATATAATTTTATTAAGTTAATTAATTAAAGTCCAACATAACAATATATGTACTCTAATTGTACCATCAACACTCAATTAATAGCAAATATAGCTTACCTCTTATCAAATAAAAAAAAAAAAATTCAAGTCACCTTCTTACAAAATATTCAAAAACACAAGTTTTTATCCTTAGCCTTTAAGTATATTGGCATATTCTTTAGGGAAAAAAAACATGCATTTTATTTTAACCAAAAAATCCTATCAAATCTATAAAATCGAGTTGGACCAAAACCATGTTTTTTTTTTTTTTTTTTTTTTCTGTTAAGTGAATCTAGAAGATTATTTAAATTTGTTTTATAATTAGATTGATCATACCAAAGTGAATCGGATTGATTGGATCCACCTAAATAAGATAATATTGAGTAGAATTAAAAAGATTCAAAATCATGAGGCAAAAGATGTTAACCTACATATGGGAAAGTTTTAAGATTCAAAGATTTTCCTTTTTGGAAAATTATCACTAGAAGGGAATTAACAAAAATATATAATAAATCCAATCATTAATGTTATGTCTACTTTTCTATATTGGAGTTTGAGAAGCCTGAGTGGGTCTATATAAAGTGGGTCTACGTGACGCCCTCCAACCAATGCATGGGGAAAGACAAGCTTAAGTTTGAAGACAAAGCCAAAAACAAACAAACCCAACATCAGGAGCCTTTGTTTATATTTATTTGGCCGTATACACATGTTGTTGTTGTCTTCGTAACATTTTTAATCTTAAAACAGTGCAGTTGATCCTACCACTACTAGTGCTGGAATCTTATCATACCCTTACAACCATAATTCCAAGCCACACTTTTTCTCCTTGCTCGTCCTTCATCCATCTCATTCATCTTCACCCACAAAGCGGTATAACTGGTAATAACTCCCTTTTGCCCCCTTCCTCTCTTTGTATATCTCTGTGCATGTCTGGCAATATTATGAGTTTGTTTTCTTAAGTAAGATGTTTTGGTTTCTTCAAGTTGTTGTATAGCTGCTGCTTCTTCTTCTTCATTTGTGACGATGGAGAAAGAGGTAGAAGGGACGGCTGAGCAAAGAGTGTTTGATGCAAAGAAAGCATCAGTTTTGATTGGAGAAGCTAGGAAGATTTTCCAGTCTGGAAGGACAAGGAGCTATGAGTGGAGATTGGCTCAGCTTAAAGGTATTGAAAAGATGGTGGATGAAAGGGAAAATGAAATTAAGGAAGCTCTTCTTATGGACCTCTCCAAGCCACCTTTTGAAACCTTTATATCTGAGGTGAGGTTTCTGTCGTGTCTTCCTTTTGTTCTGTTTCCCTGTCACCAGATTTTTTTTTCTTTTTATTGTATTTCAATTTAGGATTGATTTCAGTTTGTTATGAATTATGAATTTTGAAAGTGCACGGACCGAACTTATGAAACATACCCTTGTGTTTTACTTGCTTTGATTTGTGAAAGACCAAGTGCAGCAATATGTTTTGCCATTTTCTATACATCCAGCAAGCATTTGGGCGATGGAAAATGTCTTTTGAACCCAAGATTGATTGTGAAAGCAAACTTCTGAATGATATGGCAGAATTGTTTCATAGTCTTGTTTTGGAAAGGAGGAAGGAATTTTGAAGACAGAGGAAAAAGGAAAAATTGAATTGGGTGTCCATTTGTAGCAAGTGTTCGTTGTGGCTATCACTGTTTTCTTAGCAATTCCGATTTGCTATTGTTAGAATTTTGCAATCTTCAAATATGGCTTTTGTCTGTAGATTTTGATATAAAAGTAGCAATAGCAATAGTGGTCAATGGTGGTGGTTAACTACAAAAGAAAATAATGGTGAAAAACCTCATCAGTGACCAGCCATACCTTATTACCTTCCACTTATGCTAATACACTTCTACAAGAAACTATATGAATGAAAGCTCATGAGATAACTACAATAAGAATTCCGTATTACCAACACTAGACTAGGGCAAATATTCAAGGAAGTTTCCCATAAAACAAAGGCATCTTATGAGGAGGTTTGTTTATCATGATGTTGGAATATGACAAATACTAACACGTTTGGATGACTTCATGTGGGTGGAGTAGAATAGCTAATCCTTAAAGTCATCTTCACAGGAAATTGAAATACTTATTCTGAATAGTTCAGTAGGTGGTCTTAAAATTGTCACTCCAATTCTAAGATATGGAAAGTTTTTCGCAAAAAAGGCATGCCATTTAATCTTTCTTGAAGATTGAGTTCACCAAAGTCTTCACTCTGTCTTATACTGCCTTCCACAACACAGATTACTATGATAAAATCCTCCTGTCAGAGAGCACAGAAAGAACTCAAGCGTTGGATGAAACCTGAAAAGGTAACTACCCTTGACATGGCCATATGGATAGATAGAAATTTTGATTCCTTTTGAAATTCAATTAGCCGAGGGCTAATTCATGCTGCATTATTTTCAGGTCAAAACACCAGTGACAACTTTTCCCTCATCAGCAGAGATAGTTTCAGAACCACTTGGAGTTGTATTGATTATATCAACTTGGAACTATCCGTTTTGTAGTCAGACTCAATTCTATTATCTAGTTTGGGCTCAGCAGGATTCTCTGTATCTATGCATCTAGTCAAAATAAAAGAAAAGGAAATCGTCTTAATTGATGTAAAATGTGGGCTTGTTTAAGAGCTTCTTCTAGCTTGAAATCTTCCCATTTTGTTCTTTCAGTGTTGTCTGTGGATCCTCTTATTGGAGCTGTAGCTGCTGGTAATGCGGTTGTCCTAAAACCATCAGAGATTGCTCCGGCCACATCTTCACTACTTGTGAAGTTAATCGGTGAATATATGGACACAAGTGCCATAAGAGTGGTTGAAGTGCTGTTCCTGAAACAGCTGCTTTGTTGGAACAGAAGTGGAACAAAATTTTCTATACAGGTAACCGCATCAAACTTTACATCATTGCGTTACCTTAGGCAAGCAACCAAATCAAGCCTTTCTATCATCTGAAATCTCAGTCTGTTCATAAAAAGTTGCAAGTTTTACTCTGATTTATTTCAAGTGCCTGCAATACTTTAAGCTGGCTCTATTATATAATTCTTTGATGCATTTATGAAGTCTTTAAACCTACAGACCAGTTGGTTTATGCTGTTCCATTGTCCTGTCTTCTTGCTAAGTTTCTTTCCTAAATGATATTTACATGGACAGGTAGCTGTCATGTGGGGCGGATTGTTATGGCTGCTGCAGCAAAACACCTTACACCTGTAACACTGGAGCTTGGAGGAAAATGCCCAGCTATTGTTGATTCAAATATCAATTTAGATGTAAGAAGAGTCTTATTTCTGTTGCATATCAATTCAACATGAAAACTTGATACTTGAACTTTTCACTCATCTTTGTGAATAGCAGTTAGACGAATAGTGTCAGGAAAATGGGCTTTAAACAATGGACAAGCTTGCATTGCTGTCGATTACATTTAACAACAGAATCGTTCGCTCCAAAATTGGTAAATGAGCCTCATTTTGAAATTAATGGTTGATTCATATGCATGTTCATATGGCTCTTCTTGATCAGTTCAGTTCCTGACAGATCGATGCTTTGAGAAATACAATTGAAGAATTTTTTGGCAAGAACCCTATGGAATCACGAGATATATCACGCATAGTAAACGCATTTCACTTTGCTCGCTTGGTGAAACTCCTGGATGAGAGTGGTGTCACTGATAAGATTGTCCTTGGAGGACAAAGAGATGAAGAACAATTGTGAGACACTAATTAATTTTCGTTTATTTCTACATCTTAATCATTATTGAAATGCAAGAAAATATCACAAGCAGAGCTGCTTACACAAGAATTTCTTTCTTCTATCTATGGTACAGAAAGATTGCACCCACCATCTTGTTAGATCCTCCAGAAGGCTCTCAAAAATGCAGGAAGAGATATTCGGCCCGTTGCTTCCAATTATTACTGTAAGAACTTGGATTAGTTGCAATCATCCTTTCCTGTGCTTCCTTTTTCTTTTGGTAGGCATGAATCTTACATATTCGATGAATCTACCATGAGATACAAATAACAGATGTTTTGAAATTATGTAGGTTGACAGACTACAAGATGCTTTTGATGTGGTTGATTCAAAACCCAAGCCTCTTACAGCATATCTATTCTCCAATAGTGATCAGTTGAGGAAGGAGTTTGTCCAGAACATTTCTTCGGGAGGAATGCTGGTGAATGATACAGTATTGCATGTAAGCTTAATTTCTCCAACCTTGTATTGAGAAAAACTGATCTATAATACTAATCTCAGTACATTATAGTCTAGGGAAAATATCTAATTTGGTACCTAAAATTTGCACAAAAATTTAATAAGGTGTCTAAACTTTAAAGTGGTCAATATGATATCTAATTAAACATTTTGTAACTATATGTACTACCTCATTAATACTATTGGTTATGTTTCCTGATACTAAAAAGATAGCCTATTAGTACTAGATGGTATTAGAACAAATAATAAAAATTCAATGACATACTCTCTTTTTAACGTAGTAGCAAATAGAAAAAATGGTATTAAGGAGTAGTTAAAGTAACTACAAAAAGTTTGATCGGGTATTAAATTGACCACTTCAAAGTTTAAGTACCAAATTGTAATTTTATGTAAAATTCAAGCATCAAATTTAACGTTTAATGTATAGTCTGTTCAACATTTCTTCACAACTCTTAATGATTCATTTCTTAATGAATCGAATTCTAAGTAGAACAATATCTCTAATATATATGGTCATTCATGATAAAATATGCTGCCCTATGATGCAGCTGACAGTTCCGACATTACCTTTCGGCGGGGTGGAAGAAAGTGGAATGGGTGCATACCATGGTAAATTCTCTTTTGATGCTTTTAGCCATAAGAAGGGAGTCCTATACAGAGGTTTTGCAGGTGATACATCTTCCAGGTACCCTCCATACACTCCAAAGAAGGAGAGGTTTCTAAGGGCATTGCTAAGAGGCAGCATAATTGGCATAATTTTTGCATTGCTTGGATGGTCCAAGGATTGATGTTTCAGGATGAAGTTAATATTGTATATATTCAGTCAAGCCTTTATGATTCCTTAGCTTTTTCAAATGTATTGCTTGATGGGAACAATGATTTGATATTTTCACATATATTGAACTACAGGTGACAAATTTAGCTTCCTGAATTAATTTTGTCACTGAATTTTAATTTTCTTTTAGTGCCAAGATATGGCACTCTTGTAAATATATATATAGATATATATATATTTCATCTAATGGTGATATATCCTTTGTAAAACATCTAATGCATATACACAAATTTTTTAAAATGTTGAAAAGATCCCAAAACCGCTGCTGACAGATTACGATTAGCAATGATCTTAGGTTTTAGCATTGGTTTGATAAGATGTATTTTTTCAATAGTTAGATGGAGGTGAAAGTATATTATGAGAGTTTAGTTAATCTATCTACACCTAATTAAGAGATTTGAAAGTGAATTTGTAATTTTCGTTAAAATAACAACAAATAGGTCCATCACATTTGCGTGGATCGGATTTATTATTATTTTTTTGTTTCCAAATTTTATTTATGTAACTTGGTATTTTGCATATTGTATATTTTAAGGTAAAATGTTCTAGAAAAGGCAAAAGGTTTTGGGAAATTGAGCTGTTAAATAATCTTTAGGACCAATACTGTTAAAAGAAGAGATAATGATAAAAATGGTACATGAATTTTAGCAAAAAGAATAATTAGGTATTTGATATTTGGTACTTTGGTTCTAAATAATTCGGTATCTAAGCAAAATTTTTATTGACTTTTTTCATATTTAAAGTTTGGTTTTAACAATTTTGATAGTTGAACAAACTTTTTGTGAATTTTTTATACCTTATTTTACTTACGGGTCTGTTTGGATGGTCTGTTTTTCATCTGTATCTGTATCTATTTTAAAATGATATGTGTAAATATGTCCAATTTGCATCTGTATTTTATCTATATTTGATCTATTTGATCTTTTGATGAGAACTGTCAACTTTTTTTTATTTATATCTATTTCTTACTAAATAATTTATTAGAAAAAAGTTTGAAAAAAGTGTATGTATCTATCCAAAAAAGTCAAACAAACAGACCCTACATTAGGTATGAAAAAAGTTAACAAAAACTTTGTTCAGGTACAAAAATTGTCAAAAGAAAACTTCAGTTGTGAAAATAAAAACTTTATTCAGGTATCAAATTGTTCAAAACTAAACTTCAGATATCTAATTATTCTTTTTGCAAAAGTTAAGTATCATTTTCGTCATTAACCCTTAAGAAAATATGATGAGACAATAAAATTGATGCTAAATTTGACACTGGCAAGTAATTTTTTGGTATCTTGTCCTCTAAGCTTAGTAATAATGGCCATTTTATATTTATACAATATGTACTCACCATTTACAAGGAGGATACATAAGTGATACTGGTGGCTTTTGAAAGATATAATTATGTTTTGAAACACTTACTAGCACACGTCTTCACTTACTAAAGACTTAAAATTACAAAAATTAGGTATCATATTCACAAATCATGCACAATTGAAAATATAGATGTTAGAATGAAAACTGTGATAAGTTTCGACATTTTTATACATTTATTGGTTCTCTGGACATATTTACCTAAAATCTGGCATCAACCAAAACACCACTTTGCATACTTTTGAAAACTACCCTCTCATGGTAGAAAAAACGAAAAGAAAGCTCTTCTAAAAAATATTTAAAAATTCAAATTTGCTTGAGGATAAATTAGGGTTATCAATCAATGGTCTTGGTCTTATTGAAAATGCCGATGCAAGTGAATAATAGGTTATTTTTCTAAGTTGTAATCTTAATTTGATTCCAAATGATATTTCAGTATCAAACTACATGGTGTAAACATAAACTAAAATCACTTCATCACATGGTATCTAATAGGGTTGAGTTTCAGAAATTAGGTTATTTGAGTTTGTTATACCTTGCAAATGGTGAATCGTAATTAGAGTAGGTATTAGATATCATTGGATATATTTCTCTTCCAAATTGTTAGAATCTATTTTAAAGCACCGCGTATTAATTGTATACGCCAAAGAACGTGCTTAGAGCATTTGTGTCAAAAATGCTATAGGTTTTATGTTGCACAATACCCTAGGATGGAGTTAATATAGTTGTTTCAATCTTTCAGGAGTGTAAGGTAAGGAAGAATCATGAGAAAGCCTCAACAGTACAAATGAACTAGATAACATATTATTTTTTGTACTATGATCTTACAAAATTTTACAATAATGTTATTTACATGATTTTGAAGGCTCTCGTTTTTAAAGAATATATGGTACCATAGACTTTAAAAAGCGATTTTATAAAGGAGTTCATATAATTATTTAAATGATTCACAAATGATAAGATAGCAAAAAACCATGAGAAAGCTCCAATTGTACAAAAGAAACTAGATGACATATCATTTAAAGAACTATGATCTTAGGCAAGATAGCAAACTAGATAATTATATTTCAAATTTGGTTCTAAATGTTCCCATTTTTATAGGATATAGCGTACCAAGGCATTAAAGGAGTGACCTGATTTAAAAGGGGTTTTATAACCATGGGAAAACTTCAATTCTACACAAGGAACGAGATGGCATATATCCTATGCAATTTAGCAAACTAAACAATTATGCTTTTTTATTTGATTTTGAAGGCTCCCAATGAAAATAATGTACCATTGGGTTTAAATAGAGATTTTATAAAGAAGTTGATACTACAACTTAAAGGGATAAAGCTACTTTTGGTACTTGAACTTTGGCCAACTGGACAATTAGATACCTAAATTTAAAAAAAAATAAATTTATATTTAGCCAAACTTTTCATTCCCTTTTTCACTACATCATCTAATCATTACTTGATACGTGTCCATTACTTCAAGAGACAATAAAAGAGTGGGGTAGTAAAAAAGAGGGTACAAAAACTTTAGCTAAATATGAAATTGATCTTCTTAAAAGCTTATATACCCAATTGTTTATTTGGCCAATGTTTAGGTACCAAAAAGGACTAAAAATTTATAAAAAAGTTTATTCTTTAAAGTTTTCCTGTTTTCCCTAATTCAAATTATTCATGACTCATGAGAAATATGATAGGGTCGAACCATGAGAAATCTCCAATTATACAAGAGAAGCAAGATGACATATCGTTGTCAATATTATGATCTTACACAAGTTTACAAACTGGACAATAATGTTTTTAATTTGATTTGGAAGGCACACATTCCTATAGAAAATGTCATACCATGGAGTTTAAAGAGTGATGTTATAAAGGAGGTGAAAATATCTATTAAATCATTAATGAGAGATAAGCCAGAGAGCTCCAATATTATGATTTATCATTTTCAATATTATGATCATACACAAGTCAGCTGACTAAACAGTAATGTTTTTTATTTGATTTTGAAGGCTCTCACTTTCATAGAAAATATTGTATAATAGAGCTTGAAAGCAATGTTACAAAGGAGATGATATAATCATTTAAATGATTCATGAGGGATAAGACAAGGAAAAACCTTGAGATAGCTCCAATCATACAAAAAAAAACTAGATGACATATCATTTTTAGAATTATGACATAAGATAGCAAACTAGATAATAATGCTTTCTACATGATTATGAAGGCTCTCATTTTAATAGAAAATATCTTACCGTGGTATTTAACGAGTGGTTTAATTTATAAAGAAAATGATATAATTGTTTAAATATCACAAGGGATAAGAGAGGGAATAACCATGATAAAACTTTAGTTGTGCAAAAGGAACCACAAAACATATCATTCTCAATACTATGATGAAATGACCTAGATTTATATTTTAATCAAATCTCATGTGTTTATTAATTTATTTTAAGGAGATGAATTGAATGAGTATGTTGTGTTGTTAGTTTAATATATAAGATTTTGTATGTGTATATGTGGATATTAATATTTTGTTCTATATGCATTAATGTGTGAGTAATGGAATTATTAATGTTGTCTTGTGCATATTAAGATGTTAAGTTAAATTAAATTAATAACTCAACCATAATTTTACTTAAGATTAGTTGATTGAGTTCCTTGTAATTAAATTAGCATTATGCCCTAAATGTAAGCTAAATGGAGCCCAAATTAAAGTGAAATGCAACCTAAAGTTAATATATGCATTAAGGGGTAATTTTGGAAGTGAAAAAGTCAAAATTAAGTTAATTTGATTACTTTTTGAGGCAGCTCAAAATTTTATCCGAATTTTCTTTTCTTTCTCCTTTTTCTCTTCTTCTTCTTCCTCCATTTCCATTTTCATTTCCAAGCTCAAGTTAGGGTTATATCAAGTTGAAAATCAAAGTTATTCTCAAGACAAGGTATATTATGTATGTATTTGAATTGGTTTAGTTTAGGTGTTGTGATTATTGTTTTGTTTCCCTTTCTTGAAATAGATGTATAGATAGTTGGATGAATTGAGTTTAAGATTGATCAAATTGTTGTTCATGCATGGAATGAGTCATGTATGTGTTATATGAGTGTGTGAAAGTATGCATGTATTGTTGTATTGATATGAAGTGTCTTGATGTAACAAAGATAGTTTAAGTAGTTAGAGTGGAGATTGATGAAAATGGAATTTGAAGTGTTTTGATGTTGAATTCATGCCTTGGGTTGCTAGAATTGAGTAGTGTATGTTGAAGTGAGTATATGAAGTTTGAAGTGTAGTTGAGGAAAGTTTTGAAGTGTTTTAAGATGTAGTTTTATAAAGTGAAAACAGGGGATTTGAATTTTCGTATAAGCTTGTTTTTGTAACGTACGCCGGCATCTGGGGATTCTACGCCGCCGGCGTAGAGGCGGTGTAGAAAGCCCACAGAATAATTTTCCCTAACGCTGTTTGCAACGCCGCCGGCTTATATGCCGAAGATTTGCCAGCGTCTGTTCTTCAGAACGTACGCCGGCAATTTGAATCTCTACGCCGCCGGCGTAGAGGCGGTGTTGAAAGTTCACAGAACCAAATTTCTTAAAGCCGACTGAACGCCGCCGGCTTTCGCTAGGAAGTCATCCGGCGTTCTTTCTTCTAACTTGTACGCTGGCTTTTGGGAATCAAGGCCGCCGCGTAGGTTACAAAGGCTGACGGCGTACGCTTTGAACGCTGCCAGCGTTGACAGTGTACATTTTCAGAACAGTTAACACCGGCCCAACGCCGCCGGCGTTGAGTGCCGGCGTATCCCCTGAGTTTTGAATTTTGAGAACTTTTTCTAAAAAGTTTCCAAAGTTGTTATTTGAGTATTTGAGTTTTTGGTAAGCAATTTGGGATATATTAGGACGTTTAAATGCCTAGTCGTGACTGTATATCCAATTATGTGAATTTCTTTGATAATTTGTGATATATGGATATAATATGTATATATTTGTGAGAATGAAATTTATAAATGTTGATTTATTAATTATTGTGACCTTTCTATTACAGTTAAGGATTCTTCGGTTAATCTATCACCGAGAGATCCTAGTTCTATTCTAACGAGTTCAGGTACGCAATAATTTGTCTGATGATTGCTAGGACCAGACATTTCTAATTTGACTTAAATTGATCCGATTTAACATTTGGATGAATTGGATGTCTATTACGCTGTTTAATCTGGTCCGAGGAGCAGCAAACCTGTCATGATGCAATGACATGTTAGCTAGGCGCTTAACCAAGTCATGATGCAATGACTTTACCATGATGCAATGGTACGCTATGATGCAATAGCGATTCTTTTGGTTAAGTGGGTAGCCGATAGGGGAATTGTATCTGTGTAACGTTTGCTTAAACTTAGGGGAAATACCATGATTTAGTTCAAGGTTTATGGGAACTTGTGAACTAGGCTCATGTTATGGACTGAGTTTAAGTAGAGTCGGGCAACGGCTTTTAAACCCTAGATGAAGCTATTATCTTTATGAAATAGATATAGGAGATATAAGTATTCGGACTGCTTATATCAACCCCCTGAGCAGCTGCTGTTACTCAGGATCCCTGGATTCCCGGAGTGTGACCGGGGTTTGAATACCCTCTTGTTGATTTGTAAATCAAAATGTAATAAAGATAACCACTTGTTTTATGATGCATTTACATCAATTGGATGACTTGTTTTGCATTGGTTATTGTGTACTGGGCCTCTGGCTCATTTTTGCTACTTTGCAGGTCATGAAGACGAGTATTACGATGACTTGGGCTATGGGTCCGATTTTGAAAGATTTCTGGACGAGTGGGATGAATAGGATCCGATGACCCGGGACTTTTAGAAGACTTTTTGCTAGGACCAGCTTTGTATAGAAGGCTTGTTAGTTAAGCCAAGTTCTTTTGTAATGACCTTAAGATCCATTAGGATTTCTCATGTTTTGAGAAAACATGTAATTGTTTTGTTGTGTCATGTATTGACACAAAGCAATGGTTATTTGATGTAAATATATGTATAGATTGCTTATGTTGGCAATCTTGTTTTATTTAAAAAGTTCTTTACAAAGTTTAGTGATTTGATCAAACAATTTACATAAACTATTAGTTTTAGGACAACCTTACATATAATGTGAAAACGTTATATGTGGTTGGGGATTCGGTACTCTAAATCTTGGGATTTAGAGGAACGGGTCTTTACATATGATTTTTTGCAAGATAGCCAAATGGACAATATTTTTTTTTTTTTTCATTTGATTTTGAAGGCTCACTCTTAAAGAGAAAATTGTATCAAGGAATTTAAGGAGAGAGTTTACAAATGACTTGATATGATCATTAAAATCATTCACGAGGATTAAAACTAGGAAAAACTAAGAGAAAGCTCCACTTGTACAAAAGAAACTTGATGGCATAACATTTTAGTAATATGATCGTACACAAGTTAGCAAATAGAATAACAATGATTATTATTTCATTTTGAAGGCTCTCATTTTTATAAATATATAAAAATATATAGAGTGTACCAGAGAATTTAAGGAATGGTTTTATAAATGAGTTGAAAAAATTAGTTGAATCATTCATGAGAGATAAAATATTGAAGAACATTGGGAAAGCTCCAATGATATAAAAGGAGCAAAATCACGTTTCATTTTATGTACTATGATCATACACAAGTTGGCAAATGTCATTATCTTGCTAGCTAGCAAAATTAATTAAGAAATAGCCTATTAACTAATGTCTACTAAGCAAATGGCTTATTCATTTCACCATATAAAATGAGAAAATAATAAAATTTCAATTCAATAGAAATGTAACAAAAGTGTACTGACTATTATAATATTTACTTAATATAAGACATAGAACAAGTAACCATCAAGGGTAAAATAATATATATATATATATATATATAATATCCTTTATCTTTAGTACATAGACCAATAATTGTACATGTGATATTTTATAGATAAAGGTATTCATCACTTACTCAAATTCATTAGAGGTTTGGACTTGAGACAAATGGGCTTAGACTGCAACAAGTAAGGATTTCTACAAAACAAACAAATGGTTAATGGTGCATTGGGCAAGGGCCCACCGTGACTACTTTGATGCTTAAGTCAATATTTGCCATAATCAATGCATGATCTAAGGGAGAGTAATCAAGTGCAACATTACCTATCCCCAGCGGGGTAGATGAGTATTTATAGAGGTGGGCAAAAAAACTAACCGAATCGAACCGAACCAATCCGTATCCAAACCAATCAAAACCGAAAATATGATTTTTTTTTTTAATGGTTTGGTTTAAAAATTTTCCAATTCGAATCAATCCGTAAATTTATGGTTTGGTTTGAAAGATAAACCAAACCAATCTGTAAAACTGAATCAAACCATTTTAGAAAAATATAATAATATTTTACTATATGTTTATATGATTTTATTTGATATTTATTATTTGGTGAATATTGATTAAAATTCACTTGTTTAGTTTCAAATTTTTTTTAAGCTCATGATATGTAATTTTTTGTTCATGATGAACTATTGTTTTTTTTAATAACTTTTCACTTTATAAAGTATGAAATTTATTTATTGAGTTATAAACTTTATTATGTATTAATTGTTTAGTATATTTTGTCAGCGGATCATTTTATTTGTTGATGAATTTTGTTGATAGATGATTTTTTATTTTAGCTAAATTTATTAGTAGATAACTGACATGATGGTTCTATTAAAAATTATAAATTATGACTTACAATGTATTGGTTGGTGAATGTATTTTATTGGTGGATAACTTATTTTATATAGAATTATGGATTAAAAGTATAATGAATTCATAAAGTGTTTTGTCGTGGTTTATAATATAAGCTTTGTAAAATGATATAAATATCGAAGCATCTATATAAATGTTAAAAAACTAAAACAAAGAAAATTTAGAATTTTAATTTAATCCATAATCCAAACCGAATCAAACCGTTATTTAATGGTTTAAAAAATTTCTAATCCGAACCAAACCGTTACTTAAGGGTTTGGTTTGGGATGGAAAAAAAAACCAAACCGATCCGTGCCCACCCCTAAGTATTTATAGGTGGCTGACCTGATAGTTATGATTGTAGTGGATGAGTAGGCGGTTGGAAGTCATGAAGGGATCATAGGCAATTAGAGGCCATAGTAGGATGGTAGACGATTAGAGGCTACGTCCCCATTATTTGCAGGCAGAGATGGACTAAGCCATCCATACTGAGTTTAGAGATAGTCAAGTGACTTCTGTAGGTCGAGACTAACCAAATTATCATGTCGAGTGACTAAAGGCATAAGGATATCCAACTAACTTCCATAGGAGCTCAATACAGGGCTTCTCATCTAATAAGGTAAGCTAATGAAGCTTAGGCTTGTTGATTCGACCCCATTCATAGGCTCAATTTGGGTAAGCCTATTATCAAGAATGGACCATCAACAATTGTCCCTCGTACTCCCTTTATCTCTTGAGTAATAGGAGTAATCTTAATGTCAAGACCGACTGAGTGAGTCTAGCTTTAGATTTATGGACTGTGCAGCAATTCACAACTTAGTTAGTTCTTTGGGGTCTTAAAGTGGACCAATCAGAGTGTTATTTCAAATGATTCTTTTGGTGACTTTTCAGCTTCTTGTGGGAATTTTTTGCATAGGTAAGTCTCACAAAGTGTGGTCACCCTGTCAAATGGTGTTGTCATATGTCATTTAATCCAGACCGTTCATTTCGAGACGATTGCATCTTTGATGGTTGAGGGAAATCAACTTTTCATATTCCCATCATTACTTCACCTTTTTCAAGGGTTTTGTCAAGCTTTATAAATATCTCTACTAAGTGACGATCATACTCTTTTTATTTACACACTTTGCTCTATCTTATCATAATCTGTCAAGTTTTTGCACCTTCGGACATTCATATTTCAATGCTTCAAATGGCTGGTGAGAGTTGCAGTTCTTTAGGTACTATGAGTGAGGCTACCTATAGTGGAAAACCCTATGAGTGATTCTCCCATTCCATTGACAATGTAGTCGACCCCTATTGTGTAGAATATTATAGAGAATAGGGTAAAGGAGTACAATCTTTCTATTGAGGACTACTTGAACCACCACCCCCCCCCCCCCCCATGAAAGTAACTGCCTGTTTTCAATAGTAGGAACTCCAGCCCTTGAGATTTTTACCCAATGAGACGGCTTGAAGAAGGTGATGCAGAAGATGTCTGTGATTCTCCATCTGATTCATGCTCAAGCAATAGACCAAACCACTTCCATAGTGAAGTCACTAGGGACAGCCTCCAGAGGATTCAAGAATAGTACTTCACCAAAACCTCAGATGAATACTCTATCACCATTCCTGGCCTAATGATCTAGTAACCTTAGTGTATAGGTCAAGGCTCTATGTGTATTCTAAGTATCTAGAGTTCGAGATATGCTTTCTGCTCTCCAATTTTCAAGAAAAAGTATTAAATTACTTCAATTGGAGTCCAGCCCATTTGATGCTAAATTCTTAGAGATTGTTAACTACACTAAAGGCTCTATATATTGGGTTATGTTAAAGACCTACCCCTTAATTGCTATAGTATTTTTTCATGATTAAATGCCCTAGCGATGAATGGGTACAACTACAGCAATGGAAGGAGTTACCCTTCCTTTTCAAGCTGGAATCGAGCATAAAGAATTGGAAAGGTAAATTTATCATTGTAGATATAAGGAAAGATGCTCCATTTCCATCGTAGTGCATAAGGTTGCCTTTAACGCTGCCTCAGGCATCATTACTCGCCAATGGCCAAGGGATTATTTTGGAGTTGAAGTCCTTTATGGATTGGCATCATACGGTTGGTGTCAAGTCATTGAATGTAAGGACATTACTCGGTTCTATGTGCAATAGGGTCCCTACTTCAACCATCAAGCTTTTTTTAAAGAGAGGGAGAAAGATGCTTGAGGTATGACTTGGGCAATACTTCTAGGAATTTAGAGTTGCTAAATTGTTGTTGGAGGGATTGCCTTGGACATATTATACTCCCAACTAAGCTGCTAATAGTTGTTTTGTTTCTTGCAGGTGATGCTGGCAAAGGAAGGTCTAAGGACGTTAGCCATATGTTCAGTAACAAGCTGACCAAAAGCAAAGGGCGAAAGAAAACGCATCCTACTCTTGCAAATGGAGGCCTAATCGTCCTACTCCTAAGGACTTGGTGGCTCGCTGGGGGAAGGTTTCAGAAAAGCTTTCGAGTGCAAAGAGAGCATATGCTTAACAAGGGAGGTTTGGTTGGCTCTCGACCCATTCAAAGAGGCCTCATCACTATGAGATGATGGTTTTAGCTGTTCCTCCGGTGAGCAGCAAGTTGCCTTCCGCTGGCAAGCATAACAGTAAGAATGCTAAGGTCGTGAATCACCTTAGGCTAGGTTGTCAACTAAACAACCCTATTGAAATTGATGCGAAGTCTCACCATAAGGAATATGTCCCAATGCCAGTAGGCACTGAGGGAGTGCATAGTGTTATGGTCACCCTTCCTTAAGGTGTCGACCGAAAGAGATGATCAACTAGGTCACTATGCATATGTAAGTATCTTCTATTGGTTCCGTTAGTTCTTATTTGAGCTGTTTTCTCATGTCTTTCCATCCTTTATAGAGGATTGCTAAAGGTATTGTAGAGGTTTTTTTTTTTTTTTCCCAATAGAAGATTGCAAAAGGAGGTTGATGGGTTGAAGTTTGAGCATTCTGATCGAGACAAACAGCTAGAGAAGATAAGCCTTCTTTATGCCATCAGTTGGTATTATTATGATTCTAGTATGGCCAAACGTACTTTTTATTGTAGATTGAGGGTTAATTATGATATCCTTGCTCTTTTAGACTAAAAGGAGGCAATGTAATTGTTACAAGGACAATAAGCTAGCTACCAAGAGGAAGGTCGATGATCTACAAAAATAACTTTATTGAAGTAAAGAAAACAGTTGGCTTGTGCAACTTTTAGATGTCAGTTGCAAAGAGTTGGTGGAAAGCTAGTCGACTTTCCTGGCTTGTGAAACAGAGCTAATGGTGGTAAGGAATGAACTCCAAGCTTCCGTTGCTCAGGTTAAGCTAGACTTAGAGAAGTCTCACAAAGACTTGGACAAGGCTCAGAAAAAGGCCATGACAAATTTTGTGAGAGCATGAGGGGGTTGAAGGTTGAGACTGCTGCTCTTGGTGTTGATAGGCAAGCTTCCTCCCTTGATGAGTATTTCAACAACATTTCCTAGGAGCAAGAGAAGTTGAGGATAGAGAAGGGTACAATTGGTGAAATCATCCGCTACATTCAGCAGGACTGTTCTTGTAGCAAAGTTCCTTAGAAGAACTTTTATACACATCTTCACATTGGTGAGGAGATGGGAGGAGAGAAGAGGATTGTAAGGGTGGGGGGTGGAGGCAATGATGTTGCCATCAAATGAGAACATCTATGTCAAATTTATTGTGTCACCTTTTACCTCTCATCCATTTCTTTATCCAATGTATATTCATGTATCCTTTTATCTAATTGATCGCTCTGCAATTTGTGTTATGGTATTCTTTTTGTATAAATGTTGTTTATAAATTTTGCACACGCAACACAGAAGCGCTACTGTTAGTATTTAATTAGGTTAACTATAAAAATCTTACATGTGTTTTTGCCTATACATAACCTGTGTTAATATTTTTAATAAATAGGTGACCCGAGTTTTTATGTTAAAGTGTCTATATTATTAAATGCTAATCGAGAAATACATATTAGTATCTTATTGGTTTAAAAAGATTAATTTAATAAAAAATATTACAAGGTTCGACTAGTTTTAATTTGGTAGAGGCTGGATATGAAGAATTTGAGCTTGGATTACTATGGTGAATGGCATGCAAAATAAGAGCTCGATTAATGGCATGCCAGCCTACCGACTGAGATCATTGCCCCAATGGGGTCTTCTAGTGGTGCGATTAGTGAAGGATTGCCTGCTTCTTAAGTCAACCAATTTGTGGAGGGGTTGAATAGAGAATTGGTTAAAGATTGATTTCTTCTTTGTATACTTGTTGTTTGGTCGAGATGTTGACTTATGGCTGCAATGATATTCTTCTTGTTGTTAATGAAGTTTTTCTAACTTTCTATCCCTTGTATATTGTTCTCGATTTGAATTTTGTGGGCTATCCGCTCCCTTATAGTCATTTACTTTTGTTATTGCAACGAGATTCGCACCAAGCTTTATTAATGGCTATCTTTGTGTGAGCTATCCTATATGGGCTTCCCATGATCTAAGGGTTAGGGTATTGCATTGGTTAATGTTCCCCGTATTTGGCATTATCTTTTTTCATCCTTATCTTATCTCCTTCTACCTATAAATAAGGGGTGTGACTTCTCTCATGGTCATTCCTCTTTCTTTGTTTGGTGCTTTGCTTTTTGAAGTAGCTCTCACATCCTTTCTTATGAAGTTGCAACTCCATGTTTGGCCGGAAAGATCAAGCCCATAGTGTCGTTCTACTTTATCTTCTCCTTAGGTGGCTCAGAGTTTTCTTGAAGGACTTTTGTCTAAAGCAAGCTTTACTTGTTCATGGAGGTAAGAATTTCTTTCTTGTGCAATGGCATATAATGGAGGCCATAGGTCTCGTTATTTCTAGTTATATAGAGTTTCTGACAATAGAGAAAGAGCGTGTGTGCTCAAACTAAGCGGATAGCCTTTTACTATTCTAAGGCTTTTACTCTTTCTCTTTTGGCTCTTTAGGATGGAGTTAACGAAGGAGAACCTGATGAGCTCCTCTCCATCTTGGAAAGATTTAGATGCCAGGAAGATTTGAACGATTTGGATAGAGTCAGTGAAGGAGGGATGGTTGAGTCGATTCTTGTTCTCACAAAGAATTGTCCATCAGCAATTCTCTGGTCATCCCACTTTGCTTAAGCTTCCCCTATTTGGAATGCTTGATGTCGCTTGGTGATTGGTGGTTAACTTGATTCCCCTATTTGGAATGCTTGTGGGTGCTTCAACCAAGAAAGCTACGAACAGTGACATCAACCAAAAGGAGTTCTAGTGTTAGTAACATGTATTGAAAATTTGTAGTATTGGCTGGAATGTCATTTTAAACTACCTTGACAAGAAAGCCAATCAAAACTACTATACTTTTTCTTAAGTCAATATATGAAATTTGAAATTAATTTGCTTTCTTTCAAGCAATCTTTATTTTGCTCATTCCCGAAGTTATGACTTATTTGTTATGATGCGGGTGCTTTGTGTAAGCAGCCTAGTCAATAGGTAGGTCCCAAAGTTATGGTCCACTTGGTTGGATACCTCTCACTTGAGACTTATATAAATTTTAGGATGTGAGCGTTGAGTGTAAGTAGCCCGGTCAATGAGTCAATCCCAAGGTTATGGTCCATTCGATCGGATGCTTCTCACTTGTGATAAGATCCCAAGGGGGTTAACAATTTTTCACAATCTTTTTGGGTTTTCTGATTTTAAAGGAAAACAGAAATAAATGATATGGATGATATTATTAGTCGATAGGTGCCACGATTAACAAAAATCAAACTGGTTTGTGAATGGAATCACAAATCGATATAACTCGAGATTTGTAAAAAAAACTCTCACGAATTGCTGAAGGAATATAAAAATTCAATCAGCAAGAAGAATAAAGAAAATTATAATTCTCAATATTCATAACATATATTGACAATCCTGTCAATTACAAGAGAGAACTCTCTCACATGAACTCACCAAAATAGAAATCAACTAAAACCTCTTAATTCTCATAACCAAAGCTTAATATATAGTCTTTTACATACAAAGAAATTAAAGATATGTAACTAACAAAAATAAGTAGCTGATTGTAACTGACAAAGAAATTAAAGACATGTAACTGACAAAAATAAGTAACTGACTGTAACTGACAAAGAAATTAAAAATGACAATTAACTGATAAATTGGCCTTGATGCGTTCACATCAACTTGAGACTTAGATAAATTTTAAGGCACGGTGTTGAGCATGAGCAGCCTAGTCAAATGTGTCACTCTTAGGTTATGGTCTACTCGATCGGACGCTTTTTGATTAGGACATAGATAAATTTTAGGATGTGGGTGTTGTGCGTAAGCGGCCTAGTCAATGGATCGGTCCCAAGGTTATGGTCCAATCAGTCAGACGCTTCTAGCTTAGGACTTAGATAAATTTTAGGATGTAGGTGTTGAGCGTAAGCAGCCTAGTCAATGGATCAGTCCCAAGGTTATGGTCCAATCAGTCAGACGCTTCTAGCTTAGGACTTAGATAAATTTTAGGATGTGGGTGCTGAGCATAAGCAGCCTAATCAATTGGTCAATCTTAGGGTTATGGTTCGTTTGGTCAAATGCTTATCGCTTGGGACTTAGATAAGATGAGATGCTAATCATAGGTAGCATGATCAATGGATGGGTCCTAGGGTGATGGTCCGCTCAGTCAAATGCTTTTTGTTGGGACATATATAAATTTTAGGATGTAGGTACTGAACGTAAGCTGTTAGGTCAATAGGTCGATCATGAGGTTATGGTCCACTCAGTTGGATGCTTCTTGCTTAGGAATTAGATAAATTTTAGGACACTGGTGCTAAACGTAAGCAACTCGATCAATGTACGTAAATAGTACAAAGAAAACGTATTGTTTGGAAGGACTTAAAATATCTCTTTAATTCTAAAGAGAAAATAAGACAAACAAAGTGGTTAGGCAATTACATAAGAAAATGAACCTAAATAAAGTACTTATGCAAACTATTGACATTCTAAGTCCTAGGGATGGGCTGTCTATCCAGCCTTGCTAGGCAGTAAGTACCATTTTCGAGGTTTTTTGTTACTTAGATAGGATCTTCTAAGGTAGGAGCTAGCTTTCCTTGGCATTCCCTGTCTCTTATATTAGCCAGCTTCTGGCATAATAGGTCACTGGAGTTGATCTCCTTGTACCTAATCTTTTTGTCATAATACCTAGTGACTTTTAGTCGGTAAGCCATGAGCCTTTGTTTGACTTTGTTGCGAAGCTCTTCTATGATGTTGAGGTTAGCTTATAGTCCAATCTTGCTCACCATTAGGTCGAACGCTTAAGTTCAATGGGTCGATAATTCAAGTTCCATTGGATGGACTGCTTCTGCTCCGAAAGTAGATATCCTATGTGTTATTCTATATCCCTATAAGATATTGGGTAAGCACTCTACCCATTTGACATTGTACCAGTCAACCATCTTTTGAAGGCTTTCGGCATTTGTTTGGTTAATCGTCTCAACCTGACCATTGGTCTGAGGATAAGAAACTAAAGTGTACCCAATTCGATGTGATGATACTAACAAAATTTCGTGAAATGATCGTTGTCGAATTGGGTGCCATTATTAGTTATTAGGACCTAAGATACTCTAAATGGGCACAAAATGTAGTCCGTCACGAAGGATTCTGTGGGCCTTTCTAGAATGTTTGACATAGCTTGTGCTTCCACTCACATTATAAGTAGTCAGCCGCTACAATGATAAATTTCTTTTTCCCAGAGGTTCTAGGGAAGGAGCCAAGGATGTCTATTCCCCATTAAGCGAATGGCCATGAGTTAGCAAGAGTCTTGAGATAATTGCTTGATGCATGGGCCAGCGAAGTGTGTTTCTGACACTAAGGGCACATATTTGTTCGTTCAATCGTATCTTTCTTCATGATTAACCTGTAGTATTTGAAGTGGAGGGCCTTTACAAAAAGTTTCTGGCCAACCACGTGGTTGCTATATTCCTTGGAATGTAGCTATTCTAGGGTGGAGATGGCTTCTTCCGATTGGAGGCAATGGAGGAGGGGTAGACTATGACCTCTTCTATATAAAGTGTCGTCCAATAATGTGTAATTGATGACTTGATACATAAGTTTTTCAGTTGCTTTTTGTCGATAGGTAGAGTATCTTCGCATAAGTACTCTTTAATGGGATCCATCTAGCAAGGTGGCACGAGATCTCTTTCGATTGCGAAGAGTTCCTGACATTGCTTGTCGATAGTATGTTGTGGGAGGTACTCTAAGAATTTTCCTTCTTCTCATGGTTCGGGATTTGGGAAGCTTACTACGGCAAATTAGGAGAGTCGATCTGCTTCAGCATTTTCCACTTAGGGTATTTTGTGGATGCCCAGCTGAAGAAATTCATGAGAAGTGGTAAGATAACCTCCAAACAATTTATCATGAAATCCCCTTTTGTTTCGTATTCGCATCAAACCTATTGGACTATAACTTGTGAGTTAGAAAAAATCGTCATATTGTCAACCCCAACCTCCATTGCCAATTTTAATCCTGCTATGAGCGCTTTGTATTCCACCTCATTATTGCTGTCATTGAAGCCAAATTTGAGGGAAAATCATATATTGGCATTGTGAGGGCTTTGGAGAATTATCCGGCCCCACAACCTTCTTGATTTGAGGACTCATCCACACGGAGGGTGCATTCCGACTTCTTTTCTCCAAATGGCTTGTTTGGGAGACTCGTGTATTTTGTCACGAAGTCAACAAGCACTTGAGCTTTAATAACTTCTTGGGCCCTAAATTGTACCCCATACCCACTAAGTTCTAGTGCGTATCTCATCATTTTGCCCAACGCATCGAGCTTGTGAAGAATCATTCATAATTACTGGTTGGTGAGAACTGTCACTTAGTGTACTTTAAAATATGGTTTGATCCTCCTAGCTAAGATGATAACCGCTAAGACAAACTTTTCCACTTTTTGGTATATTTCCTTTAATCCCTGTAGTATATAGTTGATGTAATAGATTAGCCTATGGTCCCGGCCTTCCGCTCGAATGAGGATAGAGGAGATAGCTTAGCAGTTAACTGCTAGGTATAAGAATAACTCTTCCCTCGATGCGGATTTAACTAGGACTGATGGGGTTGTTAGAAGTTCATTCAAGACAACAAAGGCCTTTTTGCATTTCTCTATCCATTTAAAGCTTGTTAAATTCTTCAAAATTTTGAAAAACTCGATGTATTTTGTTGGTGCTTTTAGGATATGAAGTAGCTTGGGGTCGTTATGCTGCTGATGAGTCTCCAGATGTCTTTGATAGACTTTAAAGGGGTCATCTCCAGCATGGCTCAGATTTTTTCTAGGTTTGCTTCGATCCCTCACCATGCAACCATATATCCAAGAAATTTTCTACATAGGCCCCAAATGTGTATTTCTAGGAATTTAGCTTCATCCAATATCTCCTTAATCTGTCAAAAGTTTCTTAGAGATATTTAAGGTGATGGACTTATACTCTTCACAATCATGTCATCTACATAGACTTCCATATTCTAATCCATCTGCTCCTTAAACCAATGTTTGATAGGTGGCTCCAGCGTTCTTAATGCCAAATGGCATGATCTTGTAGCAATATGTGCCAAAATTGATGATGAATGATGTGTGCACTTGGTCTTTTGGTTCCATCATTATCTAGTGGTTCTTGGAAAAGGCATCCATGAAGATTAACAAGGCATGTCTAGTGGTAGCATCAACCAACTGATCTATCCATGGCAGAGGAAAGCAATCTTTTGGGCATGCCTTGTTGGGGTCAGTATAGTCGACACACAACCTCCATTCACCACTTGCCTTTTCACCATGATGACATTGTCAAGCCATGTGGGGTACATCTCTTCTCATATGAATCTGCACTTGAGAAATTTTTGAACCTCTTCTTCTATGGCATCATGTCGGGTACCATCGAAGTGACATTGTCTTTGTTGCATCAATTTTATCTTTGGGTTAATACCGTGCATGTGGGTGATGACCCTTGTATTTATACCGAGCATGTCAGTAGGTGTCTATGTGAATATATAGCAGTTGCGCTGGAGAAATTGAACCATTTTTTTCCTTTATATCTAGGTTTAATGTGGAGCTAATTTTGGCAACCATAAAGGAGTCAGGACTTAATATTATTTCTTCCATCATTTTGGTTTGTCCATTTTGTTTTTTGTCACACTTTGCTTTCTTGTGGCTAGGCTAGTCAAGGAACCAGTCTATTTAATACACCTTATCTCTTGCTAAAGCTCAAGCATATAGTCTTCTAATAGTTATTGTTCTCCTCTACATATGTTAACCCTGCTCAGGGCATGGAACTTCACCTTTAAGTGGGTCAGTGAGGTTACCATCTGGAAGAGGAAGAGGGTTAACTATCATTATATCATATTATAGGGCGAGCGGTAATTTACTACTAAAAACCTTATCTCATTCTGAGCCTTGTGTCTATCGTCGCCTAGCCTTATAGATAGGGTGACGATTCCCCTAACTTTGATCGACTGATTATTGAATAAAAAAATCCCATGCTTTTATGGCTTAAGCTTCCTCTAAATGTTGTCATCAGGCAGTCTATCAAAGGCATGTCTAAAGATGATGTCTACGCTGCTTCTGGTGTCAACTAAAACTTTCATTACATCAAAGCCTACAACTCGCACTTTTTTGAAGAGAACATCTTGGTGTTGTATCTTGATGTCGCCTAGGTCAGCGTTAGTGAACTTGAGAGTCATATCGAGTTCTCTCTTCACCAAGAGCATTACCTCCTTTCCTTTGCCATTTCTAGTGAACTGAGAAATGGGTAAGGACCTCTAACAATGGTATTAACTATGCTATGAGCAGTGTCATCAGTCTATCTTTCTATTTGACCATTTTGGCATTGCTAATGGTCACTCCTTCTTCATTGGTTTAGCCTTTCAAAAACATTGTCGGGTCGGCCAAATATTGTTACAATAATCCTATCTTCAAGGCTTCTTGGAAAGCGACTTTCAATTGGTAGAAATCATTGGTGTTACGTGCTACATCTCGATGATAGTCACAATATTTACCTGTATCTCTCCTGTATGGGTTGCTGCACATTTTAGACGATTTGGGCAAGATGCCAAAGTTCCTAATTTCCAAAAAGACGTCCTCTTAAGGCTTGTTAAAGGGGAAAAAGTCAACAAAATATCTCCATTTCCCTTGCGACCTTCTTCCTTGGGTGGTCGAGCCATCGTTTTCTCCCGGAGGAGAAGCGATACGGTCTTTGATCAATCCTTTGGGCTTTTGGTCCTACAGGTGCTCTTTCTAGGATTTCTCCATCTTATTCCTGGCAGCAATAAGGTTCTTGCGTTGTATGTATTTATCAGCTCACTCCTAGAACTTTTCTAGAGTCTTAGGTTTGTTCTTGGTGAAAAAGTGAAAAATGCTCTCGTTTCTTTAGAGCCCATAAATAGCTGCCTTGACCACAAGGCTGAGATCAAGTCTGTCCACCTCTATGATAGCCTAATTGAATCGAGTTATGTAATCACTCAGGGATTCATCCTTACTTTAATTTATCAAGAATAGGGATGATGCGTTCTTCTTCAAGGCCTATTCACTGTGAAGTGAGTCTTAAATGCAGTCGTGTGGTCCTCAAAGAATGTTGTGGAGCCATTGGCCAACTAGTGGAACTAGCTATTGGCGGCTTTTTCTAGAGTTCCAAGGGACACTTTACATAAGATAACTCGTCAAACCCAAACACCAGCATTTGGCCCTTATACCTCCTAAGGTGCTCCTCCAGGTATGTTGTCCATTCGTAGAGCTTAAACATGGGTAGTTTCATTCCTTAGGGCCAAGGTTCATCAATAAATAATTTGGATAGAGGCATCTTGATCATCATGCAAACTATTTTGGATGCAGGGGTGCTCTTCTTACTTTCTTTGATTTCTAATATTTTGTTAATCTCCTTCTTCTAATTTTTCGGGGGTCATATCCTCGAATTGTCTTTCATGATACATGAGGAGTTCTACTGATGAGGGGTTTTTAGCTTGAATTTTTTACATAGCTGGGGCGACCGAACGATTTTTAGGAGAACTGCATTTGTGATCCTCATAACATTGGCATGGATTGTCTAGTGAGGTAGACTTTTGTCGCTGCAATGTCATGGTTAGGAATCTGACGCTCCTAGTTCCAACTCCTTAAGACACCTTTTGATATCGGTGTTGCATTTGATAATTCCAATGTTTTATTCCACCACTTGGTAGAGCATGTCCTCCAGGTAGGTCAAGCGGTAGGAGCCACTAGAGGCTAGCAGGATGTTGTCATCGCCTTAAGAGACTTTTGGTCTCATTGAGCCAAGTGATCCCAAAGTGGAGTTCAATAACCTTCAGGGTAATCGCTTTGAGATAGCTTCTTGTTTTTTGTACGAGGTGGCATTGTTTATGGTTTCCTAACTCTAATGAGGTGGTAATACTACTACTTATTTTCAAAAGAAAAGTGTGGAAGAACTTCCATTAGAGGGTAAGAGTTCCTGCAAATGGTGCCAAATGTTATTTACTTGAATCCAGTAAAGGCTTGGATTTGAAAGAAATGGGTTTAGACTACGACAAGGAAGGGTTTCTACAAAACAGACAAAGGGTTAGTGGCACACTGGATAAGGGCTTAACGTAGTTATTTCAATGCTTAAGTTACCATAATTAGTTTGTGATTTAAGTAAGAGTAATCGAGTGCAACAGTACTTATCTCAATACGAGCAGATGACCATTTATAGGTGGATGATCTAGCGGTTCTGACCGTAATGGGCGAGTGGGTAGTTGGAGGTCATAGTGGGATTGTAGACAGGTGGAGGTCACGTCCCCATTATCTGCAAGTCGAGACCATTTGAGCTATTCACAATGACTGCGGAGATACCTAAGCGAATTCTACAGGTTGAGACCGACTGAGTTACCATGTCGACTGACTAGAGGTATGGGAATATTTGAGTGACTTCTATAGGGCTCGATGCAGGGGCTCTCATCTAGTAAAGTGAGCCAATAGGGCCTTAACCTGTTGGTCCATCCCAGTTCATAGGGCTTAACTTGAGTGAGCCTATGGCCAAAAATGAACCATCAACAGTATTTATGATAAAAATTTAAAAATAAAATATTGAATGGGTATATAAATTGTTATTCATTATTATAATAATGATTTATTATGAAATGTCATTGCTATCAAATGAATATTATAATAATAATTTTACATAAAATGGGGAAAGAATGAGTAATTATTGAGTAAACAGCTTATCGGCAATACTTTTCAAGGCAATCTATATATACAGTGTGAATCCTACCAAATCCTAGGTGAATCTTATAAAATGTTATGTACTTGGAGTTGTCGGATATATCATAAGACACCTCTTCATAGAAAGAAAAAATGACCCACAAAAATCTGAAACCATTTTGATATACTTTTAATAAAGGCAACACATTCTGGGCCACGCATCATGTTTGATAAGGGCAACACATTATTCGCACTGCAATTATTTCGGTATGGAAAACCCTCAACATTCCTCCGTGTTTAATTTTAAAACTATACTACAAGATAATGTATGAAAAAAATGGATAAAAATCTCAACCCTACGTGCCCACCTACATTTTCCCAAATGTCTAAAGGGACAGCAATAGTACAAGCATCTAATATACATTTATAATCCTTGCTTTTACTACCTAAAATTTTTGAAATTTGACAAATTAGTATTTCTTCATCATAAAAAATTGCTAATATAAAGTGGGACTACAATAGTAAAAACACCTCAATTTTCATTTTCTTACCTTTTGGGTGGTTAAACTTTATAACTTTCTACAATTTGGTAGTGCAACTTTTACTGAGACAAATAAATCAATCATTTATAACATCTGTTATAAAATACAATAAAAAGCATTAAAATGACAAAACTATAACATATATATATATATATGTGTGTGTGTGTGTGTATGAGAGAGAATAAAAGAAGGTTCCAAGTATCAAATTTTTAATCTCGAAAGTAATTTTTGTAGATGAAATTTGGTTTATGTCAACATTATATTACCAAAAGAAATGACGTTTAATAATAATAATAATAACATAATGATAATGATAATGATAATGAATGAAAAAACTTACGCGCAGTATATCCCAATGTCTCTCTCTCTATATATATAGATATATAGAAAAATTACAAATTACCCCACCTCCTAAATTTTCAAAGTTCACTTTTAAACCCTTAAACTACCAACATTTGGCATACTTAAAGATAATTAATATTTTTCATATGTATTTTAAAAATTTAAGAGTAAATCCATATATAGATAAAAATTTAAGGACCGAATCCACGTATAGATAAATGGAGTTAATTTGTAATTTTTCATGTTTTATTTTAATGAAAAATGTTAATTATCCTACTAAGACTCTATCTATTTCTCAATAATAGCAATTTCATTACTTTCTTATTCATTGAACGAAGGGGTTAAATAGTTATTATTTGTAATTTTCATATATGATATCAGTTATTTACAAACAACATACCATTAGACTTGTACTATAATTTAAAAATATTATCAAACATAAATATTAAAATTGGTCAATCTAGTAAAAATATATAATGAAAATGATCAAATCATGGGCCTTTTATATTTAAAGTTATATGATAACAGACCATTTTGAAAATGCATATCTATTTTTTCTAAAAACATAGAGTAAACTTCATAAATTTTTAACAATATAAAGCTTGTAACGGTCAAAATTGTTTGATTACAAAAGCCCACGTGGTTAAATTTTCAAGATTCAAGCCTATATTCTTCTTTTCTTTTTTTTTACACTCTTTTTCAATAGTTACTATAAACATCTAGCATTCCTCAACCAATGTGATATCGTACACCAAGTAAATCCTTAACCTTTCCTATGTACTCTTGCTAATACTACATAATGAAGTTGTGAATTATGGCTAATACTATATATTTAAGTGGTGATTTTAAGTTTAGAGGTTAATGGTACTCAGTCTATCTTTATGGAAACCTAATTATTGCATCAACCTACCTCAATTTGGTCATTTTAATTAGTGTTTTGATTAATTTTGTACGAAATTGGACAACATCATCACCATCATCATTATTCTAACATTCGACATGGCTTGTATAGGAAAAACTATTAGCTATTGTGTAACCATAAATTATTAGTATAATTTATCAATAAACCTAGCTTCCCATCATCGTCCTGGATTAGTTTCAAACGACGGAGCTTAAGCCTTAGGTTGGTCTTACCTAAACTCAAGTTGAAAAATTAAGTTTACCCTTAGGCCAAAGTCCAAACTTTTTGCCTATAGTTTTATCAATGAGACATAGTCAATTTTTGAATGATTCGATTCTATCCTGAGCAACATCTTAAAGAAGTTCCAATCTACAATTTACTTCTTAACTTATTAAGATCAAGTTTTGTGGCTGTCAATAGAATAACAGGCTGTTGGCTGTCGATAGAGTAACAGGTTGTTGGTTCGCTTTAGAATGGTGGCCTGGCGAATCCGATGCGTGTGTCCTTTCACTTGTTGGTCTCTAGCAGCTTTCCTTTTGAATTAAATGTGTCTTTGAGCCAAGATGGAAATGGATGAAAATAATCCATTTAAGGGATTAAAAGTGGAGTCGTGTTCCAGATTACCTTTCTTTTTGCGTCTCTTAATCCATTTTTTACACAACTCGAACCTTTCACGGAAAGCGGAATACATTACATAGGGCTTGTTGGCTTATCATTTCAATAACACGGAAAAGAACAACAATAGCCCCATGGGTCATATTGATAGGAGTCTCTGTCTAGCGCTGCAAATGAGTTGTGTCGAGACCGTATAATGTTGAACTTAAACTTGAGCTCTAGGCTAAATTTTCAAAATTCAAATTCAATCAAGCTTAAAATTCTACGCTTAAGTTTGACTCAAATTACATAAATTAAAGTTCGACTTAGTAAGCTTGATCTATTAAAAATTATTCTAATTATAATTAAAATAATATAAATAATTAAACTTAATTTGAATTCGATTAACATTTATACTTAACTCAATTCATAACGCTCATTAGCTTGTGAGTTATTAAGCAAATTAAATGAAGTTCGAGCTCAGTTCATAAAACTACTCGAACTCGACTCAACTATTATCGAATCAAACTTGAATAAACATCAAGTTGAGCTCGAAGTAATTTATTATTGGCTTAACTCAACTATATCGAATTAGACTTCAATAAACATCTAGTGAGCTCGAATTACATAAATTGAAGCTTGACTTGGTGAGCTTGTTTTTAAGCTCAATCTATTAAAAAATTATATTAAATAATTAAAAATATCAATACATAAACTCAATTTGAATTTGATTGATATTTATACTCAACACTAAAATTCAATGAAGCACCACTTACGAGCTAATTAAGCTAAAACATGAAGTTCGGGCTCAGCTTGATAAACTACTCGAGTAAGTTAAGCTCAAGCTCCTCTGCTAATTTGAATTGAACTTAATGAACATAATATGAGCTTGAATAATTTATGAATTGGCTTAATCCATTTACATCCGGTACCACTATGTCTTGGGAATAAGTTTATCAATAATAAATTAGGAATCATGTATTATCTTATTTACTTCATCTAGAGTTTTGTTACCAAAATATATATCCAGTGTTTACTTTAATTATTGATTGTATGTGTAAAACTGAGAATAAAATTAAAATTACCATTATACCTTTATTTAGATAAAAATGTAAGAAAGCCATATAAATAAACTCATATCCCCATAGCCATATTCACATACATATGCTATTCATAATAAATATATTATATATAAATATGTAAACATATAATATACGAATATATATCAATTATGTGTTAATTAGTTCATATGTTATACATACAAATTAGATATTTTATCAATGCCCTATTTATTTGCCATTTATACAATATTTGTTAATCTCCAGATTATTAACTTATATATATTTTACATTTATAATATGAAATATAAATATCTTATAAATAATAGAGATGATATCATATAACTTATATATATGAATTATAGCTTATATATATAACTTATAATTTATAAAACATAATACATATATAACTTATATACATAAACATAACTCATAACTTATTTATACAACTTACATATTTTTTTAATATCTCATTTACTTGTATATATATAATAATATATATTACATATATAATACATAGCATTTATATTTAAAACCTCTAGATTATATATCCGTACTTTGTATATATTTAACTTATATATATGACATATTGCTTATAAGTTATAACACATATATACTTATATATATATATATATGTTATAACTTATAACTTATAAATATTTATAAATATAACCTAACTTATAAAATAAACTTACATATACAACTTATATACAACCTATGTGTTTTATTAATACACTATTCATTTTCATATATATAACATATATAATATATAGCTAATATATTCATAATCTTTAGATTATTTATTTATTTTTTCAAACTGAGCAATATTTATAACTAACCACTTATATGTAAATAATAATATTATATAACATATATATAACTTGTAACTTATATATTAATACATGAAATATAGCTTAATATATATAACTTTTATATATTGCATATATACAAGTTATGAATTATAATTATTTCTATTATTCAACTTATAAAATATAACCTATGTGTATAACTTATAACTTATATATACAATTATATATTTTATCAATACTTTATTATTTTCCATTTATACAATATTCATAATCACTAGATTATTTACTTATATTTTTTAGATATTTATATATATGTATATAAATCATAGATTATAAATAAAAATGATGTATTATACAATTTATAAATTATATAAACTTATACATATATCACCCTTATGTATAACTTATAACTTATATATATTAATTACAACTTATATATATATATATAACTTATACCTTATAAAACATAAAACAATATAACTTAGATACATAAAATATAATTTATATTTATAACTTATAGATATATATAAAATTACATATTTTATCTATATCCTTAGCATTTATATTTAAAATCTCTAGATTATATATTTTTTATAACTTATATCTATCCAATTGATATACTATATAACTTATTTCTTAAGCTTGTATATATATAAACTATTAAAACATATATAAGTTGTTACGTATAATACAAGTTATAACTTATGTATATATATAATTTAACTTACATGTATAACTTAGATATATATCTATGTATTTCATTAATACACTATTTATTTGTCATATATAACATATATAGCTCATATATTCATAGTCTCCCTAGATTATGTGTTTATATTTGTTTAGAATGAGTTATATATAAATAAGTAATTTATATAACTTATGTAGATAACTTATAACTTATATATTTATATATGTATATATATCATGTATATAAAATATTACTTATAACTTATCTATACGAAATATATATATTTTACTTACAAATTATATATACAAGTTATGAATTATAACTTATATATACAACTTATATATTTTATCAATGCACACTATTTTTTCATATATAATTCTATAATCATATATACAATATATATAATCCACACATATTACTTACAAGTTTTATATACAAATTATAACTTGTACGGGTCGTTATAATACATAAATTGTGTATTATATATATGTTATATATAATCTGCATTGTAGATTTGTACATGATTTACTAAATCTTAACAATAAAAAAATAAAAAATGACACAATTATATCTAAAAAAGAAGGTTTTATGTATTGTTATGGTACATCTATCAATGACTAAATTCATAGGTATAAAATAGTAACAACCTTTGAATTTTAATTCTTATTAGAGAGGGAATAGAGAGGTAGTGGTTTTTTTTTTTTTAATCCTTCAACATAAAGAATAAAAAGATTACCAATAATAAATATGTCAAATTCATTTGTACAAGCAAATATGGTAATAAATTGATTAATGATTATTCTATTCCCTCTCTATCATCTCCAAGCAAGTCACCGTAAGATTTCTCCTTAAAATTTTTGTAATTAAACTTGTTTAAAGTTAAATGGTATATCATGCACTTGTGTATATACAATGGAGATTCTAGACAATTTACCATATTTCCTTTAGCATTGACTTTTTAGGAGTAGTTCAGATAATAATAACAACAATAAATGAAAATGGACCAAAAGTTAGCTATGAACCAGTAGAATCAACTCCACCGATTTCTTCTAACTATATGCCGACCATTATATACAATACTCCATCTCAACTATTACTTTGCCCCACGTAATCGAAGAGATCTCTTGTGGGTAATATTTTCTATTTCGTGCCAATAATATATCAATAATATGCCAATAGTGCTCTACGCTAACATGTCCACACGGAATGCATTTTCCCAATGTCCTCGTAAAGATGAAATAGGTGTTTATTAATTTTTAAAAATAATTACATAAATATAAATTATATAAAAATAATTATATAAATATCAATATAAAATTACATATTGAACAGACGTTTCACAAATTTACATATGAACTTTGAACATGTGATTCAGCCAAAAATCATACAGTACTAACTTGCATTTTTAAAAAGCATTTCATGATTTTTTTCAAGATGAATGGCATCTTAAAAAGGCGATTCACTTATTTTACACATGAATTGTATATTTAACAACAATGATCGTATAATTTCCTCGTTCTTGCACTAATAAAACTTGAGGTATAATTCAATTATTATAGACTATATTTAATTCAATGGTTTTAATAACATATCCTACTTTTGCAAACCATCATCAAAATCTCCATTATAAATTAGAAATTTAACAATTTAATAATATTTAAAATAAAAATATCAATCATGAATCTCTTTTTATTCAAAACTCTATTTTACAGGACCATTTTAGAAATACATTCCCGACATGTAGTTGAAAATAATAGTAGGCGTCACAAATTTTATGACATATAAAACTCGCGAAAGTCAGCAAAAGCATTGGCCATGTAATTAAACTTTCAAGATATATGATCCTACAGTTTCGTTGTTGTTTTTATTTTTCCTTTTCCGACCTGCAACTATAACTATTGGCTAGTTACATGTGACTTTTGGGCAGGTTGCCATATGCCACCAGCCAGCTTCATATGCCAACGCGGTTTTCCTGGCACCCAATTTCATAAATGAGATGGAAAAGCAAAGAAAAAATCATTAGGACTGAGTGAAAACAGGATCCAAATCCACCACTCCAATTTATAAATTATTCAAGTTCAACTCAATATTTATTTTAATTTGATTCGAAAATAATCGAATCAAGCTCGAAGTCAAACTACTCAAATTGTTTATCGAGCCAAATCCAAACTTTATATGTTTAGCTTGATTACCTTATGCGTTTAATCGATATTAGATCAATTATAAATTTAATCAAATTCGAATTGAGTTTGGCTATTAATATTATTATAACTAAGATTAAAAAAAATAGCTTTTAATAAATCAATTCTAAACGAGCTTAATCAAGTTGTACCTGATATTATGAACTCGAACTTAGAATCATAAACCATGTCAAGCTTGAATTGAGCTCCAGCTTTGAAACTTGGAGTCAATTCAAACTCAACCTCAATACTAACTCGTCTCATTTACAAACCCAGATAGATGTATTAATAAAATTTTATAAAATATTAAAGGAGTATTTTTTAAAATAATAGCCATCTATATTTTATACATAATATATATATATATATAGAAATTTATATTTGTACGCTAAATATAAAGTAAACCTATACATACTAAAATTGCCACACTTGACTTTTGCCAAAAACTAATCCTCGTATGTCAAAACTTCAGCCAATTTAGGAGGAAATAATGTAAGACGCTGTTGTCTCCTTTCCCACAAAAGGCAATCGTGATACGCCTTCATCAGTCGTCACTGTCCAAATCACGATATTTTTAGTAGATATTTGTCGTTGTCTTGCTAGCTAGCGAAAACGGAAACACAGACACGAAATCTGCCCAGCTTGTATGCTGTTTCCGGGTCAAAGTGATACTGGAAGCAATATCCATTATCCACGGTACAGGTAATGATCCGGTTATTTCATTGTTTTCTTTATCTCTTGGACATCTGTATGGTGTCTATTTTCGTTCATATCTTTTGTCTAAAAGAGATTTTAAAAAGATGAAAACCTAATTGGAGCGACTAGTGAGTAATGAATATAAATTTTTTTCTATTTATAAAAATAAAGATAAAATGCTTGTTGGATATGTGATTTTAGTGAGTTATTTTGATAATAATTTTTTTTATTGACACCTATTTTGGTAAGAATTTTAAAAAAGCATCCTAAATTAATAAAAAAACATAATTAATTATTCATATATAAATTATACAAATCAAATACATATATAAATAAAATTCAAATACTGATTTCAGACAATTCAAACAGACATAAATCTTATAGACAAATTACGTGTCTCTGAAGCCCTCCAAATTCAGCACGTGATTTTCAATCCATATACTTTGTAATAGCCACCACTAGCTCCTAGTCCATAAGAAATGATAAAATGACTGTTAATAGGGCAACACATTCCTCGCACGTTACTCTTTTGGTATAAAAACCCCACACTATTCTTAAAAGCATCAATACCATTTCGTGTTTTATTTTCATCTCTTCGGCTTGTTTTTGTTAGTTGTGTGTGGACATCAATAATCATGGCAGCAGAGAAAGGGAGTGTGTTCAATGCAGAGGAAGCTTCTTTGCTGGTTGGAGAGCTTAGAAGGAGTTTTATATCAGGGAAGACAAAGAGCTATGAATGGAGAGTATCCCAGCTAAGTGGTATCGAAAAGATGATAAATGAAAGAGAAAAGGAAATAACTGAAGCACTTCATATGGACATTGGCAAACCTCCTTTTGAATCCCTTCTCTACGAGGTCTGCTCCTTCTAGCTTCCTTCTTGTCCTTCCTTTTTACTTTTTTTTTTTTCTTCAAATGGATACATGCTATGTGTATTATATACGCGAATAGTTATTTTAAATATTACCCATTCCCAATAATATTTTAACTATTAATGCTATTATCATACGTGACTATATGGGTGATACTCATTAGCACATCCATATATTAATATATTATTAATAGTTATCCATAATATATACATATATTTGGTGTGTACTATCTATTGAATATTTTTTTCTTATCTTGAGTGTGAAAAATGAGTACTCAATATTTGCAACTGTTGGTTAAACAAGGAAAAGTTATAAGATAGATATAGTTAAGTGTAGAGATATAAGTGAGTCGAGACTACTTATAAGCTACTTGAGTTCAACTTGATAATAATTCAATCAATTCGAGTTTGAGCTACTGAATTAGCTATCGAGTTTGAGTTCGAGTTTTAAAACACTTGATTTAGGCAGTTCACTTGGAGCTTTTCATTTAAAAAAAAAATTATAAAGTTTGCATTTTTTATATTATTTTGTACATTTTTTTTCTTTATATCTAATAGTTCACATTTATTATATCTAAGACCAGGTCAACTAAATAACATTCTTTTATTCTGAAATACCAATTTATTGTTTTGTCTAATTAATTTTTATAAAAATAATCAAGCATAATCAAGTCAATACTCAAACTTAATGATTATTAACTCGAGCTAAGCTCAAATTTCAATATTTTTATTTGAGTCGAGTTCAAACTTAATATTATATAGTCTTGACTCGACTCATTTATAGCTTTAGTCGAGCGAGTAGTTCTATAATAGCTATCTATCCTTACTTTTCTTGATAGCATAGGTTTGGATAAAAATTAAGGGTTATAGAATACATTCTGTATATAAATTTTTGAAAACTTGACAAGGTACGTTATCGGTATGAGATCTTCGTATCTTATATGTACTTTGATACCTATATAAAGGGACATATTGTAAGGTATTAAAAGTGTCCCCCTTATATAAAGTTACTTAAAAATATTTATAATTGAAAAATAAATAATAATCTTATATTTTTTTAAATAAATGTTTGAAAAAATTAAAAACCAAAAAAAAATTAAGCCAATAAGGTAAACCTATAAAAAATTTAATTTAAAATGGTCTTATCACATTTTCCTTTTCTTTTTCTTCTTACCTTTTCTCTCATAGTTATATTTTCTATTTCTTACTCTTTATTTTCCCTCCTTTGATGAAAAGTAAGTTTCATCTTTAGCTCAATAAAGCCATCTCTCCTCTACAACACATGTTTTCTTTTCTTTTCTTTCCCTAGTCTACCGATTGCACGTTTTTTTTTTTTTTTTTTTCCAACGTAATTTTAAATATTCAAGATAGAGAAAAAATAGTTTTTGCATATAGTAAGTTTTCTTAATAGGGTTTCACAGATGTTTTGTCATAGGTTCTACAAATTTTACACATGAAAAAATTGCAATGTCAAAAACGCACGACTATGTACCTCCACTTACTTACTCAATCTACATCAAGGATAACTTAACCATGAACCATTTTCTCATACAAACCCTTCGAGCCTCATAACTATACTGAAGTCCTTACAAACCCATTTAGTAACTGCTATTCAAGAAGAGTTTAACTCTCTCCTTTAAAACTAAACCTTGGTTCTTATTCCTCTCTAACCTCATCAATATGCCAGTAATACATGAAAATGTTGTATTAAATACAATGTTGCGGGTCAAGTAGTGCATTATAAAGCTTAATTTGCTGTCCAAAGCTTTACTCAAAGGGAAGATAAACTACAATGAAACATTCAATTTTATAATCACACGCACCACCATTTATTTGTTCTCTTTCATGTTGTCTCCTTTTTTGCAAGGCAATTCACTAACTTAGGATCTGAATTGTCTGTTTTTCATCTATATCTCTATCTGTATCTTATATGTATTTGATTTATATTTTTTTCTATTTAATCTATTTATGAGTAAAAAATATCTATTTTTTATTTATATTTGTTTCTTAACAAATATCCTGTTTGAAAATATATACATGTCGCCTGCACACCAATGAAATAGACAAAATCCTTAATGTTAGAAGTGCCTTCCCTTATAGTCATCTCAATAAGACAATTTTTTTGAAGTAAACTTCAAAATTCATCCATCCATATTGTCTCAATCATATATGTCATGTCAAGAGGTTATTAAATGATACATCACATTTCACTTCTCTCTTGCCACTTACCAGTTTGCCATGGACTGTTAGAAGTTACACTTCTTTCTTAGCATTTTTTCGCTTATACTCCATAAAGACTTCATTTGTATCAATCTCAATTTACCCTTGACCCACTAAAATAACTTCACACGCATCTTCCCAAACTAGTTAAAACTTTGTCCCTAGGAGTTACCTTAACATTCTCCCTCTACTTCTAAAGTCTGCTATCTATTGTGAGATTGTTAAGGCACCCTAGTACTTCACTATTACTAAACTAGACATCAAACATGCCATTAATATGTTAGGTTAATATTCTCGAATACTAATCAAAAGTTTAACCTTATAGGCATGATATGAGTTATTATATTTATTGCATAATATTTTCCTTCACTTATGAGCCGAAACTTTGACAAGGCCCAGCAAGTGGATAATTTAATTAAATGGGGTTATAATAAGTGCGCTAAAATTCAAACTTTTGACTTCCAGCTCCAATATCATATTAAGATTAGCACTACAACTGTCTATTCTAAAAATTTAAGCTTATAGATATGGTGTAAGTTATTCTATTTATTATGTAACCGAGCATTCTCAATGTGCACATCTAGTACATCATGGCTTTCCTATGTTGATGTGCACTAAGCTGACTACCATATACTTGCTAATCTACTACATAATATCCTATTTTCTAAGGCTGTGCAAACAAACCGATCAAACCGTGAACCGAATCGGATCGGACCGAACCGAACTGAAATTTCGGTTCTTTTTTGAAACGGTTCGGTTGGCGGTTCGGTTCGGGACCATGAACCAAACCTTATGGTTCGAACAGAACCGAACCATTTTATATATTAAAAAAATTAAACATATTATTTTTACTCTTAATTGTTTTATTAATGGTACATATCTACGTCACAAATTTTAAAAACAATTAATTTTTTTAAATAAATTATTATTTTTAAAAATTTTTACTTAGATATGTGTTAGTCATTAGAATAAAATTAGATTTTTCATAATATGTTTCAATTGTTATGTTATCTATAAGTAAGATAGATTTTAGAATTTAAACTCTAGTATTCTAACTTAAAAAAATTAATTGTCGTAAAATTTTTTTACTTAGATATGTGTTATTCATTAGAATAAAATTAGATTTTTTATAATATGTTTTAATTGTTATGTTATCTATAAGTAAGGTAGATTTTAGAATTTTACCTCTAGTATTCTAACTTCTACATATTTCTTTTCCATTTGTCTTACTAATTAATCTAGTTCTATTATTTAGTTACTTATTGATTTATATAATTGGTAATATGTTAGTTAGAAGCATACAACGAATTACATTTTATGTCTTATATTGAGATAAATCTAGTATATCATTATAGTTTAAGATAATTCAAAAAAATGAGACTAGTCATAGTTATAATTTTATAATGGATGAAATTTTTTCCTTCCTATAAGTTTTACATGTTTATTTGATAAATGATTAATTTTAAATATTATTGTTTATATTTGCATTAGTGATCAGAAATATGTAATTGAACTTTTTCGATAGAATATATTTTTTATTTTATGAAAAAACGGTTCAAACAGCAAACCGAACCATACCAAACCTTTTTTTTTGTTTGAAAAAATTACGAACCGAACCGAATCGTTAGGTTCGAATTTAAAAGAAAAACCGAACCGTAAATTATGGTGCGGTTCGGTTCGAGATGCAAACCGAACCGAACCGTACCGTGCACACCCCTACTATTTTCCATGGTCACAACCTCAATTCTGGGTCACCAGGAATTAACCCAATGAATCTAAGCGCCCTGCCGAAGCTAAATACATAGCTCTGGCAAATGTTGTTATGAAGTTTACATGGATCTATCATTTTGCTAGTGAGCTAAGCATCCCTATATAATGCTTTCTAATTCTATGTTGTAGCAACCTTGATGTTCTATACATGACTATCTATTCCATCCATCATGGCTGCAAGAAAGACATTGAAGCTAATAATTGCTTTGTGCCAGAATCGATCGCCATTGGTCAACTATTAATTTGAAATATTACTTTTCCTCATTATCATGCTGACATTCTCACCAACAATTTACTTATTGTTATATTCCCTTATCAATTTACCAATCTCATGCTAACACTTGCACCATGACATTAAGGAGGCATATCAATGTATATGTTTTGTGTGTATAACTTAGAGTAAGGGTTGAGTCTTGTTTTTACTGTATTAAATTTTCTATAGGTAATCGCTTGTACTGCAAATATTTCTATTGTTTATGTAAAATCAAGCTGTAAAATTTGTCAAAATCAATATTTTTACAATTAAGCCGTCTAGAGGTTTAGCCCACATGTGATGGGGGTGCCAAATAATAAATATGAAGTTTGTACCAAGTCTATAAGTTCAAGAACTTAATAAGATGCTTTTGATGCCGAGAAAGAAAAGGATCTATGCATTTCATGCAAATTGTTATCTTAGTTTGCTTTGACCTTTCGTCCTACAGATTAATGTACTAAAAATGTCATGCAAGAAGGCAGTCAGTGAATTGAAATCTTGGATGGAACCAGAAAAGGTAATGACCTGGGAGTTCATTTTAGTTCAAACTCGATTAGACAAAACATTCTGAAGCAAAGTCACTCAATATATTCCAGGTCGAAACTCCAGCGATAGTCCATCCTTCAACAGCAGAGATAATTTCCGAGCCACTTGGAGTTGTGTTGGTCATATCAACTTGGAACTATCCTATATGTATGTGATGAGTTTCCCCTTTCTAGATGATTAAATCTTACTTACTTGTTGTTTCAAAAACTCTATTAAACTTCAGATATGATTCTGTTGTTCATAACTTTTGGTATGTGTTCATTCCCTTCAGTGTTATCGCTCGACCCTGTTGTAGGAGCTATAGCAGCTGGTAATGCGGTTGTCCTAAAGCCGTCGGAGCTAGCACCTGCTACGTCTTCACTGCTTGCCAAATTACTAGTACAATATGTGGATGGAAGTTGCATAAGAGTGGTTGAGGGTGCTGTTCCAGAGACAACCGCATTGCTCGATCAGAAGTGGGATAAAATTTTCTATACTGGTAAGCTATGTCTTCATCAATGTCTATATCTATCACAAGATGCCTCTGCATCTGCTTTTTAGTTTTTCCGTTAATCCTTCAGGCTTCTATTAACTTTAGGTAGTGGAAAAGTTGGCCGAATCATCATGTCTGCTGCAGCAAAGCACCTTACACCTGTATCTCTAGAGCTCGGAGGAAAATGCCCTGCCATTGTTGATTCAGATGTGGACTTAGACGTAAGAGTACCTTTTTTTCATTCCAAACTACTCTTTCAATCAATCTCTAGTATTTATTGAACCTTTATGCATCTTTGGTAGGTGGCTGCTAAGCGAATTATAACAGGAAAATGGGCCATTAATAATGGACAAACATGCTTAGCCATTGATTACATCATCACAACAAAAGTATTTGCTCCAACATTGGTAAGCTATTTTAAATTGTTAAACAACAAGCATTCATGTCTATAAGTTCATTGGGGTCTTGATGATGCTTTTCTACAAAACAGATTGATGCTTTAAAAAGTAAAATTAGAGAATTTTTTGGGGAGAACCCAATGGATTCACAAGACATATCACGCATAGTGAACTCGTCACACTTCGCACGTTTGACAAAACTCCTGGATGAGGATGGGGTCTCTGATAAGATTGTGCTAGGAGGACAAAGAGACAAGAAGCAACTGTGAGAGTTTTAATGATGTCAAATCTTTCACAATTAGCCTAATATAATTAGATGAACAATCAAGTGAAAACATTTGTTGGATTGTTGCAGGAAAATTGCACCCACTATCTTGTTGAATGTCCATGAAGAATCTCAGATAATGCAAGAAGAAATATTTGGACCATTGCTGCCTATCCTTACTGTGAGAACTTGAAATACATCGTTTATTACCTCCTTGGTTTGTTCTATTTTTAGTAGTCACTGCACCTGCTGCTGCTGCTACCTGATCAAAGTGTGCATGGATTGTGATTTCAGGTTGATGATATCTATGAATCTTTTGATGTGCTAAAATTGAAACCAAGCCCTCTTTCTGCGTATCTATTTACTCGTTGCGAGGTGATGAAGAAGAAATTTGTCAATAATGTGACATCAGGAGGAATGGCTATCAATGATGCTATGTTGCATGTAAGTTGGTTTCACCAATCTTTCACCATAAAATCTGCAGATTGAAGCACTATGCTGATCAAAAACACATTCCTAAAAGAAAGGATATAATAAAAGTATATGAATGAAGAGAATTTCTTGTACAAAACATAATATATTTGATCTCTATCAATTATGCAGGGCATAGTTTCGGATTTGCCATTTGGTGGAGTTGGACAGAGTGGGATTGGTAAGTACCATGGCAAATTCTCTTTTGATACTTTCAGCCACAAGAAGGCGGTTCTTTATAGAAGTTTTGAAGAGGACGTCCCTTTAAGGTATCCACCATATACCGTGAAGAATGAGACACTGTTGAAGGAAATTGTTAACGGCAATGGCAAAGCCTAGAAGACATGTCCATCAATCCAGATATAAAATATTTATGTAGGAATATCTATTTTCTATTGTATCTTAATAAGATAGAGTATCATGTGATACTTACTGAACACTAAATAAGGTCTCAAGATACACATTGTTCTTTGTTAATGTAGATGGGGAGTGTTGTTTTATCAAAAAGTATGTTGCTTAGTTTAAGCAGTGTTGGTATTCTACCGCAAGAGGTGAAGATAAAGGTTTCAATGATATTAATACACCATGTGAATTGATTGGTGGTGTATAAGTTCCGATAAAATTATTGTATGTGAATAGCATATTATCACCGTTCGTCCACAACTAATTCAATCTCTAAAATATTACAGTAGTCCAACTACCCCTTCTGGTTAACAGAGCAACTATGGCTGTGAGCAGCTCAGCCAATCAATTGTTCAGTTGGATCATGAATTCAGAACACTTGAATGGACACAAAATCCTTGCATCCTAAGCTCATTTTATGATCATAATATAACTTTAGATCCAATAATGAATTTCCTATACATATCCAAAAAATCATTCAAATACTTACCTAATTGACTATAACCTCATAACAGTAATATATACAACAATCTCCAATATCTGCAACTAAAGATCTAACACAGAAAACTCCATCATTGTTGTTGCTGTTCTCAAGACCAACCAAAAGCAGGATATTGCAAAATCAGCCAATTATTTATCCTTATCATAATAACATATCCTTTTCCTTTAACACCACTTAAACTAGCATGATTTTTAATCTAAATCCAAGCCAAAGAGACATATCACACTGGTTTTAAGCTTGTAGATACCTGATACGCGATCAGCATATGCATAAACATGAATTGTAGCAATTTTTAGAAAACGTCTATTTCACCATTTGGAACCATGTGGGATTTTTCTCTTTTACCTATCTAATGAATGAGCCTTATCTCAATTCACCATCATTCTTACCCCGACACATGGAGATTGGATATAACACTATTCTCCAACTCATTCTATCCCAGTTACTTGGCAATCTCATTCGTTTTCCATAAGTTCTGTATATGTGAGGAAACAGTCACAGAATAGACAAAAACAAGGGTGAGGATATTGAAATTTTATGTCCTTTCCTTTTAGACCAAGCAAATAAATTAATCCGTAGTCGTTCCCTCTTCTATTCACGCATGTAATTGGTATTCCATTATTCCTTCCTTTTTTGTATGCAATGACAGAAGTAAAGACAGAAAAGAATCCTCGTATCACGATAAATTATTTCTCCTGAAGGAACTCCAATGCCAGCAACGCTCAGCAGTCCAAAGTTTTTGTCGTATAAGCTATAAAAGATGCAAATCTCGGTAAATGAAATTAAAATACCAAACACAACAGAGAGAATATTCTGATTCAGACACCACTAAACTTAATTAATCACTCTTGTATTTCCATACAATTTTCAGAATTCTTGTTTGAGACAACGTCCCTTGACCATTGTAGTACTTTGTACTTACGCCGACTTAGTACAGCTACTCTGTCATCTTCATGAAAAAGAAGCTTCAGGACGAAAGGCCGACATGAACAGTACGTGGAACATTAGCCAAAAACTACAATATTTCTACGGTCATGAAGTATATAATTCTGAAGACAAATTCCATTACGAGGTTTAGTATATGACTAATTTGGCAGCACGAGTAGGAGTTCGGCTTTGTGCAGCATCTTTCTTCTTGCCCCAGTCATGGATTCTGAGATGCAACTCGGCGCAGCAATCAGGAAATGCACAGCTTGAGCAGGACTTAAGACACGAAGTATCTGCTTCAGGGCGTCCAACCGAAGATCATCAGCCCGCTGCAAAATCTCCTCCAGTCCCATCTCCTTGGATGTCAGGGCAGATTCAACTTGTTCTTTGACTGCGTCACCATGTCCAGCAACATTACTGCTTTCGTGCAACATTTCGGTGACAACATGCGAGAGCTCCACCATGATTGAATCTGCCGCTGTTTCCTGATGCTTTGCCAGCTTCTCCGACAGCTCCTTCTCCTTCCTCAGGGTCTGCCTATGCAGCTCATCAACCTGGAACAATTGGGCAGATGATAAGTCTGCCAAGTCTCCAGTACTTAGTCCCTGAATCAGATGAGGAAGCTGATCCTGTAGTTGCAACCCGGACTTGGAATACAACAAATGAAAGGCCATGCTTGGTCTCCATCCTCCAATCCAAAGGAATGCATCCTCGAGCTTAGTCAACCAGGAAGGCGAAAACATGGCAAGAACGTCTTGCTTGGCACACCGAGACTTGGTCTTGTAGTAAAGCTCATAGTGTTGGATTACACGGTCAATCAGGGACTGTAGGCTCTCATCATCCTCTGAATCAGTATTAGGGTGTTGGGTTTTGGATGCAGAGATTAGTTCTTGAAGAAAGTGGTCTTGTTCTATTAACCAGCTCTCAAAGAACTTGTGGAAGTTCTCTTTTTGGGCTGTGCAATTCTTGGTAGTAGTAGTCATCTTTGCCAACACTATGTGTCCTTGTATGCAACAGTCTTATGTTTTTATATGGACATGGAGTGGGTCCTGTTTCATGATCCAAGTCTCCCATGTTAAACAAGCCAAGCTTTTGATTTTGCTCTAGTTGTCACCCAGCAATTCCTATATTTTTTAAGGAAAATCTTTTTTGGCCGGATCTAACTAATTAATTCAGAAAAGGTTGCCTTGCGAGATGTTTTGTGAAACAACAGGCGATGAACTTTATTTAATGAATTCAGTACACCGCATCTGTACTTCAGGATGCCAAGGTTGGTACATTCGGATTACTTACATTTTATACACATATGTTTTTTGTCATCGTCTTGGTCATACTTCATTCCTTGGCGGTTGAGAGCCTGTCGTGGTCGGGTGACCGGATCATCTCGTGTGTCCAGTACCGAAACCTGAAAAGGTAATAGTCTGCTATAGCCTATGTATATTTACTTAAGCAACAAAAAAAAGCAGAAGAATGAATTTTATGAGAGAATAACATGTTTATTATTTTTAAAAAAAATTATAAATAAATTAAATAAATATCACTGCTATATCCCATTTTGAAAATGCGATATACGTATTTACACGTGTATCGCATCTTTCAAATGCAGCATAGCAAAATAACGTGCGTTTGTATATAACATCTTATAAGTGCGATACATGCTTGTATCACATGTTTCAAGAATGATACACTTATGTATTATATATTGCAAGCACAATACTCGTATTTTATTTATACACACTAAAATATCTATCATATATTTAGGAATATGTTTCATTAAAGTTGTATTTATGTAATTTTTTTTTAATTAATGGCTAAACAAGAAATAATCTTTAAAGTTTATATTACTAAACATATTAAATCACTCATTAATCCTTTTCCAACTTTATTGTTTTAAAATAGTTAGATCAATTTGATGAAACGAAAGATTTTACTAAAAATTCACCAATACACTAATATGGAAATTAAAAAAGGGTCCAAAGCCTAATAAGGATTAAAATGTCCTTTTACAATCTAACAATTAAAAAATGGGGATACGAGTCGGCAATCTAGAAATATTCTATTTGTCTGAACCAAAGTGAAAATCCAATTCAACTAAATTGCAAAAGAAAGAAGTGGGCACAACCGACCCTCCGACTAGTATCACTCCAATCACCGACGTATAAGTTCAAATGATCTCATTAAAAGTTAAATATTAAAAGAGTAAGTTGTAAAACTCCCAGCTACAAACATCTCATGGGTTGGGTCTGAACTAGACCCGAAAAGAACCGGCCACGACAGGTCCTCTAGTATACCCATCCCGTCGAGACAAGTAGGATCCGTCTTATGGACCTGCCAATTGGGGAGTCTAATCCAGGTCATAAAAAAAATAAAGAAAAATTTTAAAAAAAATGTGGGTTGAACTCGTAGGATCTGTCCTGTGAACTGTTGAGTCCAAGGGTCCTACCTGTCTTGCCACCCCCGCAGGGTAGTTCTGGGTCCATATTTTTTGGACCCAACATGGACCAAGGAGATGTCTAGCTACATAGCAAGCCTTGTGCTATACCTACGGGTAGGTATAGATCAGTTTAGTTTGGTTTCTACTTACGGATTGATTTTTTCTAATCCTAAACCAAACCATTAAATAAAGATTTTGTTTGGATTGGAAATTTTCCAATGCATTAGATAATGGTTTGGTTCAATTTGAATTGTGATACATAAAAATTATACTATCATTATCTTAAAGCAAATACGACATCTCTTCAATTTATGGTGTAAAGTACGAAAATTCACAACTAAACAATAATTTTTCCTTTCAATCTCATAGATTTTTTAGCACTTACTTAAGCCATCCTAATAATTTAAAACTTACAATTTTCGACATAATGATAGCAATTTTCTCTTAAATTTAGGGTCTTCCATAATGTCTAACTCAATTGATGAATCTTAATGATAAAACATGATGAAAAGGTTACAAATTTTCCATTAAATTAAAATAAGTAAAAAAAAAGGGTCAATATCGAATAAAAAATTTCTCAATACTTAGGCCTATATAACATTACCAATCAATATAAATACCCTAACATTCCACCTTTCTCACCTTCAAGCGTGGAATGGATCATCGATCTCATTGCCGAGGATTAAGATAAAGAAAAAATTGAAAAACAAATATGATGAAGAGAAAAGAAGAATGAAATCTATAAATGGACATATTGAGTAATTGAGAGATGACTAGAAAAACAGAAATGGAAGGAATTAAGATTTGAGTAATATTATTTGGATCTAACTCTATTTCTTTACTCTTTACTCGTTAGTCTCAAATCATTTTTCTATAAATTTTTTTTTCAAAAATTTGACTTGAATTAAATGGTGCAATTTGGATTATGCATTGAACCAAACCCTAATTCTTTAGGAATAGCCAATCCAAACTATTAGAAAAAAACCATAATTTCAATTTGGTTTGGTTCGATTTGTGGTTTGGTTTGGTTCAGTCGATTTGTTTTTCCCCACCCCTAGCTATACTAAATTCATGATGCTTAGTCCTAATGCACAAAGTAAAGTTCAGTAAAATTAGTTATTTAGTGATAGCAGGTAAAATAATTTGGGTAATTTAAAAGTTAGAGCAACTCATAACTCAAAATAACCAATTTAAATTTAAAGGTCAAACTCTAAACATGGTAGGCAATTTAGGGTTGATGGGGATGACTAGATCATCAAGTCTAAACTGAAGACATTAGTGGCCTCATCTAGAGATCATTATCATGTCAATCATGTTGAACGCGATCCATCTATAAATTTATGCATTGAACCTTATAACTCTAGATAACTTCTACTATAACTTCTCCCTTATGCATCAATTTGTATCATTCAAATTTTTTATTAACTATCCATTGAGTCACCGTGTAGCTTAAGAACTTAACTACCATATTGATAAATACTAATTGACCCTAATTTGGAAATGTGAAAATGTGCTTTAATTAATGTTTTAAATGAATAATTTGATAAAATAGCACTAAATGTACTTATTTGGTTTCACGCTTCCAATAGTATAATTAGTGAAAAAGGGAGGGATTTGATCAAGCTTCACGAGTTTTGGAAGCAATAAATAATGAGATGAACATGAGAGTGACACAAATGTATCTTTTAGTTATGTCACACGGGCATAATCATATTTTCAAGGCTTCTAAAGTGTTTATTTAAGCAAAAGAAAGAATTTGATGAAGTTTCATTCAATTTGGAAAAAAAATTGATAAAGAAATGAAGAATTTATGAAGACGCAACTATGTCCAAGATGTGTCAAAATAGCAATAAAAAAGAAGGAAAAATCGACACGGTGGAACATAACTATGTCAAAAGTCTTGTCATACCTAGTTTTTGCAAAATTATTCCTATTGAGAGTTACTCACTTGTCACAAATCATGTTGCAACCAACAAGGTGCAAAAACTAGTTTTAAAAAGAAAAGTCACTTACTTTGAAGAAAAAGAAGACATTTTAGGTCAAATTAGGACAATTCCAAGGATCCAAACCTCCTCATTCATGAAGATCACCCACTTTCTAATATTAGAGATTTCCTTCCCTATTTTTAGATTTCATTTTCCAAATCAAAAGATGATGATTTTCTACTTTAAAAGGAAGTAGTTTCATATTGTAAAGAGAGAGAGCTTCCAATTTTAGCAATAAAGTAGCTCTATAAAGAGGAAAGATTCAAGATTTGCAAGAATCAATCATGTATTACAAATTTCTTTCCAGGATTGAGAAAGTCAAGATCCGAGCCTCATAGCAACAATTAATTGTTCCATGTCATATTGTAAACGAGTCAAGTTTAGATAATATAGTACTAAGCTTGAACTTGACTTAGATGAAAAACTCGAAGCTCAAACTTGACTTGAACTTGATCGAGTTTTATTTTTTAAGCTCGAGTTTGACTAGATTAAGCTCAATTATTTCTAGAAAAAATGAATTAGACTAAAAAATAAATTAAAATTTGGTAATATAATAGAGTATTTAGTTGATTTGGTCTTAAATATAATAAATGTAGACCTTGGATATGAAAAAAAAAAAGGTACAAAAATCAACTGTAAAAAAAATAAGTTTTAGAATTTTTTTTTTTAGAAAAAAAAATATAAAAAGTTTGAATATGCTCATAATCCACTCAAATCGAGTATTTTTAAACTCAAATTCAATAACTGCTCAAGTATCTCCAATTTCAACTCGACTTTATTGTAGTTGAGTCGAAATTTCAAATTATCATTGAGCCTAACTGAGTAACTTACAAGTAGTTTTGACTCACTTTAGCTTTCGTTCCAAGGGGTTAATTTTATTATTTTGATGTTTTTCAATCTCTTTGTGCTATTATTGTTAAACACCGGGTGTTCAAGGCGGGTCTAACTTGCCTTATTGGTTGCTAGTGTGAAGAAGCATCCATAGACGAAGTTGGTTTTATCGTATATACCAGTGTCCCCATGTGCAACACAATCTATATGCATCATGCCTGACACAATCCATTGGCCTCCTATATGGCATTTAGTAGGTGTAAGAGCACAAGACTCCTCCATGCCTACTATAGACTTGCTGAATAGTCTTATGCTTTGCATCTTGAATCTTCTTCAAGTGAACCATGTGGCTAAACTCCCTCATAATGGCCGTTTGGAGATCCTTTACCTTTACTTTAGGTGAGTTTCAAATCACCATGAGTTTCAAACCACCATTATGATACATTTGTACATGCTAGTTAAATAGAGCTAGGAGTGATCTTGCTCGTAATTTCATTCAAACATATGTGTGGCCCCACTACCTTAAAGTTGCAATGGTTTGTTATATGCACATCGTACTAACAAATGATGCGATCTTGATTCTCAAGTTGCATTCTTACTTGATTTCATCACTAATGCTACATTTTTCTGTGTTTGTCATCACTAATGCTCCAATTACTAACACTCATTTGTTTGTTGCTATATCAAAAGTTGCATATCCGTTGCCTATCTCTCTTATGAAGAATGATACTGACTCTAAACTTCCAACTACATTTACATCTATTGATGCCAAAACACGTGTCAATCATTCATCATCTACAAGTCGTGAGGCTCCAAGAGGGCTTGAAGCCATCCCCCACCACCATCACTTCCATCATCACTAACCGTGTGTCTTGAGTCATGTTAGTATAAAATTCACTCGACCCATTGTGTGTACCTTAAATATCTTAGTCTGACTCCTAGCTATTGTCTAAGTAGCAGAAGGATTTAAGGTTCATGCCTCTGACTTCTAAAATTGCTCACAAAGTCAATATCATGACCAATATCAGCCTCAATTGCAACTAACAACTCCTTAAATATCTCCACATACAATTCCACTAAACCCTATGTGTACAATAAAAACTCCTAAACAACATCATCGTCATTTACAGGCACCACATCATAATGCATAGTTGCACCCCCATTGGCAACTCTATGGAGCAACTCAACCAGCGTCTTGTCATATTTATTTTTAAGACGAGTTCATATACAAATTAAGAGTTGCTCATAGCTAGAATCCCTACCAACACTAACCATTGCCATTGATCACCCATCATAATTCTCCCCATCATTCCCTCGCATAATATTCTCATAGATATAAAGCACGAGCTTAGCCTTGTCCATTTACACCTTTATCATGTTTAGTTCAACACATCATCACCAATCCTTATATAATAATTGTGCTATATATTTGTTTAAATTGGTTTCATATTACTTAAAATTTCAATAAATGAATAGACTTTTGAGTTGCTATGTCTTCACATTTTGAATAATTTTTTTGTGGTAGCAACTCTTCCTCTTGTATTTGATTTTATCTTTTCACTCTTTGGATAATAGCCCTATCTCTATCATAAATAGTGTGATCTTTGAAATTCTAAAACTTCAACTTTCAAGGAAAAGTTTGGTGCTTAGGAAAATATTATTGAAAGTAGATGCATTATAATGTTACTCGAATGAAAATTTTGAACTTGATCAATTATTGAGGAACTTGGGCTGAAACAAACTAACAGCAAAAGGTGGACAGATTATTTTGGCTTTTGACCAATTTTTCATGTAAGAAATTATGTGCATAATTTCACCTCAATTTTTCTTTTTCCATTTATAACTCTTGTCTCAATTTAAGACAATCCCATTATGTATTGTCTCTACTTTTAATTATTCCTTGAGCTAAATTTACATAATAGTAAGGTATCTTCGAATGAGAAAAGAAAATGAAATATGAATGTAGTACTCATGAGATCATAAGATTTTCAAAAGATGAACAACCTAACTTTGATACATATTTTCAAGAATATTATTGAGCTATGTTAACTTTAACACAAATAAATACGATAATTTTTTCATTTATTTGTGTTTCTATTAATATTTAACTTATGAAAACAACAAAGATCAACAAAAAAATGCATTAAAAAGTACTAAAATCAATAAAATTGCAAGTAAAAAGGGGGAATAGCTTACTTGACATCACATGAGTTTAGGTCAAAATTGCAAAAACCGAGATTGAAGGAGGTTGAAAATTGCAATTTAGTAGATGTCCTACTTCCGATTGAGGAGAAAAAGCTCATGACTATGAATGCAATTGGAGATTCGACAATTTGCAGCAAGGAAATTAGGGTAACGATTTTGAAGAATTTGAGGATAATTTGAAATGTTGAAATGGGGAAGGATAAGTATGATGAATTGATGATATCCTCACTAAACTCGTCTTCATGAGTCTAATGCAAAGTAAAGAACTCGTCTTTCTAAGAGACGAGTTTACTAAAAACACCAAAACTCACTTCTTGAAGAGATAGCTTTATTAGAAACGCTGAAACTTGCTTTTTTAAGGACGGGTTTAAATTACCTAAAATTGGGATTATTTGGTCAAAGTGGCATTTTCATCATTATTTATTAAAATATTTTTTTTCATTTTCCCAATTCTATTTGGATTTAATTCCTTAACAATCTTACAGGTTTTATCTAGAAAATCAAAGATAAAAAATCCTAAAATTTTGTTTCTTGGATGAACTTAACAATGCTAGCTCCTTTTATGAAATGATACATCATTCTAAGAAAAGAGTAGCGAAAAAGCACTTAATCAATCAAGAATGCTTCCATCTTCTTTTTTCTCTCAATGGTCGAAAACTTGTTGAAGTAATTCATGAGAAAAGAGCAAAAGCTTATATAATAATGGGTAAGGAGTAGTGTTTTCACGTTTATCTTATTACTTTTGTGGAAAGTTACTTATTTTTAAATGTATTTTATTCTTTATTTTAAAAACATAATCTTTACTTTCTTTTGTTACCATTTCATATGGCACCAGGTAAATTGCACAAAAATCCTTTAAGATCTTTTAAAATTGTAGGATCCCCTATATTTTTGAATATCAACACCTACACTTGCTAAAAACCTATACTTACTAGTTAAGGCAAATTACACAAAAAGTCAACACCTATACCCACTGAAATTGACAACCTAAATGTTGGTTTCAATAGATGTGGGCATGGATGGTTTGGTTTGGTTCTTTTTACTCCATACCATATGATTTGGTTTGAATTAAAATTTTTGCGAACCATGAAGTAACAATTTGGTTGAGTTTAGACTAAGGATTACTAATTAAATCAAATTTCTAATTAGAAAAACTTATGTTGAAATCTTTTACATTTATATGGAGATTTAAGTGTTTGAATGAAGATAATTGGTACTTACTCCAAATGATAGACATCAAATTATTATTATTTTTTTAAAGGGTTATAGGTAAAGATTCATGCTTAATATGGAGATAATCATATCGCTATTTTGGAATGAGCATGAAAGTATGTATCTATAATTATATATTTAGTTGATGCTTCCTGTTAATTATAGACACGAACTATTTTTCTTTATTAGAGGGGATTATAAGTAAAAAATTGATATGAAAACAATCGATATCGTTGTTTCAGAATGAACATGGAATTATATATATATATATATATATATCTAATTCAATTATTATAACCTTTTGATGGGAAAAATGCTCTAAATAGAGGGAAAAAAAGGAAAAGAAAAGAGATTTTTCTACAAAGGTCAAATCACAAATTACAACAATATACTTTATAAAACCATGACATTTGTGAATCATAGTCCTTCGTAAAATCATTTACTTTCAGTCATTCTAATTAAGTACATGAATTAACTAATACATAATAAGTTACAGTATACCATCTACAATCCTTCATAAAACCATTATGTTAATCTTCTACTAACAAAAGTGGTCCATCAATAAAGTATATTGAACAATTAATATAAGAGTCATAATAAAATAAACAAAGTCCATACTCCATAAAATTAAAAGATTAAAAACAAAAATAAGTCACCAACAGAAGAATTTGTTTTAAACCTGTAAAAGAACACTTTAATATTAATCAATATTCATCAAATAATAAATATCATAATAAAGCTATAAGAAAATATATGATATTGAATTAATCATCATAAAAAAAATTATACGTACAAGTAAAATATTATTATACCCATCTAAAATGGTTTGATTAGGTTACGCAAATTGGTTTAGTTTTTTGCTTTAAACCAATTATAAGTTTATAGATTGGTTTAGAATCGAAATTTTCAAAACCAAATTATTTCAAAATAAATCTTCTTCTTTTTCTTTTGTTTAGTTTGATTTATGGATTTGCTTCGTTTGGTCTTTTTTTTTTTTTTTTCTCACCTCTAGGTTTCAAGGGTTTCAAATTCTAGCTTTTTAAAAAATAAAGGGTCTTTGCACTTTTAAAAGTTTTAAAAAAATGTCTTTACAATATACATTATTAAATTAATTTACTAAAGTCCAGATGAATTATGTTTTAGTTTATGTTGTTATTTACGTTTTTCTATAGAACTTTGGATAACCTATATATAGGATTAATGTCCCAAATAATAACTGAATTTTGATAAAATATGCAATTACATATTTAAACTTTGAAATTGTTCAATTTAGTATATGAATTTTAAAAATTGATCAATTAAGTACCTAAAAGAACTTTTTATCCACGCCAATAGTATTTCTGTGATATTGGTTAGCATACATAAAAATTAATTTAAGTACTAAATTGATCAATTTTAAAAATTTAAATATCCAATTACATATTTTATTAAAATTTGAGTGTCGTTCCATCATTTACCCTATATATTACATAAAATTAATTCATCTATTTCTAAAATACAGAAAATAAATATTCCAATAGGGAACATGAAGTAGACATTCAGTCCAATCACATGGATGATGGAACAATAGCCAAAAACTATAATTTATTGTTACAAAACATATGATTTCTAAAACGACTCCATTATTGGGGATTTAGGTTATAAGACTAACTTGGCTAAATGGCAGCAGGACTTTGGCTCTGGGCGGCATCTTTCTTTTTGCCCCATTCGTGGATACTGAGATGCAACTCAGCCGCCGCAATCAAGAAATGCACAGCTTGCACAGGATGTAAGATATGAATTATCTGCTTCAGGGTGTCCAACCTAAGATCATCAGCCTGCTGTAAAATCTCCTCCAGTCCCACCTCCTTGGACACCAGGGTAGTGTCAACTTGTTCATTGAGCTCAACCCCATCTTCAGCCGCAGTAGTGCTCTCACGCAACATCTCCGTGGCAACATGCGAGAGCTTAACCATGGATGAGTCTGCCACTGATTCCTGCTGCTTTGCCATCTTCTCGGATAACTCCTTCTCCTTCCTCAACGTCTGCCTATGCAGCTCATCAACCTGGACCATTTGGGTGGGCGAAAGGTCTGCCAAGTCTCCAGTACTAAGCCCTTGAATGAGATGAGCAAGTTGTTCCTCCAGTTGTAACCCGGACTTGGAATACAACAAGTGAAAGGCCATACTTGGTCTCCATCCTGCAATCCAAAGGAGTGCATCCTCAAGCTTAGTCAACCAGGAAGGTGAAAACATGGTAAGAACACCTTGCTTGGCACACCGTGACTTGGTCTTGTAGTAATGCTCATAATGTTGGATTACACGGTCGATCAGATGCTGGAGGTCTTCATTATTCCCAGAATTAGTACTAGTTGTTTGGCTACTCCCAGGTTGTTGATGGGTTTTGGATGCAGAGATTAGTTCTTGGAGGAGGAGGTTTTGTTCGACCAACCAGCTCTCAAAGAAATTATGGAAGATTTCTCCACGCTCTGTCTGTGCCATTCGAGCTGGTTGCCGTGTTTGTGCCGCCACAATATGTTTTTGTTGCATAAATCCACGTTTTATATGGATATACGGCAGGTCCTGTTTCATGATCCAAATTCATATATAATAATTTATATGGACGTGGAGTCGGTTCTGTTTCATGATCCCATTCATATATATTAATTTAAATGTATTTAGGTCTCATCAATTTTTTTTCTTTTTAGTTTTAATCATCATTCACACGTAATATAGTAATAAAGATGTCCAAATACGTAAGGAAAAGGGAAAAAAATGGAAAAAGATTTCAAAATGAAACAAACCATGAGTTGAACTCATGATTTTAACTGTTTTGACCCAATTTTTGAATTTGCAAATGCCCAAATATGGTTCAAAATAAAACAAACCATGAGTTAAACTCATGATTTTAACTATTTTGACCCAATTTTTGAATTTGCAAATGCTCAAATATGGTCATATCCCATGAACAATCCCTAGGCCCAAATACACATTCATATCCGATGAACAAACTCCACAACCTAAACTCATATTACACGATCACCAAACTCCAAGAATCACAATCCCTTGCTTCACTAACTAAAAAACAAAAAACACAAATCCTTAATAAGGACAATATATCCAGAATACAATGAATAAAATAGTAATGGGAATGATAATCTTTACTTTAGGGGAGCTTCTCAATATAATAATTGGAATATTAACTATTTCAATAATTCGATCACGATTGAATATAGTGTAAGCTGTTGGATGATGACGAGTAATAACGAGACCATAAAATATCCTTTACTTTACATAGCCAATTTTTTACAAAGAATGTCATGAAATAAATGATACAAAGTAACAACTTCTGATGCCACCTACCTTCTATCTTGTATATGTGTCTATGATCTTGGATCTAGTTGTAGTTATGGCTAATTGTTATTTCATAATTTGCATGCCATCCTTGTCCTCTCCAAGTGGATCATAGTAAAGGTGTCGATCCAACCTCTATAAGACTCTCACTCATGCCATCAGTAGGAGCTAATGCATGCCTTCTTCAGCATGGAGATAGTGGAGTCTATAATGACAACTGAGAGCTCTCACCCATCGGCGGATCCAAAGGGGGGCCGGTAGGGGCCCGACCCCCCCAACTTAGAAAAAGTTTATTTTTTGAATATTTTTAAATAAGAAAAGATATATTTATTATATGTAAATTATAAAAAGCAAATAATAACATAAAACTAAAAATAGTGTAGTGGTTAAGCATTTAATTTTACATCTATGAGGTCATGGATACAAATTGTCATGAGTGTGCTTTTCCTTTTTCAATAGCACTTATTACACTCTCTTTTCCTTTTTTTCAATATTTATTTATTACATGATCCTTTTCTATCTTCCATTCTTTTTTATTAACTTTTTTCTTTCATAATAACTAATAAAATTAAATTCATTTATCATAAACTTATATTTAACTAAATAAATTATTATGAACAATTATTTTTTATTTTGAGTGCCTTGTAGCTAATAATTATATTATTCATATTACAAATGTTATGATTTTATTGCATAAAGGATTTCTATATAACACTAATTATATTATTTATTAACTCTATTTTTTAAATAATAATTAATTTTCAAGTAATATGTGTATAATATGTTACCAAATTCACTAAATACCCTTAATTATTTATTAAATGGTTTTTTTTCATATTTATGAAGTTATAAAATATCATAGTAAAATCATTAACAAGATTTTTATACATATACAAGATGCAATATAGTTATAACAGTAAGTCAATACATATAGATAATTGTAATATTAACTTAAGCAAGATCCGGCATCCCCAATCGTCTCATCTTGGTTCCACCCCTACTCTCACCCAAAGGTGACATCTCGAAACAACGGAGCAAGGCTTTGAGATCCTGCATCCTCAAATTGAAGATTAAGTGAGCCCCCATCCTTAATATCTAGTTGGGCATGCCTACAAGGTTGTCTTCTACCCTAAACCCTCTTACAACATGGAACCATGAATTTGACTCACAATTACTAGTGCCATATTTGTGAAATTATTCAGAATTTCATTTTTTTTTTTTTTATTTTCATTTTCCCCAAATCCATGTATATGTATATTTGATTGGAAACATAATAATAGTAACAAAAAAATCTATATTTTACATAATACTAAATTTCATTAATCCATCGATATACCGTATATGGAAGGAAATCTTATGAATCATTTTTGCAAAACAAACCAGCATTTAATGCTGTTCTAGCTATTACCTAGCAATTTTGGTTTTTGTAATAATTTTGTACATAAAGCAGGTCCTGTTTTAGATTTCAACTCATAGATAATAATTTATATGGACATGGAGTGGGTCCTGTTTCATGATCCCATTCATATGTAACATTTTAAATAAACTTAGATCTCATCCATTTTTCTTTAATTCTTTTATGTAAGCACTGCTACATGCAACTACTCCGTTAGAAAAAAGAAGCATCAAAAGAAGTTTTCAATGTCAAAACTTTTTAAACCAAGAAGGAGGACAAAGTGGAAACACATCAGAGAGAAGATTTGAAAAAAAAAAAAAAATAGAAAATCTCCCCGATACTTCATTTACAACAAAATGAGATATTATGCAGAACAAATAGATACCTTTAACTCGTTTAGGACATCCCCATGCTAATAAAACAAATTCTCTGTGTGACATTATATATAATGAGGAACTTATAATAGAAAGTATCACTTTACCTCTTGTAAACCCTTACTTTATTTAATAACAAAGATATCCAATCCATATATGTACACACACGGAGAGAGAGATTCAACAATATATCTATGGTACTTAAAAACACTTACCAAAATATAGGTTAAATGAAAAATAATTATTTAAATCCATTAAGATAGGATATAATATTTTGTACATATATTGCATATATAAAATGAGATATGTTATACCTATATTGTATCTGTAAGACATGATATAATGTTTTGTGAGAGGATGGACGGTCTCGTCGACGGAATTTTCATGTCATGGAATTATCATGTCATTAATCTAACTATTAAAATAAATATAATATAAGGAATATTAATTATTTTAGTGATTCAATCACAGTTGGATATGGTGTGATCCGTTGGAGGATGATAAGACCGATCTTGTTAAAATTAATGGCGGAATCATAGAATTTTCTAATGTTTTGTATGCATGTGTATATCACATGTATAAGATGCGATATAAAGCTAATACTATCCAATATCCATTTAATAAGTGCAATTATAAATATGTATTTTAGTAATTAAATTTTAATCATACCTTATTTAAGTAATTAATTACTTTTTAATAAGGGTAGAAAATGAGAAATAATTCTTATATAGCAACTATGATTGGATGGATAATAATAGTAACAAATAAAATTGTTAAAAGTAAAGCTATATCCTAAATTTAGCATATTACTAGAATTTTATTAATGTTTATCCGTGCGTGTACAGAAGGAAATCTCATGAGCCATTTTTGCAAAACAAGACGAGCATTAATGTTGCTCTGGCTATCACCCTGCAATTTTGGTTTTCTTTAATAATTTTGTTTTTCGCCAGACATAGCAATTTCAATCAGAAAGGTTGTACAGCCAGTTGTTTTGTGAAACAACTGCTTTGTTTAATGGGCGAGGACATTGCATCGGAAAATGGGGATTCCAACGGGAAATGGAATTGGTCGATTGCGATAACCGCTTTGTTGTTTCTTTTTTCTTCTTTTCTTTTTTTTTTTTAAGTTGATTACGCTTGTTGGACTGTCTAGTAAATCATTTAATCGTTAAAACAAATATTATAATTAGAATATTAACTATTTTAATAGTTCAATTACGATTGGATATGATATAAATCGCTAGATAGTGATAGAACCAATCTCATCAAAATTAATGATAAAAACATAAAATTTTCGAATCTTTGGTACTCCAGTCTTGCTGCGCCCTTATGCTAGTGCTTATGTGATTTGATCTGGTTGTTTCCCACCCTTTTTTCCAGTTTCCTTGGCGGGAAATCTTTTATTTTCGATTAGGGTGAATTAACACTGTGTTTGGGCTTGTTGAAATATAATACACTCAAGGAAAGCAGAGAAAATAGAATGAATTTTTGTATTTAGGTATTTTTATTGGAGGTAGAAATACGATGAATCCAATCAAAATCGAAGAAAGTATGAACCGTTTCCCGTGCTTCTTAAACCTAGGATGATTCCAATATTTTATTTTGTTTCTTTCCTCACCTTTCTATCTTCTTCTCAAAACTAGGATGACTCCAATACTTTATTTTGTTTCTTTCCTTACCTCTCTATTTATACTTAACAGGAAGATTCTACTCAGTTTCTTTCATTTTCACTTTCTATATCCAATAAAAAAAAAAATTCATATTTAAAAATCTGCCAAACCTTAAAGAAATTTTAATTATTAATTTTGACAGAATTGATTATGTCACTATCTAATAAATTATACCATACTCAATCGTGATTGAATTACTAATATAATTAATATATCAATTATTATATTTATTTTAACAGTTAGATTAATGACGGGACGGTTCCGTCGATGGAACCATATAAGCTCCCCTTACATGGAATCCCAAATTAGTAGTTATACGATCGCAATCTATCTTTCCTGATCAAGGTAATTTTGGGATTCGCAATTTGATTCTCTTCATTCCCTCTTCAGCTACTCATCGGTTTTCACTTATATTAATCCCTTCTCATCTTATTTTTTAACATGGGTTTTCAATCAAATAATCCCATGGATTGCGCCCACAATATTTGTACCAATAAAACAATATATTAAAAAAAAGATATAATAAGTTTATTAACATATTTTATTTTATTTTATTCTCTGATTATATGAATATTGAGTATGCAATGATACTTCATCCTTTCTCCCATTTAAAGAGAAAAAAATTTTAAAAAAAAAATTGAACTCCTTTTACTTTTTGCAAATCTATATGCAACTATATTATTAGTCAAATCATATTATTTAAAATAATTTAAACGCAATAGAAATTTCACATAAGAGAGAAAAAGAGATGGATTTTAAAATGGGGAAAAGAGGAGAAGGGATTAACATGATAATTTAAAATATAAATTTTAATTTAAATAAACGTAATTATTATCATTATTCGTAATAATAATGACACATAAACATAATAGTAATGGTAATATATCTAAAAATGCTATAAATAGAAGTAGTCAATTCCAAAATGAAGAAAGATTATGTTAATTGGCTTTTATAGATTCCTAATTTTATAATATAAAAACATATATTTTAATATTAAAATAGGTATATGATATAAAATATTAGGAAAATCATATAATCACGTCATTTTGTTGACAGGATTGGTCTTGTTGGTTATCAATGGTTTAGATTCATATACAATCACAATTATACCTCTCAACTACTTACGTCTCTTTTTGCTATATAGAATAATTTAATTCTAATTCAATAGTAATGTAATATAAATATAATGACTATTACAATTTTACAAGATATAAAAAATAAAATAAATAATTATTGGAGTAAAAACAAAAGTATCTGTAATACTTTTTATATTTAATATAGAGAGATGATATTGTACAAGTGATATTTTTTTAACGGATGCATATATGATAAAGACCAACATTAGATTAAACCATTAAACGCAATTCATGTGTATAAAACATAAATTTTTATTTATTATTTTATATAATAATAATAATGCATTATAAATTATCATTTTTTTTCAAATAAACATTGTAATGACAGGATTACTAAGAACTAGAAGAAAATATATTGCTATTATCCTCAAGTGAGTGAGTTCTTAATATACCAATTATATTATTTGTATTAATGGTCAAATGATTGAGTAGATATGATAATAAAAGTTCTCAAAATATTAATTATTACAATATGCAATTTAAGCATCTTAGAAACTATTTTTCTAAAAAAATTCTTTTCTATTATCTTTTTCAAGTTTTTTTATTTGAGGATGTTCATATCTTTTTAAATTTTATGAGTATCATATATTTTTATATAATACACTTAATAAAATAATATATATAATTGAAGAAAGACATATTTTACTTTTTAAGACCTATGGAGAGTTCCAAAAAGCTAAAGACCATGGGTATTTTCTAAAGTATGTCCTAAGTTTCCTGGTGTTCTTAATTTGGAATCTAATAGAACAGTAGCCGACAGTTTGCTTTAGATAACCATGGTGGGGCGTTAAGGATGTGACGACAAAGAACTGATTTTAAGGTGCTATTCGTGGTTTCCACAGGCACATGTGATGGTGGGGTCCTTGTTTTCCAAAACGAGGGGCTGTCCCTACCAACATGGCCAGTCCTAGGCCGTAGGTCTTACGCTGGATAATAATATCGGTAGAATTAGAAATGCGTCGATATATATATATTATGAAAAAGAAATGCAAGGGAATCGATAGACATTTTTTTAATTTTAATATTTGATTTGTATTACATAGGAAATGAAAGAAATAACTTATTTAATAGATTTTATTATTATTTTTATTTAATAAATTGAAATGTTATCAAGTGAATTTAATACGATGCATGCATCCGCTACTAGTACTTGGTCAAAAGATGAAAAACGAATTTAATAAGTCATAGGAAATTTCGGCAGGGAAAAAAAAAAGGCATGGGAAAAGGATTTGTCCTATACGTGCAAATAGGTATCAGATTATTCGTATATGATGAAGGGAATATGTATGGCTAGGAGAAAGATCTCTTTTTTATATATATTTTTCAAGATCTACCCATATTATCCGTTCAAAAAGTCAAAATATATTATCTTATTTCTTGAATAACCTAAAGCAAAGTAAAATCCCACATTATCCGGTTAAAAAGTTAAAATATATTGATTCATTTAATACCAAAAAACATTTTTTATGTACATCAATATTATCTTCATTAAATTGATTAATATTATTATCTTACGTAATATTTTTAATTAATATGGTATAGGTATATAAAAAGCTTTTTTAAATATTAAATTGATCAATTTTAAAATTTAAATATTTAATTATATACTTTATAAAGTTTAATTACCATCCACAACATTTTTAATTAATATGGTGGGTAAAAGGCTTCGCACGCCCTTCGGCACAAGCTTACTAAAGGGAGTGCCTCTGCACTGCCTAGGGTAAGGTCATGCCAAATGGAGTGCCCACGTACGCCTTGTTTTTAAGGGCATGTTAGTTTTGTTGATCCAATCACGCCCTTGCCTACAAGCGTGAGCTCCAAACAACCTTGTTTGTAGTATTTTCAACGATCTTTCTAATACTTCCGAAAACAAGATAACTAAGTGGACTTTACTTAGATCCAACCAAGCAAGAAAAAAATAAGAGAGCACATAACAAATTAGGATTTATAACAATTGTAAGGATGCGATTCTTAAGGTTGTTACAAGTCGTCTAAACAAGTATGTATACCATGCTTATTGCTTGTATATATTAGGTTAGAACTATAATTGGATTAATTGAATATTTGAGTACATGAGATTATTTGTTACCTATGTTTGGCTATTGTCGATAAGTAGGGAGTACCCACTTATTGGCATGGCAACCCAATTATCTCGATGTGGTATTGTCCTGAATAGAGTTGTACCTGAAAATGATCTAGGTAGTTATAGAAGTTTGGGGGGTTATTAGGTACTCCCCAGTAACCATGTTTTGTTTTTGGTTCTCAAGATAATATGGAGTATCTAATATCCTCTGTGTGTGTGTGTGTGTGCGTAAATATTTATGTGAGCTTCAGGATACTAAGTTATTCCTTTATTGAATGTTGAACTAAAAAATAAAGATAATCAAATAGATGCTTGTTTCGTTTTCATGGTAATGCATGTGAGTTTGTCTCTGATTATTTATGCGCATGTGTTTGTTAGTATATCGTACTAGGCTTCAACTCATTCTTTATCTTTTCAGCCATAAGTGGAGAACGTTTTTGCTTGTTGTAACCTACTAGTGGGTTGGGAATGTCACTTCATTAAGGAACCTCAGACAGTGATAGAATTCATGTGGTGATTTGTAAAACAGTTATTATAGTTACAAATAACTTACCTAAATAGTAATAGAAGTTTAGTGCTAATAATAGAGAAATACTCAAGTTACAATGCATAACTTTTCTAACATCTTTATAACCAGGGCCAATGATTATAAGTTAAATTCGTATAGTTTACTTGAGGAATTTTGTGGCAAATTATGATTACGGTATATTATCTAAAATTATTAGAAGTCATTAATACAAGAGTGGTATTGGAGTAATTTATGGCATAATTTATGGATATTATCATGTTTAGAGTCTTTGCGTATCCATATTTTGAATGAACACGCTGTAAATGACCATAAATTTAAGGCGTCACATATACCTCAACCCATGGACATAACATACAACATTATCTGCACTTCTTAAAAGGACAACAAATTCTTCACGACTAGATCAACCTTGAAATGTGTATTCATCTATTTGCAAGGAGTTCATATCATCTATTCTCTAAGTTACATCATTCCTTTCAATAAAATCATTATATGTAGACTATTACGATGTGTGTGATTCTTGTATATTTAAATTTACTTTGGTTATTAAACCCCAAGCCCTCTTGACAGTTTTATATGAATTGTGTGTGTTTGTTAATACTTCTTCAATCATCTTTATATTCATTTGCTTAAATAACACTTTGGGTTTTGTTTTCTAGAATATTTTTAATAGTTGTAAGTAGTGTGCCAAGATAAAAGGGGAGTTTCAGTTATATAAGGTGTGGTAGACAACCATTATTCCTTTTTGATGAAAATGATTAATTAATAATCTTATTCACCATGAAAACTTTGGGTGGGAAGGAGGAAATTTAAGGAAAATCTTGATACAGCGCTAGTAAGCACGGTTTTGATGCTAGACTATTGGTTGTGAATCCTTACTAAGAGCAGGCATTTTTCGAATTGACATAAGTTTTCTAATCCTAATTTCTTGAGTTAGGGTAAGAATTCGTAGAATTTGATTTTTGAGATGATGAGTACGGTCTCTATGATGTTTTTGTGGGAATTTGTAAGTCCTATGATTAAAGGAAGGGAAGAATATGGACAAAATTCGCTTTTTAAGTTATACGAGGTGAAAATAGAGAGGCACAGCCATATCATAGATCGTGAAACTCTCTGTTCTTCTTAGTTTTGGACACCCAGCCAAGTCATGGTTGTGCCAGAGGCTGTGAAAGCCTCTATGGTGGGCAAAAGGCTTCACACGCCCTTCTACACAAGCGTACTAAAGGAAGTGCCTCTACTGCCTAGGGCAAGGTCATGCCAAATGGAGTGCCTCGCATACGCCTTGTTTTTAAGGGCATGTTAGTTTTGTTGAGCCAATCATGCCCTTGCCTACAAGCGTAAGCTCCAAACGACCTTGTTTGAAGTATTTTCAACGGTCTTTCTAATACTTCCAAAAACAAGATAACTAAGTGGACTTTACTTAGATCCAATTAAGCAAGAAAAAAATAAGAGAGCACATAACAAATTAGGATTTATAACAAACGTAAGGATAAGTTCTGAAAGTTGTGTTTGTGTTGTGGTTCAGGTTAGCCGAGTTAGATTCTTAAGGTTGTTACAAGTCGTCTAAACAAGTATGTATACCATGCTTATTACTTGTGTATATTAGGTTAGAACTATAATTGGATTAATTAAATATTTGAGTACATGAGATTATTTGTTGCCTATGTTTGGCTACTGTCGATAACTAGCAAGTACCCACTTATTATCATGGCATCCCAATGATCTCGATGTGGCATTGTCCTGAATAGAGTTGTACCTGAAAATGATCCAGGTAGTTATAGAAGTTTGGGGGGTTATTGGGTACTCCGCAAAAACCATGTTTCATGTGTTTGTTGGTATATCGTACTAGGCTCCAACTCATTCTTTATCTTTTCAGCCATAAGTGGAGAACGTTTTTGCTTGTTGTAACCTACTAGTGGGTTGGGAATGTCGCTTCATTAAGGAACCTCAGACAGTGATAGAATTCATGTGGTGATTTGTAAAACAGTGATTATAGTTACATATAACTTACCTAAATAGTAATAGAAGTTTAGTGCTAATAGTAGAGAAATACTCAAGTTACAATGCATAACTTTTCTAACATCTTTATAACCAGGGCCAATGACTATAAGTTAAATTCGTATAGTTTACTTGAGGAATTTTGTGTGGCTAATTATGATTACCGGTATATTATCTAACATTATTAGAAGTCATTAATTAAAGAGTGGTATTGAAGTAATTTATGGCATAATTTATGGATATTACCATGTTTAGAGTCTTTGCGTATCCATATTTTGAATGGACACGTGGTGGGCTGTAAATGACCATAAATTTAAGGCGTCACATATACCTCAACCCATGACATACATACAACATTATCTGCACTTCTTAAAAGGACAACAATTCTTCACACTAGATCAACCTTGAAATGTGTATTCATCTATTTGCAAGGAGTTCATATCATCTATTCTCTAAGTTACATCATTCCTTTCAATAAAATCATTATATGTAGACTATTACGATGTGTGTGATTCTTGTATATTTAAATTTACTTTGATTATTAAACCCCAAGCCCTCTTGACAGTTTTATATGAATTGTGTGTGTTTGTTAATACTTCTTCAATCATCTTTATATTCATTTGCTTAAATAACACTTTGGGTTTTGTTTTCTAGAATATTTTTAATAGTTGTAAGTAGTGTGCCAAGATAAAAGGGGAGTTTCAGTTATATAAGGTGTGGTAGACAACCATTATTCCTTTTTGATGAAAATGATTAATTAATAATCTTATTCACCCCAAAACCCAAACACCCCCACCCACACAAACAACCCACACCACCCATCCAGACACAAGAGATGATAGTACATGATATGATTTTTTTTATACGAGATAGCAAAATCGCATTATAATGAAAGGACTCTTTGGTGTTTGCAAAATTTTAGCAAATATTAGGATTAATAACAAATGTCGTATTTTAATATGGAAATCTATTCCAAAAGTTCAACTTGCATAACTTCATATTGCAATAGATGAAGATGACGATGATTCGAGTGAATTCAGATTTGATTAAAACAATTCAACATCAGCGCATACTTTTGAGGGAGTAGCTTTTAATAGATGACCAAATAAATTATAATAGTCATACACTTTATGGCAAAAGAATTCAATCATACAAACTACTTGTTTAATTTTATATAAAGAAAATTTTAAACTTAATATAAAAATTGAGCTAAGAGCTATATAGTCTTTAACCCATTTTTTAAATATTTGTTTAAAATGTATATTTATATACAAACACATCCACCTTAGTTGTGATTTAGAATATAGAACTGCAAAAAACTCTCAAGATAAAAACAACTCCCGTGTCAAGAAAAATATTTTACTTTCAATATAAGTACATATAAAACCAACCAAACATATAATTTAAGTATTTTTATTTCATGTATTTTTAATTTATTATTATTTCATGTATTGTTGACTTGTTATTAATAACATATTAAATATATGAATAAATAATAAAATTTCTACTATTCAATATTTGTTTTTGTTTACTTGTATATTTTTTCTCCGAGTTTTCTTTTCTTTTTTTTTTTTCTTCCTTTTTTTCTCTTCTCCGACCAGGACCCAGGGAACGGCGGGCCCCTCCAGACCTATCGACACTGAATCCCCAGGCAATCCAGGGCAGTTCACAGTAAGACCAGGCCAGGACAGGTTCAGCCTATGTCACCAACCTCATCTAGTGGAAAGAAGACTTGGGTGATGCTGTTGTTATCAAGACCAGATATGTCGCTGAAATAACAAAAACACAGGGCAGGACGAAAAGCATCAAAGCATTGGATATAGATAGCATGCGTTTCGACCGAATTTGCTCATAAAAGCAGCGACTGTAAAGCTTAAAATTCAATTCGCTGCTGTGGGCATGATATATAACAACAGTCCATTCATTTTCTCATTCATTTGAAGCATATCCAGTAGACTCTACACAAATACGGATGAAACACTTTGAATGGGAATTCTAAAATGGCATGACCAACCAAATATGCTCTAGACAAATACTATCCTGAGAAAATAGAACTTTCCATCATGGAGCTGATAACAAACCCGGGGTAGCAATCACAAGGGATCTGGCAATTCTTCTTCAGCTGGAATATACATGCATGGCATTGATGTCACACGTGCCTTAATCCACACAAACCCTCCATCCACCTTGGAGCAATATCATCCATATTCCTGGCATTATGATCCTGTAGACATCATGATGGAAAACAAGACCCCTTACCCCAGCAGTGAGCCCCTCGTAGCATGACACAATTCCATCACCATGTGTATTTAAATGATGAACAGCTTTGCAAAGGATGGTTTGTAAGGTGGCAAATCACTTCCTATCTTGAACACATACCGTCACTATCATCCCTAAGTCGGTTGAAAGGCTCTGGAAATTCATATGTTGAACCACACACCAATATGTTGTCAAAAGAACCCAAGCTTGCTGCTGCAGAAGTAGTTTCAAAAAGTTAGGCAGCATAATCATATTGCCAATTGAAACAAACAGGGATCTTAAGCATTTGAGATGAACATTCATGCACAGGACGAAAAAGAGTTGCAGAGGAAACAGCTGTATGGACGTGAGAATGTACAAAAGATCTGTTTTAATTCTAATACTTTCAGCTGCCACCCCAATGCGTCTGGAAAAACAAGGATCCAGAGAAAGATATACCTCAGTACCGTCGTTGTTTCTGTTGCGGAGGGTACCCAGCCATTCCCAATCCTGGGTCTTTCCTTCTAGACTGTTAGGGCATGTTTCAATGAGTATACAAATCAATCAACTCAACAGAAGACAAAATTGTCTAGAAATTGCAACATAAACCTGCTGTTGCTGCTGTGCCTGTACAGGAACACCTCGCTGCATTGGGATGCCAGGATTTCCCATCCCACCTTGGGATGCAAGATTGTAGGCTTGCATGCCAGGAGCCTGCATCCTTTGTACAACCATAGGCATAGATGGCCTTGGGACACCTCTATTTGGCACGTTAACAGCATTATCAGATGACTGCTAGGACAGGAATCAAGAGAATGACCATATCAGCATATGTGGCAATAAAATAATAATAGCCAAAAAAAAAGGTAGCTGGAAAGACAAAAGAATCAGAACATCAAGCAATAGGAAGCTAGACTTTTAGTGTCCTAACTATTTTTCCATTGTAATACTTCCCTTCTGAACATTATCTCTTTTCGTAATGACTCAATCTCTCCAACTATGAATGAGGTGAAATTGGGACGAATTCGAGAAACCCATTTCATCAAATATAGATTTAAAATAAACACGCGAGAGAGAGAGAGAGAGAGAAGCTCACTCTACTACGCAAAGCATCAAATTTTAGTGCATACATGTTAATTTTATAGCCACTCATGTGTTACTCTTCAGGAGAACTTTAATCTAGAGATGTACAACATAAAAGCAATTGTGAAGTTTCGATTTAACAATCTACGGCCCCAAGATAAGAAAAGGATGCATAACAAGAAATAAGTCAACCAAGAAGTGCAGATTAAACTAAATTCAAGAGAGTATCATTAAAACACTAGAAGAAGCAAAGATGGATTGCATCTTCATCTTAAGTAAAGCAAAGTTTTGATCATTTACAAGCCCCAAATATTTATATATATGTTATAGTCTAAGTAATTCGTGCTTACTAGAGATGTACAACATAAAAGCAATTGTGAAGTTTCGATTTAACAATCTATGGCCCAAGATAAGAAAAGGATGCATAACAAGAAATTAGTCAACCAAGAGTGCATATTAAACTAAATTCAAGAGTATCATTTAAACCAAATTCAAGAGTATCATTAAAACACTAGAAGAAGCAAAGATGGATTGCATCTTCATCTTAAGTAAAGCAAAGTTTTCATCATTTACAAGCCCCAAATATATATATATATATGTTATAGTCTAAGTAATCGGTACTTACTGATTGAGGAGGCTGAAGACTAGCTGTTCCTTCAAAATCTGCACTCGTGTCTACAGGACGAGTAGGATAATTGACTTTGTCTCCAGGACCACTGGATACCAATGCACTGAGCAAAAACAGTAAAGCATTCTAAGTGAGAGTATGACCAGCCAGATCATATGCCTCCATCATGTAAGTTAATTTTCTCTAATCCTTTATTATTATTATCATTATATATATATATTGAAACTTGGACTCCAATCCAGGTTAAAAGATGACAAAGTGCTGGAAGGAGCAGCACGGGACAGGAAGTTTCAAACATGCCACAATCCCTTGCAATGTAAAAGAACTGGTAACAGCAATGAAGGTACTCTTACTTCCTTCCGGGCAGAGGTTCATTGCGAAAAAACCTGCCAATGAGAAATGAAAAATCATTAAATCAGGAGAAAAGCAATGTATAGGTAGATATATAAACTTACAGATTGTTAAAACTACATATCTCATATAGCATACATGCAAATATTACTTCACAGAAGGGTGTTTAATGGGCATAACTTTATGAAGTGTTGAATTTGCATAATTACCAACAAGATACTCCATAAAAAAAAGAGGTCCTGGCACTCAAGATTCCACCAAGTCACTACCAGTGCTAGCTATATAATGCCACCACAACTTAACAAGTACATGATTTTTATAGTTGATCAACATGATTATCCATAGTCACTTTAATTGCCACTATACTCTCGGCCAATGTAAACACTTAACTATGAGTAACTCTTCATGTGCACCCCTAACACTTTCTACCCAAACAAGTGTCATAAATGATCAAAAACCTAAGAGCATTGATGTAGACCTGCCCAGCTCTTTTGCAGTCTCAACATAAAAAAAAAAAAAAAAAAATCAAAAAAGCTTCTTTTACTTTGCATATTTCACAATAATTGTAACCATTTCCTATCCACAAACTACCATCACTTAGCATTAAGTGTAAGAGAAGATGAAATCATGATTTACACAATAGTCACCATACTGTACAGCCTCTAAAGGTAAATTTTTATAGGGTCACCATGTATAAGGAAAAATGAAAATCCATACAACATTTTCTACTTAATTTTCCCCATTTCTTGGCACAGGAAGCAAGGAGAATGAAATTTATAAATCCATTTCTCTTTGGGTTTTTGCCATTTCCCCAGTGAGAGATATGAGACACAACAAGCAGCCACTGTATCAGGCATCAACATTAACCTGGGGTTTAAATGTATCTAACATGGACATCGGCATTATTCATTGTTCATATTCAGTCCATCATGGAAAAAAATGGATGTAAAACTCAATTAATATGTAGAATTATAAAGTTCATAGAAATCTACAATTTAATCATGAGACAATCTTGCGCGTCATTTAAAATTTGCATTCAATTTTTACATTTCCATAAAACCTTACATTTTTAGCATGCAGCTAAAATGCATTGAAAAGGATGATGGATAATAATACTTTGGGAACTTCAACTTGATCCCCAATTCCTAATAGCTATTACTTTGTCCGTTTGCACTTAAAATGATATTAACAATAGATTAAAAATATGTGTAAAATCAGCAAATACCCTAGTACTTAGCCATGGCTTGGTCATTGTCTAGGTTTTCATGGATAAAATATGCAAGGAAAAAAAAATGATCCCTTTGTTCCGGATAAGGAATTACAATTTCTTATTTGGCAACAGCAGGATTTTCATAGAATAGCTGTTTTGTTAACCAAATAAAGTCAGAGCTCTAAAAGGAAGAAATGGTTATTCTGTTAAGTCTCTTTGAGGACATCCATTAAAATTGGAACAATCTCCTTTAGACTGATAACTCTAAATTCCTAGAAAATGATAGGAGTTAGCTTTTCTCCTTCATTTTGCTTCCCTGTAATGGCAATTACAAGAGCAATTTAGTGCATCTACTACTCTTACACACAAATGGCCACGACTGCCTTTTGGTACAAGACAACAAAACAAGCACCCATAATTAACACACACACAAGCTCCCCAACATATGTATTATCTGGTCTAATGCCAACACTAAAATACATAACACCCTAAATATTACAATATAACCACATCATTAACACAAAAAGCCCCACACAACCAATTCAGGGAATCACGTATTCTTCCTATTACGCAAGTACATTTTACACACCTCATCTGATGAATGATCAGATATAACAGAATACAGAAAATTTTTTCAAGGTCGGAAGAGAACAGAGATCAAACTCACTCATGATCCAATGCTTGCGCTGCTGTTATACGTTTTCGAGGATCGTATCTGCATAGAAAGTCAGAGTAATAAATTGGCATCAATCACCACAGCATTCAAATAAAGTGGATCAACTACAAGAGAAACATGGACATTTAAGACAGGTCTGCAAAGGAAAATATTTTCTTTTTGGTAACCGACAGTGAATAAAAACATTGATAAAATCATAACCAACTTACCCGCAAAAGGCAAAATGCGATGGATTTGAATACAGAACAGCAATATATGTAAATCATGGCCTTGCATATCAAACAAGGACACAAGAAATCTCTGAATAATTTAAGACTAATAAAGAAGTGTCGTAAAATAGTATCGGATTCTGCTAAAATAGAAAGGGTTAGCCTCAAAAGAGTTCAGTGGGAAACCATCAGAGGAGGTTTTACTGATCAACCACATAAAATCGCCCATAATGGTCTAAAAATTGATTACTGCAACTGATCCCACTTGGAACAAGACTTTACTGTTGTTGCTATTGTCTGTTGTTCACATTGTCGATGCTTTGTTATTATAGATGGGGTTTAGCTAGTAACTGCTCCCTCATCCATGTTTTCTAGCAAATCTAAATTTGACAAAGACTTCTGATGGTAATTTAACATCTAAGAAACATATATTCATTAATGACTTACAAATGCTAATTAATTCACTCCCTTAGTTTCTTTCTCCCTAAGGCTCTGTTTGGATCAATAACCCCAAAAAGATACACTTTTTGGATCCCAAAGCAGGTAGGAACAAAATTTACATATGAAAGTGCTGGGAAAATACAAGAGAAAAGATTTGTTTTACATTATTATATTTAGATGGGAAAGAGAGACAGAAAATAAGAACAAATGCCTTATTGGTAAATTACATAATAGATGATTCTAGTAAGTTTTTCCACCCTTTTTGAATTTTAAAAAGAGACAAAGTGGAATTATTCATTCATAAGTAAGCATTTCCATCGCCAAAAAGAGAGAATTGGGTTATTGGCCCTCCCATTCCCTTCATATTGTTCTTTTGTATCTCTTCAAAACAGATAGCAAGACTAAAAGAGTAAACATTTACGAAGTGGTTTCACCTCCATTTTAAAATCAAATGATGATACATGATGTCCATGGCAACAAATTTCATGAGGTTCCGATGCATAAATAGCCTTTTACTAACAAAAAGAAAAGTTCACAATGAATTAGCATAAATCCAGTGTTGAAGATGTGTGAATTCAATTTCCCTTATATTTGAAGGCAACAATGAAACAATTAAGTTCAAAGGCCATAAACTGCAAAAAAGCACAATGATTTAAATCCAAGTCTTAATACAAGCTATAACAATCAAAGAAACCTGCATATTCCACAACAATCTGCATAATGTTAATCAAACACCACGGCTTTGTTTAATTGAAAGAATATGGATCCAGAGCACCTAATTGTTTGTCCATACCAATCACATGATTTAGATCATAGCTTAAAAAAAAAACAAATCAGGAAGTATTCCCACAACATAAAAAGAGAGAATCAGCATCGACAAAATGAACCACTTAAAAAAGGCTCAAAAGATGGCACATACTCAAGCATCTTTGAAAGCAGGTCATATGCAGGAGTTTTAGAAGAGAGGCGCACAACGCTGCCAAGGCCATTATTGTCACTGTCAAAAGCAATATTGCAGGAAGTAAGGCCCCTCCACATAAATGTATATGCATATGCATTCTTCCTAAAATATAAACACATTTTTATTTTCTCCAGCAGGAAAGGAGAAATACAACTTACTATTTGTGCCTTTGAATGTGCTGCATATCCTGTTGCCAGTGTGGGAGATTTGCTAGTGTCGGCCACTTCTCGAGCGTAGGATGTCCTGGAAAAATTGACATTAACTCTCCCAAAGCATCAACAAGGACAAGATGGTACCTAAAGAATTTGATAAAATTACCTAAGACCTTGAAAATCTTGTCAAGCTGATCAAGCTGAAAAAAAGATGGTGCAACAATTATAACCAAACATGAAAGTAACACAGGTATAGGAAACCTATGAAGATGCAATGTCTTTGGAGAAAAACAGAAATATATTACAACCATAAGCATCATTAAAAAACATACTTGGAAGGGATTAGGAGTGGATTTGACTTCCTGACCTTGAAATAGTGGTTTCAAGGTCAAAAGCTCAGCAAAGATGCATCCAACAGCCCACATATCTTACAGGACCATTAAGGAGACAAATGCATCTTTTTACAAAACTTGAATCAGGAGGGGCACATTATATAAAACAGTATCTGCAATATCCTTTACTTTTACATCATATATAGAGATGAGAAAAAATTTGGGATTTTATTGACCAAAAAATCGTGTCGTAGTAAGCAGTTCTCACTTGACCCTCAACTAGTAAACACTTTATTAGCACAAAAAGAGTACGTAGTCAAAGGATACCAACAGCACTAGTATAGTGTTTTGCTCCAAGGAGCAACTCTGGTGCACGATACCAGATAGTCACCACCACCTGAACATAATATTCAACGCATCAAAATCCTGGTGGGAACTTCATTGATTATAGGAAAATATTCATAAGAACTGCGGCACAAAAGCAGCCATCTTTTCTATGCACACACAAACGCATAAAGACATCCAGAGTCAAAAAACTGACTTAGCACTTGAAGAAAAGCGGAATGAAACACAAAATTACAGAAACGTGACCCCATTTTCATATAATGGCTTTAAAGGAGCTTGGTATATCCTTGCAAGTCCAAAATCAGCTATCTTAACGACTCCTTGCTCTTCTGCCTCACCCATAACCTGTTAGAAAAGACATCTAAGAAAATACTGAAATGTAATCTGACTTCCACAAAAGCACCGCCCTTTGATAATTTGATCAACCTCATACCAAAATATTTGATGGCTTCAAATCCCGATGAATGATCCAGTTGCTGCAACAGTCATGGACAACACAAAACCTTATCAATCAAAATCCAAGAAACTTCACAGATTTTATTACTTACACTCTAAATCAACCATATACCTATGGAGATAATTCAATCCATTGAGCAGTTGCCAAAGCAGTGACTTAACCGTGTAAAGATTAATGGGCTGCCCAACCTTGTCCCGGTGATGTCTAATAATTTCCTGCCGTAAATAGCACAGGAAGACATTACATTATTGATGGACTATGCTGCAGAGTCTGGGTAGGATTACGACATTATATTCTAAGCTACATGAATATTTTCAAACCCAAGGGTGGCATACAGCACAAGTAGTTTCAACAATTGGCTGAAAAAAGGTTTATCGATCAAGATATGCTATTTTTATTGGTGATCGGTTGGCCCAAATATACAAGACATATAATTTCTTATTTCGAAACCCACCACAAGAGGTGCTACATGCTAAATTTTCATTGGCTCTGGCTCATTACTGATAGCACCATAATGGCATGTCTTTCATATCCCGTCATTTCCAATACTTTCCACGAACATGTTCGAATAGTTCTACTCCTAATAGAAGTGGAATAGATCGAATACACAATAAGCACTTGGACTAAAAATTGAATGCGCTATTAGCTCGACAGTTACTTACATAGAGATCATGCTCAGCAAAGTCAAAAGCAAGATACAAAGACATGTCCGCATGATTGATATGCACATTCACAAGCTTCACGACATTCTCGTGCGTAATTTCTCGCAATAACTGCACATCATAATCCGATCAAGCATGTTACTCATCCAAAACCCTAATTCTCCAAAAGAAAGACAGTAAAGAGAAAGAAGAAGAAAGGAACCATGATTTCGCGTATGGCAGTGGGAGAAACTCCGTCGCCGTCCTTGGACTGCTTGAATTTCTTGATGGCGATGAATTTGCCGCGATGACTGGCCGGAGCTTTGATTCTGGCGAGGAAAACGAGGCCGTAAGTGCCTTCACCTATCTTTCCAATGAGATCGTACTGCTGTAACCACTCAGGCTTGTTGCTGGTGGTGGTGTTACCGTCGCCCATGGCGATCGGAAAAAAAATATTTTCTCTTTTCCCTTGAAGCTCTTTCAGTAGATTGGTCTCACTTTCTCTCTCCTTTTTGAAATAGTTTTATTTGTTGAAATCAGATGAAAGAAAATTTAAAGTCAAGTTAATGAGTAAGGTAGGCATCTCTTTTTGACTGGCTAGCTATATTAAATTATTAATTACCAATAAAAATAGGATTAATAAAAAAAATGACACTATAACTTTCACGAAAAGTACAACTACTTATTAAAATTTGATGGATTTAAAAACTTATCTCAGATATTAATTATATAAAACTAAACTTTATATAAAAAATGTACTATTTTAATATCATCCAATGAAAATCTATTAGTATAAAATCAAAATATTTTCAATTTGAACTCTACATTTTAAATTATCCTACTATATTTTTATCTTTCACTTACTTTTCCTCTATCCACTATTTATAACTTCCTCTACCTACTCTCTATAACTTTCATATGCATTTTTAAATTTAAAATCATCATCTAACCACCACATACTTTTATGTTACCATATTTATCTTTTTCTCTAATTAACCCATTTTATCAAGTCTTTTTTTTTTTTTTTTCTTCTATATGTTTTTAGTACCTGCATATTGAATGCATAGTCCTCTAGTATAATAAGACATGGTTTTTGAGAAAAAGAGAAGGAAGGAAAGAAGAGTGTAGAGAAAAGGAAATACATATCATTAATTTTTAAAAAATTACAAAAATACTATAAGGACGAAAATAATCCTAATTTTAAGCAAGGTAAATCAATCTCTTTAACAGACGAGGTACTTCCTCTCTTGAAGAGACGGGATTATGGAGTCTGTTTTTCATTTGTATATGTATCTGTGTCAAAACAATATGTATAAATATGTCTAATTTGTATATATATTTTATCTTTTCATAAAAACTGTCAATTTTTTTTATTTGTATCAATTTCTTGATAAATAATTTATTAAAAAAAATTTAAAAGAAGTATATGTATCGACTGAAAAAAATTAGCCAAACAAACACATAATACACTGTAACTTAACAGATGAGGCATTGCTTAGGCTCTTAATCCTTTTACTCTCTCACTCGCTCAATTTAAGATACGAACTAGAAGCATCCTTTGGAGTAATAGTTTCAGTGGATGCCAACATCACCTATGACTCCTCCGCAAGCACCTCCTTCCTTTGGCACTTAAGAAAATTAGCATTTAACACATCTGTCAAGGCATCTGCTCCAAAACCTAGCTCCTACCACTTCTTTTACTTTCACTATCACTTGCCTCGACATTTCCCATACTTCCTAGGTGAACTTGCACTTCATTTAAACTCTCTCTCTCTCTCCTACTCCTCTCTCCCTAAAGTTTATGTACCATTCATATCATGAATCTATCACATTCTTTATTATATAGCTTCCCTTTGTTTTCACTAGTCTAGATTTTCAAGACTCGCCTGTTCAATAAATAAGATTCCTAAAAATAATATTAAGCTCTTCTCTTGAACAGATGAGATCAATCATTTATGACTTCATTTATTCAAGAAACGAGTTCAACTTGCTTAAAATTAGATTTATTTTCATTCAAATGACATTTTTGTAAATTTTTTAAATTAATAATATTTATTTCCTTTACCCACTAGCATGAGTACAACAAAACTATATTTACCAAAAATAAGTTAAACTACCCTCAAATCATGTGAAGTGGTAAGACGAATTAAAAGTTTATCCAAAGTGTAAAACCTAATTAAGGCTTCTCTTTCAGAGGGAGAAGGGTTTTGAATGATGCAATATCAAAAGTGTAAAACATAATTATGGTTTCTCTCCTCAAGAAAGGTTTTGAATGATGTTAATATGTTGTATATGATAAATAGTAATATATAAATATCAACAAAAAATTAATAATAAGAAATTAAGGAAAATTGTTTTTGTTTATTGTATATGATAAATAGTGATATTTAAATATTATTAAAAATTTAATGCACTAAAATTTATAATTATTTTATTGTTTACTAAAATGATATTAGTATTTATCTATTACTTGTTTCAACAATAAGTCGTTCACTTAATGGGAATAACTTTGTTATATGTAAAATTTTATTACAATGTTCAATTAAGCAAAATAACAATTCATAATGAATTATTATTATGCAAAGAGATGATCAAGAGCCATTCATGATCCCACATACATGAATTGTCATTTAATGGTTTTCTTTCCCTCAAATTTTATCTTAAATATCCCCTATTTTGAATATATCACTTTTACAATTAGTGTCTCTCTATAAAAAAGATAATGGGTATTTATAGATATTTTGCTTTTATTATCAATAATTACTTGTTTTATTTTTTATGTCTACCCATAGTTGTTAAAATCATAATTTTATCCTTACAATTCTACAAGTTTGAGATTTTAAGATGCCCTGCTTAGTTAACTCGTTGGTAGAATTTTTTTTATAGAATCTTACGATTTTAGCTGAATTTACTGATTCTATATGTTTGAGTCAAATAAGCTAAAATATAAAAAATACAAATGTGTGTTTACAGGCTCATCAACTATTACGAATTACAATGATGTATCTTTCTTTTTGTCTTTCTATTTGGTTTCCACACACTCTCTCAATCTTTTCCCTCCCTCCCTTAAATACCCATGTTGTACTTTTATAGAATTCATTCAAGTCAAGTTATAGTTGTAAAGTTTATAAAAATACTTATTTATTTTATTTATATAATTAAGCATTTAATAAGTTGAAAATTTTGATTCTCCTTCAATTTATCACTTATTGCAAATGAAACAATAGAAAAAAAAATTAATTTTGACTCTATTCGCTCTTTTTTATATATGTTATATCATGAATTAAGAGTTATTATGAAAACAAGAACTTAATTTTTTTTTTTTTTTTTTACATCTATTATGTATGATAAGTTTTCTACATCTTCTATAAGCATTTCTATAATTTTTAAAAACCATTTTGCAAAGGTTGTAAAAACTTACGTTTTTACGTTTCGATTTTATGTTTCGATTCTACTGACCTCCTGACGATTCTATATAGAATTGCTAGTTTAACAACCTTGGACTATCTATTATGACTCTATTTAGCAAATCAATTGAGTCAAGCCGAGTTTTCAAAAGGTTCAAGCTCGGCTTGTTTAAAAATAATCGAGCTCGAGCTGAGTTTTTTATCGAGCTTGGAATCTAGGCTCGAGTTCAACTCATTTAACTAAATGAACTTTAGTTTGATCTTGAGCTCGGCTCGTTTATAAATTAAGCTCGAGCCAAGCCGAGTTTTTTATTAATCCTAGCAAGCTCTTATCGAGCATGAAATTGAAACTTGAGCTCAACTCGTTCAAATAACTTGTTTTCCATTATTTTTTAACCTAAAAATAATATATAAAAGTTGTTAAATATATATACACACATAAGAAACTAGTTTAGTTGTTTTAATTATACATTAATATATCATAAATATTAAACTCATAAATTTGTTAACAAGCTTACTTAGGAACTTGTCTACAAACCTAAACAAGTATGTTCATGAGCTAGTTCACGAGCCTGAATTAAAGCTCAAACTCGGCTCATTTATCAATTAAGCTTAAGCAAAGCCGAATTTAAAGCAAGTCAAACTCAAGTAGTCCACAAGTGCCTCAGCTTATTTGCAGTCATAACTCTATTACATTCCTATTGAATTAGAATTCAATTCCCCTTTATTCTATATAATGAAGTGATGAAGTCATAATTATTAAAACACCATCTACAAAAGCTGTTTTCTTTTATTAAGTGTTATGTTAAATGTAAAAATAATTAGTAAAAAATAAATCAATAATATTTAAAGTATTAAATGACATCAATAAACACTTTTAAAAATTTTAGATAAAGCAATGAAAGGTGACTAAAAGGAATGATCTTAGAAAACAAATGTGATATACTTCAAATAGTTACCATTGTACATGCCAAGAAATTTCTTTTTAATGTTTCTTCATTAGCTCCTTAAAAAATTTAGAGTTTTAAGGACCCAAAAGGTTACTTTATTATGTAAATATTTTACAAATGGTAAACTCACACACACAATACATGGTTAATGGTACATTGGGTGGATTTCCAACATAGCTGCTCCAACACTTAAGTTAACTTATGGACTCAATAGAATAAAATGGAATTAAGCTGGATAAGATAGGACAGGTTGGTTGCCCTTACCTTTAAAGTAAAGGTCTATTTATAGCATTTGTCTATACCTTACTTGGGGGCCTACAAGATCCTGTTCCAATAGACCTTAGCTCATAAAAAGGTAGGTGAGCTCGAACATAAGGTAGTACCAACTTTGTGGTAGAAGTGGCCGAGCCCAAAATTGTTCCCCTAAGGAGGTTAAAGTAAATCGCAGAGGCATGGTCCCCGTTGTTTAAAGTGAGGTCAATGGTAGATAAGGAGCCAAGGTCCTTGCTGCACCTAAGCCCTTGTAGAGCTTTGTCATAAGATTGAGATCGTCATTTTGATGTGGTCTTTGTGTGTATAGGGACTTTACAAAGCGTTTTAATTTAGGCACTTGTGAGGCTCTTCATGGTCTACTAGTCTATTGGGTCATTGTTAGGCTTGAGCCTATTTAGATTTTCATATTTTTGTTGTTATCTGTATCTATATTAGATCAACATCTGTAACTTACATGTATCATATCAGTATTAGTTCAATATCAGTTCTATTTAGTCAATTTATAAGTAAAACTGTCAGTTTTTCATCAATATCAATTTGTTGAGAAACATTAGTTTGAAAATGATACCAAAATGATGCCAAAATGATCCAAAAATGATGAAACAAATAGAGCCTAATATTCCCTATCAACACTTATCACTACATATTGCCATAAGAATCTCTTTACTTTCTATTAGTTTTATCTTAATATCTATAAAAAAAAAATTCTTTTTCTAGTAAGAAATAATTTATTAAAAGAAGGAGAGAAACAATAAAAACAATCTAGTGCCGTAGCAAGTAACAACCGATCATCGAAGCCCTAACACATAATCTACCTTGTCCCTTATCCGGTAAAAACCCAAGCATATCGCCTTTAAACAAAACATTACAATCATTGAAAAAGCCACAAAGTTTAGTAGAAAGAAATTGAAAAGCACTTTTAAATGGTCTTCACAAAAAACGGTCTTCATTTTTGTAAGTAAGACATGCTTTCGCTAAGTCATGCACAGCCTGATTTGCTTCTCTACTAGCCTAGCACAAAACCTCCTCTTGTTCCTTCACGATTTCATCTGCATCATGTGCCTTCGTTTGATAATAATATTAGAAGAAAACATAAAATCAATGTCTTGCTTTGTTAACAAGTCAATAGCTTCTTTGAAATCAGACTCAACAATTCCACGGTCTGTGTTCCAATCATGTAGGGTCTTGAGACACTAAAATTGTCCATATTTTCACCAACAAGGGTGAATCCATCAGAATTGGTTTAGTGAAACCACCAACACCATCCCTATGATCATTCCACCAATCCTACCCTTCTCATTTAATCTAAGGTGGGGGCTCTTAGTCCAATGATCTTCTCTAGTTACCATCCTCGCCTTTCTTGATTTTCTTAAGGCTACATCAGAACTCATTTATAGAAGCTATGGCTTGTTCAATCCAGTTAGGCTTAGATTGTCACTCATAAACTCTGTAATTTCTTTCCTTCCAAATAAAGATACATTGTTCTGGGCATTGAGATCTCTTATCCAACTTCTTTATCCATTTACCATTCTTTTCTAACCAAAGTCTTGGGTCCATGTCACACTCCAAAGGTATAAAGTTCCTTAGATTTAGTTTTGTCATGACTTTGTTAATTTCTTGACATTCTACTAATAGATACCTTAAATTTTTAGGTTTATTACAGAAGAAACACCTTCTACCATTACTCATTCCTCTCTTTTGTAAATTCTCTTTAGTTATTGGTCCATTCCACATGCACTTTGTAAGCCCCATAAAATTTTAAGATAGTTTAGAATCATTAAGACAAATTTAAAAAATATTCTCATGAACGAATGGTACAAAAAAATTATTATATTATTATTTTATTATGTTTCAAAAACCTTAAATCCAATACAAAAAGAAATAATATCACTAATAAAACTAATGATATAAAAAAAGGAATTAAAACTAATAAATATCAAAACGTTGAATATTAATCTTGAAGACAGCTTTTATTAACCCTATGATTCACCTTTCAGGAACTTTAAAGTAATGGTTTGAAACGATGATATCAATTTAAACTATAAAGTTAAAACAAAAAGGCATATAGCAAAAATGCGCGCGCGCACACACGCGCACACACACACATATGTTTATTTATGCACATAAACTTAGAGTAATGCACTTTCATTTCAACCAATTGTACTAAGTTTGTGGCTTTGTGAGGGTACCCAACTATATTAACCAAACCGCATGGAGAATCAACGGAAGGAATTGGCTTATAACCCCGTGCACTTGACCACCAACCTTATATGAAGAGCAAATTGGAGTGAATTAATACATAACCTGTCAAATCTAAAGGACCTAATTAAGAAAGGGCCAATAGTCATAATCTGAGAAAGGGACGTTTCATGCAACAAAAAGAAGCTATTGAGTAGACTAATATTAGGTTAGAATGTGCCAAAAAGACTTAAATCCTTTACAAGCTAAATAAAGAAGTCAAAAGAAGCTCTTTCCCCTTTCAAGTTCCCTATCATGAAACCATTTCATGCTTAAGTGAAAGGCGGTAGAGAAATGAAAAATGAAGCTAGTCAAGACATCTCATACACTTAATTGTTCCTCCTTTCGATGACCATACCCACTCGATATAAAAGAACAAGAAGGGATGAAATCTTGGTTAAACCGCATAATAAGTCACCACTGCCATTTTTGCCTACCCATCATTAACACCAAGCCATCAACAACTCCGATTCGCTGATGTTCTTTTTACATCGATGTGTCATCACCATCACTTCCATCCCTTCCTTATCTTACTTTTAAACACTTTGACCAAGTCCATTAGAGAATCAACACTATCAGAAATAGAGCAAGGATAATATTTGCCTTTGATCGTAAGTTCCTAAACTAAATTGTAATCATTTTGATAAATGTTTCCATGATAATATAGTTATATTTCTTTTTCTCCTCCTTTAAGCTTCGAAATAGAAGAGTATTATGAAACTTTTAGTAGAATACAGCATAGCACCCTTCGTCAACATCATTGGTATGCTCTTGACCTTTCCATTTGCTATGCCTATGAGTTTTGCAACCTCTTTATATGATACGTATGCACTCATATTCTGGTTCAAAAGTTCATGCTAGTTATATATTAGTCTCATTTCACTTCCTACACACTTAATCTATGTCGATACTTTGGTATAGTTAACCTTGACTTGTGTAAATGCTTCCTTAAACAAGATATTGTCATTTCAAAGTCTCCTTCAAAGGTTAACATTAGTTTTGCTTTAACTTCACATATATCACAAACTAGCTTTGGTTATTAAGTTCATGATACAACTTTAGATCATATTTAGACATGGAAATATCAATTTCTTTTTCTTCTTCTTCCTTGTCTAACCAAGAAAAGCATGCAATGATGAATGTATGCCTTGTTCTACCATAATTCATTTTATCAAATTTTCTTTCACGTTTATTATTAATTTGACCAAGTAGAACGCAAAAGAACCCCGATGAAAAGCTAAAATAAAAGAAAAAAGGGAATGATTAACAACCAGAACATAAAAAGGACCTCACAAATAAAATAACTTAGACATATGTGTATACTTAGTATATATGTGTATAAGTATATATATTCAGATGTGGGAGTAAGCCAATAGCTACATGACTAGAGGTAATGAAGTAATATGGAATTGAGTCTAGGTGAGTCATGTTCAAGAAATGATGGACAGATGGTCTTCACTTTCCATTTTGTCGAATGTTGAGATCAAGCTGACTAAACATGGTGCCAAAACTTGGTTCTTAGATCTTCACCAAGTACATGAATAGTAGTTAAAGAGTCTGACATATCAACTTACATAAATTGACATATACATATATATAGGAGCATAAGGATGCAAGATATGATTGAATAAATAATATATATTATATATCGAAAACCATGACATAATGGCTCATATGGATGAACATATGTACATATACATATATATATATATTATGATAACATGTAATAAACTTATGTTATGTTCGAGCACATGCTACAAGAGTAGAATATATTATGTTCACATCAAAATTTGTAAATATTGTTGTTTATAATCAAACTTGTAGATGAGCCACAAAAATTAAATGCATTATAGAATAAAAACACCATTTTTCACTATCTTACTCAACTTAAATGATAAATCTAATTAAACTGTTTGAAAGTACGTCCGAAAACCTATAAAGACAACTATAAGATTGTCAGAAATAGATTTAAAATGATAGAGATATCACAAAAATAAGAAACAATATCGAAATTCCAAAAAGTAGTGAAAATCCATAGAACTTACTGAAGTATCTAGTGAAGTAAAATCATATACTTATTAAATATATTGTCCTTTTATTTAGGAGATTCCAAGTCAGGCTTTGATTACCTAGAAGACTACTACAATCGGTGATTGACATGGCACAATGAGTATTTCCTATAAGTATTACATTTGATTGTACTTGTAATTAGTTGCACAAAAATAAAATAATATATTACTATGAAATGAAATGTATGGGGAATGGGTTTATGCATGTGAAATGGTGTTGTGCATTGATTGTGACAAAATTTCTTAATTATACAATAATTGAATCTATATGTTGCATCATTAGAGTAACTATATTTAAAATTTTTGTGATATTGATTGATCACCTTAAAATAATTATAGTCGAGTTCAAACAAATAAATGGTTCACGCATTACATGACTTACATGAAGAAGGCTGTCGGCATCACATAGTGGACCAAGTATAGCTAATCGAAATCATGCGACTACGGGCCCTGCTCTAAGCTTAAGGCAACTACCTTACATTAGGAAATGTAACCCTTTTGATTAGAGCTTTGTTGGCATGCCAAATCTTAGGGGATTATAACTACACCATTGGGAATATAATTATATATACTACCATTTTATTTAAACAATATGAATTGCTTATTATAAACAAAAATTGCATCAGTTACTATTAAGATGCATGGTGATTCGCTCTTGGAATTGATGTGTAATGGAGATTATTTCCCAACCTCAATTACAAAGGGTATAAATCCATACTATGTGCAGTTTTTGAATTACTACATGTATTTTGTTCATATGGTTTCTTTGCATTGCATAAGTGTGTTAATTAATTTGCTTGAAAACATTCTTAAAAGGTGTAATATGAGAAAATTGCTCATTAAGCTAGTTGTAACTTACCCCCTATATTGAATTATTGTAGCAAGATAATCTTTATACTAAGTATGAACATAAGATACTGCAGGTTAGCACACAGGATGAATGAGATGAGTAAGATTAGAGCTTAGGACTATTTCTTCCTTTTAAGTAGCTCTGTTTATTTATATGTATTATTGGATAACTTAGACTACCATTGTTGCATGAACTGATTCCACCGATAAATGTTAACTCCTACAAACACTGAAAAGCATTTAGAGGTGCGCTTGCGGGTGGGGGGTGGGGGGTGAGGGTGGTGCCTAACATAACCACTCCGATGCTTAAGTTAGCCTATGGGTTTTTACCAATAAATTGTTAAAGAAGTATTCACTTAAACCCCAAAGAGAGTCATCCCCTTCCTCCAGAGGGAAAGTTTATTTATAGTTCGTGGTCATACTAGATTAGGGTTAACCAAATCTTTTCTATTAGGGTAAATCTCCACCTAATAGCTAACTCGACACCTGAGCTACAGGTGTTGTGGCCGAGCTAATGATGCCCCTCCTCCTTTCTAGTACCGAAGTGGGATGTAGGTATTTTATAACCATTGGGCCTAGGTGAGTCCATAAAGATAGCTCGTTAGCGAACTTTACCTTATGGCGGTAGCTCATAGGCATGTTTAAGGATTTATCATTGACGACAATCTCATGGAAAGGTCATCTCTAATCTATTATGTCAATGATGTAGATAACACCTTGGGCTTCCTTACTAGGTTGGAATATGAGGTGCTATTAGGTTTGGTCCCATCTTAGGCTGGTGAGGGAGACAATTTCCTAGGCTTTTATGGCCTATGTATGACAACAATAGGCTGAACAGGCTATGACCTACATTTCACTATCAACACTTGTCCCCCCAACTCTCATTGTACGAGGAGAGGGAGAGTAAGTCGTTTGGCCTAAACTCATAAGGTGGGCTTGAATGGTTGATGCTCTTCCATTTGAGCTTCATCCCTTTAAGAGCTAGCATTGTCGTAAATCTTGACCTTGTGGAGCTTATTGGGGAAGCTTCATAGGGTTTTTCAAAGAACACAATATGATTCGCAGTAGCAGTGATGACTGTTCCTAACATGTAGTTGGAATTCGCTCTGTCTTCTCCTTTGCTCCTTATATATATGTGAAAATGCTCTAACGGAGGCTCTTCACAAAAATTATCTTTCCAATCTCTGAAAGCGAAAATCTCCAAAACTTCTTTGTTCATGTTGTTTCGTTAACCCTAGAGAATGTTGAACTCAGATAATTCTGATGCCCAACCTTCCTCTTGTGATTTTGAAGGTAGATTGCAATAAGTCGTGGATGAGGTGAGAAGAGGTAAAGGAGGTGCGAGCACAAGTTTAGGTAGAGAAGACAAACATGTCAGTGAGAATTCGGCCTCTATGAGTGGCCATGAAGAGGGGTTTAGCGAAATTTATGTGTCGCCATCAAAGAAACGAGCAGTCCTAGATATGGGTTTTTATGCCAATTTAGCCGACAAAATCTATTGGTTCCCAGTGGATGAGTATCCTCCTTATGGCTTTGAGAAGACAGCTGTTATCCCTTTACACACTAAGGCGATAGACAGCATTGGTCCCAATGGGATGCATAACAAGGTTACAGAGATAACTCTCCAAGCTATTAGTCAAAAAGGGATGCATAGGGCCCCTAAGGAGTGATAGATTACGATGCCCTCTCCCTCTGATCGAGTATGTCTCCTTAGTGGGCAGAGGTTTGCTTTGTGTAGCAGGGCATTCCAGTCCAACTTAAAGATGCCCTTTTCACTATTCTAGAAAGAGTTCTTTCGATTTCATCGCCTATGCCTCACTCAATTGCTTCCTAATACCTGTTGTATCTTAGTAGCTTTCTAGGTTATATGTTTGAGCATGACCGTAAGGCCCATCCTGACTTTACTTTGGAGATATTTTACTCACAAATGGTCTAACAATGAGTGGTGGTATCTCATGAAACAAGTCAAAAGCTTGTACAGGCTTCTTGATGGGCTTTCCAGTTCTAACGGGCGCAACTAGAAGAAAGAGTTCTGGGTGGTTAGTGTGAGGGAGGGCGTTCAACACGAGCTTAATTTATGAGTGGATTGGTGTAAGCCAATCCAAGTTGGTAAGCCTCGAAAACTATGGTCATATGATGTTAAGGGGCTGAGGATGTAAAGAATGGTGATGGTGGGGCGAAGTGGGAAGCCCTTCAGTGCTAAGCTTATGGTAAGGAACTTTTTAAGGGGAGTGCCAATCAACGAGGGTAAGGTGACCTCGGTTCATCAAGGCGCGGGTTGTTTTTTGTGGATATGCCCCCTCCTCCCCAAATGTAGTCGAGCTTAAGTCGAAAGATAACTTTTGGGTGGCTAAAATGTTTTTTGCTTTCTTTTGAGTGAGTGAGCTCATCTTTGCAGACTATTTCATTTTTACTAATATTGTTGTTGTTCTTTTGTAGATGTGCACATGGAGATGATAAATATCAATGAGCTTCTCCCTGGGTAGTCAACCAAGAAGAGGAAAAAACTTTAGCAAAAGGGAAGGTGCCTTCAAAGAGGCAGGCCATTGGTGGTGGAGAGCATGATCATCTTTTTCCTATTGTGGAGGAAGTTTAGACGTGTCTTCGCCGAGTCCCCGTGGGCATAAATAGCACGGTGAAGAGGCTTTTGTTTTTACCTTAGTATGAAGGTCATGCACAATCCACCATGATCATGGTCTCCTGAGGTACAAAGTGTGTTGTAGCATTCTCTGGTTGTAGTTTCCCCCATTAGTTGAGCATCTCCCTAGGCAAAGGCAGTTGGTAGTAATAATAACTTTGACACAGCCAGGTTGGTTACTGTTAGAGATCGGCCGAGAGGTGCCATTACTGGGGACCCTATAGAGGTTATAAGGGAGAGGGCTCTGAAGTGGACTAGCTCGGCTGTTGATTGGGAATGCTTAAGGATTTTGATTTTGTTGAAGATAAGAAAAGGGTGAGGACTTTGTTGAGCAAGTTGAGAGCCAAGGATTGAGTTCTAGACTTCTTTACTCGCAAGTTGTATAAGGTAGCTTCGTTCTGCTATTCTTCCTTTGTCTTCTTTTCCTTTTCCTTTTGTTTTTATCTGTTTTCTTCTGTTGTAGGTTATGGTGACCCTCTCTAAGAGGGTGAGGTATACGAAGTCAAACTGGGGGGATGGTAAGTTAATTATTTTTTCCCTTTTATGGCTTAGCTATTCGATCTGTTAAGCGTGTTAGTATTCTTAACTCGAATTGCTATTGTTAGTGTGATGAAGAGTTGGAGAGATCAAGGGCTTGCATGATTGAGCTAGAGAAGGAGGCTTCTAAGGAAAGGAAGGAAAGAGTTAGGTTGCAGAGTGACTATACTGAGTTAATGACGAAGAAGGAGAGGTCAATACACAAGCTAGAGTCAGTAGCCTTGCGTGCTCAATAACAAGTGGCTAAAGCTAAGTGAGAAGAATCTTTTATAAGGTAAAGTGTTGATGACCTTGAGAGGAAGCAAAGAGGCATGAGGCAAGAGTGCGATGCTTTATCCTTACGATTGAAAGAGATCACTACGTGCTTTAATAAGCTGAAGGGGGGAAAAACGATGGGTTTAGAGCAGAACATCCTCAAGGTCGGTTACTTCTTTATTGACCCTTTTTCTCCTCTTTCTCCTTTTTTTTTTTATAGTCATTGTTTTTTGCAAGCTTAGGTTAGAGGGTGGGCAGGTCGCCCATGTGATAATCTCTTGTATTATAGACATATAAGGGAGGGCTTGCAAATATTGTTATTATTATTATTTTAATTTGGAGGTGTTGCCTCCTCACCAAAATTAATGTCTCCTTCTACTAGAGCCATAAATGCAAATAAAGCTCTTTGCAGGGGTGTGAGTACTCTTCTGGATAGAAGCTCTTACTTACTAGTTAACTGCCTACAGTCAATGATATCCCATTTTACACATTACCCCCACACACATTTTTCTATAGCTTTATACATTTGATATTAATAAAAGTGTGTTATTCTTATGTTGATTATTACTCGTGTCCTTCTTTACTTGTTATTGGTTACTTCTTGTCGCTTGTGTGTGTGTTGCTTATAGATCTTAGGCTTGCTTACTACTACAAAGATAGGATAGGAAGCACCACACGATTTAAGTGTGCTGGTGAAAGCCCTAGACCGTGACAGTTAGTATCAAAGCCTAAGCTATTCCAGCGAGAACAACCATGACACGATAGGACGAGTTGTACAAGGAGGTAGACAACATTGAAGAAAGAATGACAGCAGTGATGAAGCATCTTGACACCTTAGTGGCACTCGATGTAAGGGTGGCAAAACTTAAGGCAGCCAATGAAGGGACTAATGCGAGGGTTGATGAATTAGATGATAATTTTTTAGAGACAGTAAGCACACTCAGAGAGGAGGTGTAGGTGTCAACCAAAGGTGTGAGAACTAAGATGGTGAATTATGCAACTATTGAGGAAGTAGATGAGTTAAAGTAATAGGTTGCCTTGTTAATTAAAGTAGTCACAACGACTCCTGCCTTAGCTGCAACACATGTTATCCATCTAAAGGTACTAGAGCCAAAAGCATTCACTGGTGCGAGGGATGCCAAACCGTTAGAGAATTTCATCTTCGACTTGGAGCAGTACTAATGATTGGGCAGATCAATGAAAGAACAAAGGTCTCAATGACAGCTATGTTCCTAACAGGCGATGCTAAGCTGTGGTGGCACATTAAGTATGAGCAAATTCAGAATGGAGTGACACATGCCGATACCTGGGAGGAGATGAAGGTTGAGTTGAGAATTCAATTCTTTCCAACGAATGTTAAGTATAAGGTTATGAAGAAGTCACGTGAGCTTTGACATAGTGATGACATTCGAAAGTATGTCAAAGAATTTTCAATGCTTATGCTTGACATTAAGAGCATAAGCGGGGATGACAAGCTATTCTATTTCCTGGAGGAGCTGAAGCCATATGCTAGGAATAAGTTGCAGAGACAACAGGTAGCAAACTTGATTGAAGCATAGGTAGTAGCAAAGCACTAGATAGACTACACCAATGATATCAAAGGGAAGAATGTGTCATCAGGACACGATGGTATGAGATCTAACAAGCTAAGAAAACCCAAGAGTGGGGGAGCCCTAAGTTCAAGCAACAACAATACTAGTGGGGGACAAAAGAAATCCTATGGCTCATACTAGTCAGCAAATAGTGGAGCATCTAGCAGTAGTAAGAAGCCCACATCCTCTTGCTTCTTGTGTAATGGATTGCACAAGATAGTGGAGTGTCTACATAGGGCAACACTCAATGCCATTGCAAAGAAGGTTAAGAGTGTTTGTCAAAATGAAGTGTTTGAAGGAGAGTGTGAAGAGCAGCCCAGGATGGGAGCCTTACACATGTTATCAGTAGTCGAGAAGGCTTTAGTAGTACATAATAAAGCTAAAACTAACAATGACCTAATGTATGTTCAATTACACATCAAAGGCAAGAATGCCAATACAATAGTAGACTCGAGAGCTACACATAACTTCATTGATGTACCTAAGGCCGAAAGATTGGGGCTAGTGTTAATAGATGATACTAGCTAAATTAAAGCAGTGAACTTTAAGGCATATCTAGTCAAAGGAGTTGCTAGAGGTGTTGAAGTGAAGATGCGAGATCAGAGTGGAAATCTCAACTTCACTGCTATTCTCCTAGACGACTTTAAAATAGTCTTAGGGATAGACTTTTGAAGGAATGCCAGAGTTGCTTATATGCCAGTAACTAATTGCTTACTATTCATGGGTGACAAACCATGTTGTGTGCCTGTACAAAGGCAGAAGACGGGCAATGGAAGTAATAATGGGACAAGTATTGGGGCAATGATGTTATCAGTGCTCCAACTTAAGCGAGGACTCTAACATCAAGAGTCTACATTCTTTGTTGTCTTAACAGAGAAAAAGGATGGAAGGAATAAAGATACCAAAGGTGATTCACAATGTCCTAATGGATTTTAATGCTATCATGCTAAATAAACTCCCGAATAAGCTACCCCCAAGAAGGCTTGTAGATCACGAGGTTGAGATTGTCCCAAAAGCTAAAGTCACTCGCTAGAGCTCCATGCTAAATGCCACCCCCAAAACTTACTGAGTTAATAAAGCAATTGGATGAGCGACTAGAGGCAAGTTTCATTAAGTCCTCAAAAGCACCATATGGGGTTCTTATCTTATTACAAAAGAAGCATGATGGGAGTTTGAGACTATACAGTGACTATCGGGCTCTCAATAAGTTGACAATAAGGAACCATTATCCAATCACTTTCATTGCTAACTTATTTGATCAATTGAGTGGGTTAAATACTTCACTAAATTGGACCTTCGCTTAGGATATCACTAGGTCCAGATTGCTAAGGGGGATGAGCCTAAGATGACATGTGTTACCTGTTGTGGTGCCTATGAGTTCCTAACGATGCCTTTTGGCCTCACCAATGCCTTTACAACATTCCATACTCTAATGAATAATGTGTTCCATGAGTACTTGGATAAATTCATGGTGGTTTATCTTGATGACATCGTGGTGTACAGTAGGACATTCGAGGACCATGTGAAGCGCTTAAAAATGTTCTTTCAGAAACTCAAACAAAACCATTTGTATGTGAAGCGAGAGAAATGTGCCTTCGCTTAGAAGTGTATCAACTTTCTTAGGCATGTGATTGAAGAGGGGTAGATTCAGATGGATGGAGCTAAAGTGGAAGCCATCAAAGAGTGGCCATCCCAAGGAGTGTCACTGAGTTACGCTCAATTCTTAGACTCGCCAACTATTACAGGTGATTTGTGGAGGGGTATTCAAGGAGGGTTGCTCTCCTCACAGATCTATTGAAAAAGGACCAAGCATGGTCTTGGAATGAGGATTGTTAAACTGCCTTCAAAGATTGAAGCAGATTATGATAGAGGAGCCAGTCCTCGCCCTGTCTGACATCTCTAGACCATTTGAAGTCCATATGGATGCTTCCGACATTGCTATGGGTGGAGTGCTAATATAGAATGGCTATCCAATGGCATATGAGAGTCAAAAGCTAAACCTCATTGAGTGTAGACACTCAGTACAAGAGAAAGAGCTACTAGCCATTGTGCACTACCTCAAAACGTAGAAGCAACATGTGTTAGGGACCAAGTTCCTTGTAAAAATTGAAAATTCTACTGCCAGCTATATCCTTACTCAATCCAAGCTCTCAGCCAAACAGGCAAGATGGCAACAGTTCCTTGCAGAGTTCGATATGGAGATTGTATACCATAATAGGCGGACTAATCAGGTAGCATATATACTGAGTAGAAGAGTAAATTTGTCTTCCTTGGCCTAGATAGCCCAATAATCTACCAGTCAAGTAGCCAACATTATTCAAGAATAGATTAAGAGCACTTAGGCTAAGACCTGTTGGTCAAGAATTCGAAGCAATTGATTGACGAGGGTAAAACTTGTAGGTTTTAGGTTATGGGTGGTCTAACCTACTCCAAAAGTCACCACCAGTATGTTCCTAAGGCTAGAAACTTGAGGAGGATGCTTATGAAGGAGTGTTATGATACATTATGAGTTGGCCATCTTAGTTGGTAGAAGATAATGAGCTTGTTGAAGCAGGGCTACTATTAACCAGATATGAAGGAAGATGTAATGAACTACACTAGGACATGTTTAACTTGTCAGTAGGACAAGATCGAGAGGCAGAAACCTACAGAGTTGTTAAAGCCCCTTCCATTGCCTTCTCGCCTATGGGAGAGTGTCTCTATGGATTTCATCTCTTCCTTACCAAAACTGGGGGAGCTTTCATCCATTTTTGTTGTGGCAAACAGATGCTCGAAGTATGCCACCTTCATTTTGACCACAAAAAGCTCTAATGCTACAGAGACTACCTAGCTTTTCGTCAAGCATGTAGTGAAGTTTTGGAGTGTGCCTCAGAACATTGTCAGTGACCAAAAAGCTAGATTCGCAAGGAAGTTCTAGATCGAGTTGCTCAACCTTTTAGGGTCTGAACTTAGCATGTGCTCTAGCCATCACCCTCATAGTGATGGACAGACGTAGCACTTCAATGTGATGCTAAAGGAATACTTGCGGCACTTTATGGGTGTCAATCAGAAGAATTGAGTAGAGTTATTGGATATTGCACTGTTTTGCTTCAACATCCAACAGAGCTCTTCCTTTAACAAGAGCCCTATGGAAATTGTTATAAGTCGACAACCACTATTGCCCCACACAATTGTAGCACCATATACTAGGAAATACCCAAAGGTTTATTTGTTTGCAAAGCATTAGAAGCAGATAACCGAAGTTGCTAAGGCTTATCTTAAGAACGTTTCCAAGCGCATGAAGAAGTAGGCAGATGAGAGGTGCGGACCTAAAGAATTCAATGTTGGAGATTAGGTCCTCATCGAGCTTTTTCCAGATTATATCAAACCATTGAAGCATAAGGATAAGAGATTCATGCAAAAGTACATTGGTTCAGTCCCTATCATTGCCAAGATCGAAAAAGCTGCCTATAAAGTGGAGCCAACCAAGTGGATGAAATTTCATCATGTCTTCCATGTGAGTGTTTTGAAGTCATACCACCCCGGCATAGAAGATCCGACACATAACAAGTTAAAGCGGCCGAATAAGTTTAACTCCAACGTTAATGAAACCGTCAAAGACATCTTTGTCGAAAGAAGTGTCAAAGATCTAACCACTAGAGTAGCATGCACAAAATACTTAGTGAAGTGGAGAGATCGTGGTGGAGAAGACAACAGCTGGGAGACAGAAGAAGATCTCATATCTCTAGCAGAGAGGAGAGCAGCTCAAGATAGGAAGATTCAAGCACCAAGGTCAAGCTCCAACACACTTTGTTGAGGACGTCAATGGATTAAGTATGGGAGGATGTGGCAATCTCTTGTATTATAGGTGTAAGCCCTTAGATTTTTCGATCTATATAAGTAAACCCTATGAACTGAATGTCAAACCGGAACCCTAAAATCAACCTAGTTCTATGATAAGTTTAGTGAATCTAGATCCGGCAATCCCTTGTTCTTAACTCTTAAGCAATGGAATTAAGATAATTGTGGATGATAGTTCGTAATAATATAGGAAAGCTTAAAAATATCATATTCGTTAATTTTCAGTGTGTTTCAGATCCAAACGGGATCAGTTTTTGAAAACTGTACCCTTGTACATCGGAAGGTGAAAATATTCTGACGATACCATTAGACTCATAAAAATATAAGGTTTTTAAAAATATCAGTTTTAGAATTTTTTGGTAACTAAAAATATTATATATAGGTCGTTTACGTTATTTTCTTTATTACTTGTATTTTAATTGTCTAGTCTACCATTCATAGTACTATTCTTACTATTCATTACTATTTCACTATCTCTACTTTTTCTTATAATCTATTTTTACACTCTACCATATCTATTTCTTACATTTACTTTTCCCATAAAACCTTACACACATTATATCTTACCTTTTAATTACTTTTCATTACAAAACAATAAATTTAATCAAATTTTCTATCCTTTTCCCAAAGATGTTGTCCACCCCATCTCTCTCATCACTCTCAATTTAATTTCTTTTTCAATTATTTTAATTACGTCTAATTTTCACTCCAAAACCGTATAAATACCCCTTCCTCTCTTCATTCTTTTAGACATTTCATTTTCCTACTAAAACTCTACCAAAATCACTCCACAAATTCCCTCTCTCAAATTATCTCCAAAATTCTCTCTTCTCTCCACAAAACCATTTTCCACATATTACTACAACCACTTCTTTTCCTCTTCAACATACACATAACCTTTGGTAAAACTCCTTACCTATACTCATCGTGTTTATATAACTTAGCATGAGCTTAGTGTATGTTTCTTAAACTCATGAGAGTTAAAGAAGCAACAACATGTTTATGTTTTGTTTTTGTTCATGTTTATATTTTCCATTATTATTTTTATTATGTTGTTGTTGTTATTATGCTTCCATATTTATATCTAGCTAAATATATTTATGTAGCTATATATATCTTTAGAGCATATGAGCTCGCTTGTTATTGTAATTTATTTACTTTCATGTTTTAAGACTAGTCTTTCTAGTCTTAGACTTGTCTTCATCAGGTCAAAACAACTACTTCTTTCTTTTTTTTTTCTTTTTTGGGATTAGTCTATTCTTAGTCCCGGGATGCCTTGATGAAGTTAAGGCTCCCAATACTTGACCTTATTATTATGCTCTTATTTATTATTGTATATATCTTATCTTATTTTGTGATATTATTATATTTCTTATAGCTACATATTCTCATTCATGCATGAACATGTTGATATTGTCTCAACAAATATGAAAAGGAGTTTTCTTAAGTAAAGAAAAAAAATAAAAACTCTTTTTAAAAATAAATTTTGTCACATAAGAAATGATTTTTCCATAAAACCTTAAAGTTTTATCTTAACAAATCTTTTCCAAAGTTAGAGAAGTTTATCACAAGTTTCTAGTTATAATAATACGTGTGATTTCATCAAAGTATACATAAAGTAAATTTATCACATACTCTCTTTTCAAAAATAAGTAAGCTTCTTTAAAACTTAATATTGCAAATTCTTTGTTTAACAAAGGTTTTTCTTAAACTCATTGATGAAATTTTCGCTAGTACTCCAAAATACTAACGTCTAGACAAGTTTTACATAATTATCAAAGAATAACCTTTTAAAGATAAGCCTTACTTAGGAGATAAAATTAGTAAATAACTTAAAAGATCATTACCATTATTTCTTTAAAGTGGAACTAACTTTAGGAAAAACTTGGAATACATAAATATGACTACTTTAGGAAAAATGACACTTCTAACCTTTTAACATTGATATTATATAAGGATTGTCTTATAATTCTAGAAATCATTCGTGATTCGTAATTCTAAGTACTTTCCTTTTAATTTACAAAACGCTGAATGAATTTTGTGTCTATGTGTGTGCACGCGCGCTCCTATGCTTGAAGCTCATCTTAACATCCATTGGTGGCATTCATGTCAAGTGCAATATTGTGGTTTAATGAGACAACTGATGTGGGAGTGGGATGGACTTGCTTTCATTTTTTTTTTTTTTTTTGCCTATTGAACATTAACTAACATAAAACTCAATACTTAAACTTTATTTTTTATAAAACTACTCCAATATTTTCCTAAACAAAGCGACTAGTTAAAACTGTTATGCATTTACTTCAAACATATTGCCACCATAAACTATTAAAAACTACCATCTTTCTAGAAAATCAATGCAAAGTGAGCCTACTAAACTAATGTAACTTTGACTTCCATGTGATTCTAATGGTTGTCCCACAATCTTAAAATGAAAACTCACATTCTAGTATATAGGCAAACTGAGATTAGCAGAGCTTGAGCATGTAAGCTAGCTTATGTACGTCATTAAAGGGTTATGGCATTGTTGCATTTGACCTGTTGGACCCGGCGAGGTTGAGTGACTCACGATTAAACCACTGGGTCGCAAGGAAACCTTTGACAATATCACAATTCATCTTTCTGATCTCTAATTGGTAAATCAAGATGATATATCTAAATAATATTTAATAACAAAATAATATGATATAATATTTTATAATATAGTAATAATTTATCAAGTCAAAATTTCACCAATTAAGCCAAAGCCATTTAAATAAAAAAAAAAAGGCAAAGCCAAAGCCATTTCCATGCCTGGTCATTAGTACACAAATCAAGATAACATTACCAGATAACCATTAATGATAAAATTATAAACCCATAGATTCTTTGATAACTTTATAAGTGAATCTTAGAGTCAAAATTAAGATTAATACCCAAAATTCAAACCGAGTCAAGATTTTATACTAGAAGCCCTATATTCGATTAGACAATATTGAGAATCCTTAAAATATTAAATAAATTATAAAAAATAGAGTAAACTCAAATTATGAACCGAATATATACTATAAGTGTAAACTCCTAAGTTTTATAATCTTGCAAGTAAACCTTGAAGCCGTAATTCAAACCAAAACCCTAAAAACCAGCATAGGTCAACAATAAGTTATAGAAGATCTAGATCCAGTAAGGCTACACTTGAAACCCTAGAACAATAAATACGAGATAACCTTAGATTATAACCTGAAAAACCGTCATATAACCTAAAAATCAGATTCGCTAAAAATTCTCTCGCATCGAGCTCAAACTGGATCAGTTTTCAAAATTAGGGTCCTAACACGTAAAATAAAGAAATATTTTGACAAACAATCTAGACTCGTAATGTAATAAGAATTCATAAAAATATAAGATACAATTTTTACAGCTCATAAAAACGTCAAATATAGCTTACTTATGTGTATTTTTATTACTACCGATAATTTATTTGTCTTGTTCATTATTCATTTACTATTTACTACGACTCATCTCTCTCTAATTTTTTTTACACATTTTCTTACATATATCTCTTATAATTATCTTTTCCCATAAAACTTTATTACACTCTTTACCTAACCTTTCTTATACTTAATTACACTTTTTTCTACTTAAATTAATTTTTTTCATCTCTCCTCTCTTCTTGTGCAGCTGCTGCCCTTTGTCTTTTTCCCTCATATTTATTTTATTTTTTATTTATTTTTACATCTTTAATTCCTTCATTTTTCTCTCTATAAATACCAATCACCTCGCTCTTATTTTCACTCTTATTTATCTTGCTTAATAAAACTCTTGCAAAATTTTTCCACAACTCTCCTCCCTATCTTCTCTTTCATGCAAGCGCACATGCGCACACACACACACACGCCTACACACACACACCCCTTTGTTCTTATGTTATGTTTCCATATGAAATCCCTATGATGCATATGCTAGGGAATGGAAATGTAGAAATGACATATTGTTCATATCTTGTTTAACTTCATGTTCATGTTTATGTTATGTTGTGTTTATGTTGTTATTTTTGAAATCTAATCTAATTATCCATACGTATAAATATGATTATATACATATCTATATTTATTTGAGCATATAAGCTCACTAATCTAATATTTATTTCCTTGCACTAATTTTGCCTCTTGCAATTTATTTATTTTATGCTCTTATTATATATTTTGAGACTTATTCTTAATCTAAGTCTCAAACTTGTCCTTAATCAAGTCAAAAATAAAATGAGGACTTATTCATAATCTAAGTCCCAGAATTGCTTTGTCAAAAAATTCTAAGGTTTCCATTTTATTTGTTTCGGTCTTAATTATTTTTCTTTTATTTACATGAGACTAGATAATATTCAAGTCTCGAGGAGCCTTAATAAAATCTCAAACTCTCATATTTATTTATTTGATATTTTTTATTTTCTTATAAGATTGGAAGTTATTTTAAGTCTTGAGAAGTCTTGAATAAAAATCTAAGGCTTCCATGTTTTTCTTTCTTTATAATTTTCCTATTTTTATGGTGAGTGAAATTTATTCAAGTTTTGAGGAGTCTTGATGACAAGTTGAAACTCCTATGTCTTTATTTTTTATATTCGATTTTTTTTGTTATCTTTATTTTATTTTTATACTTTGATAAATTTATGCTAGTGTTTTTCTTTAAGTATATTGCTATACTTTTACTCATGTATGACCATAAGTGATGTTGTCATAGCAAAAATTTAAAAATGTGGATATTAATAAATTCTTGTTTTATAAAACGACTTTAAAAAATTTTATTTTCAAACACTTAAGGAATATTATCTTTCGAATTGAAGGAATAAATATAGGCACTTAACTAACTTTTTGAAATGCCTAAAATGAGTTTATCTTAAGGTACAAATGTTGATAATTCTTTATTATACATATTTTTCTAAAAATTTATTTATAATATTCCTTAAGTGTTTGAAATGCCTAAAATGAGTTTATCTTAAGGTACAAATGTTGATAATTCTTTATTATACATATTTTTCTAAAAATTTATTTATAATAATCTTTTGTTAAGATAAAACTTTAGAACAAGTTAACTTTCTAAATTCTCTCATTAGACAAGTATTAACATATTTTTGAAGTTAAATCCACTTAGAATGAATTTTCTCTATAATCACATAAAGACTTATGTTTTAGAAAAATTGTCAGTAAAGAAAGGCTTATTATAAAAATAAGGTAACTATGAAATTAAAGGAATAAGAAACTATAATTTATCTTAGTTAAGTATCGCTTTTACAGTAAACTAAGGTTGGTGATTTTATTTAAAAGTCCAAAAGAAGATTTTCCAATAAACTTAACTTACTACATTCCATAAGAGATTATTTGCAAAAATTCTATTTTTATGCAACATTACTAGGATCGTGCATTTAACATGAAATAACATTGCTATTATACGATTTCTAAAGAAAAAAATATTTTTATGATTGCTTTGAGAAAACAAGAAAAATAAGGGCTTGAGGTTTGGGACGTAATCTGTACCGATCCATTCCGATTCTCAAACAACATTAAATATTTAAAATAACATTAGAAATAGATAGATTTTTTGAAGTAGATGGAAAAAGACTGCAATATGCGAAATTTTGAGTTAAAATGAGCAAGTTATGATCATTTTAAGTTGAAACTTTCATAACCAGAAGAAATAATGCGAATAAAATAAATAGAGTTAGAAATTTAAGTAAAACTTATATGGAATCCTCATCCTAGTATTTTTTATGTAGGTGATGAGGATTACAAGACCCCTTTCTAGAGGATTATTTTGACTAAGAGGATTGCGATATAGATATGCGAGTTTTCCCTCATGATTTCATTACCTTACTTATGCTTGTAAATAGTTGCACTAGAATTGTAAATATAAGATAAAATGAATATGTATGTGGTTATGGGTACATGTGTATGTGCTTTTATAAATGTGTGACAGGGATGCTGACCATATAAAAACCAACAAATGGTTGTTTAAGTACATCACCAATATCACATATTGCTTATGTGTGTATGATACTTGTTTGAATGCCTTTAAGTATACTTTAATTATACTTGATTTTGATATAAATGAAATGGACATGTATTACATCCATTGAGTCATATGTTGAAGGTGTTACTCCTATGCGAAAAATAAGAAGGGATTGGGTGGCTAAGCGCATTCTTAGGGAACTAAGTTGTGTAGGAGACATAGCTTAAGGACGAGCCACACCAATCGATCGTTATGAGCAAAGTGCTTGAGGACTAGCAGTAAAGATCGTGCAAACCTTCAAGTGCAATTCCTTAACCCTCGATACACAGGGCGTAAATCTGTTCGAAATGTGGTTTCCGGATGCCCATAAATATTTGTTTGTTGCATAGCATACGCTTGAAAATTAATAAACTTGTTTGAATTTATGGTACTTATAAAAAGAATATTTCACTAAGCATGTTATAAGCTTACACCTCTATAGATTTTTGTTAAAACAGGTATACTTGAGACTCCATTCAAGGAATGAGATATTAAGAAAAACGTCAATGGACTTTTGAGCCATTATGAAAGAATTGAGAGCATAGGATGAAGTTTCAATTTGGAATTTTTTTACGAGCAATATGTGATATATTATTATTTTGGAGACTACTAGGAAACACTAATATATTTTGATCCATTTGAGGATATTAACAGGTGTATGCCTCTAAGATTTGTAATTGACATTATTTATGTTTAATGATATATATTTATCTTGTCTTGCTTTTTAATTGTTATCAACATAAATTACGCTACTCTGATGCGTTCCGTTTGTTGTGATGTACATCTTGTGTATAATGTGGAAGCCTTTGTGTGCCTAAGGTAGTTATTTCTAGGCTTTATTATTATGTATGATGCATTGCCACACTTATAATACCTCTCGAGACGTGATAGTACAATAAACTCATTATTTTGATAACCATGATGACATAAATATTGCTTTCTTAAACAAATGGACCAACTTTGAATTTTTCTCCCTATAATATCAAAATGGTTGGAGAAAAAGTCTATATCTTATGTATCAATTCATTTATAATGTCATATTTGATATACACAAATGGACTTGGAATGAAATCACAATCCCGAGTTTATTTTTTATTTCTTATATATTGATGCATCCTTTGAAGCCGAAATCGCGAATTTTTGGAATTGATAATTTTGACTTTTGAGGTAAATTTGATTCCACTTTCTTGAAGTTGCAATTCTAATGCTGACTTCATTAATTATTTGTAGTTGAATTATTCTTTTATCCTATCATATTGCTGGAAATATTTTCGACAAATATACTTTATAGATATTCTATTCTATGCATTCCTGAATGTCCTTATTTATTTCTGAATTCATTCAATTCCGATCCATTCAATTCCAAATGCAATATGAGAAAAGTTTTTTTTTTTTTTTTTTGGCTATCACAGTGAGGGAAGGGGGAATCGAACCTAAGACCTCTCATATGAGATATTAAGAGAGATGTCACTAGATCTTAAGGTTATTGACAACATAAGAGTAGTTTAATATATTGGAATCTCTTTAAAAGGAAGTATCTATATAATAATGTGGTAAAAAGATGGAAAAATTTGGTAAAACCAAATATTATAATAAGTTATACCAGTAAATGTGCACTTATACACAGAAATTTATTATGACAATATAATGAAAAAGCTGATGACAAAATCTATACAAATATAATAAGAAGAAACGTGGAGATGAATTGGAAAAATTGCTAGCCTAATAATTACAAGGAAACATAGCATATGGAGAGAAGATGTGCAATGATAATAATGAGTAATGTATTTATACTTGATGAGTTTTTTTGAGTCAAAAGTTCTTTATTTTGTTAATGTACGAAATAATTTTAAATTTTGATGTGCAAAATTGAAGTGATATAAAAATTAACAATGGAAAATGTAAATTCGTTGAAATGCAGTTGAAATGATATAAAAATGTGTAATAGAAAAGGTTAAGAAGTAATTAAATATAACTAAATTATACATTTCAATGCATTTTGTTAATGATTGTGATTATAATAAAGATTATTTTCTTTACATAAATTTGATGGGTTTATTAGTTATTTATATTTGAAAATTTTTTACACAAATATCAATTATATAATTGCTATTACTAAAATACTAATGTAATATCGTATATATAAGATGTGATTTTGATTTTTTATGAACGTTGAATGCTTCAAAAGTGCTATTCATTTTTCATGAATGTCACATGTATAATATGTGCAATTCATCTTGTACATCAGTGTGAAGTTTGTAAATCACATGTTTATAAAAATGCCTTTGTAAAAATGCAAATCATATATCGTAAATGCAATATTGGGTTGGTATTGTGGTAATCAAATACATGAGATTTGTATTATGTAATTTTTATTTATAGATTTAGTAGACATGCGCTATTCCCTATATTTATATATGTATTTTTTATACGTATCATTTAAGCGAAAATATCTCTATTGTACTTGTAGAAAGACCTTATATTACGTTTGATATGTTTGAATCATTTAGAATTGAATAGATTAAAATCAAAAGAATGAAATGAGTAAAGGAATATGAATTCCATTAATATATTTGAGCACATGGAATGAAATAAAGTGAATTGTATATTTGCATTAGGGTACATGGAATGAAATAAAATGAATTGTATATTTTCAAAAGATGCCCTTTATAATAATTATGATTTATGGATAAGATATAGGTGGTTGGATAAAATGATAATATTTACTATTATATTTTCTTCCAAACATGAAAATGAGAATGTGCACATTTTCAGAATGGTGCCTTTTTTTCCCCTTATTTTCTATTGTATTTGCATAGTTTAGGTATATTTTTTGGTACCTTTTATTTGAAAATTTATCTTATTTATTATATATATAAAATTTTTAACCAGTATTTGTCTTATTTTCAAAAATAGTAATTGAATAACTCATACTAAGAGAAAAATAAAGTCTTTTCAAAGAAATCATGAAATATCCAAAAATTTTAATGCTTAATTAAATTGAATACACATGTAATATGCTTGCTTGAGATATAGAAATTATAATGGATAATTAGTTAATAAAATATGATGTGTTAGCATAATTCATTAATTGTGATGTATTGTATGTTTAAATAAGTTAACATAAATTAGAATTTATGTAGTGTTGTATGTTATGTGTGTTAGTGTAACTTGAAATTTGTTTTGCTTGATAAATTTTTGTTCGTAGAGTTTAAGTTTTTAAGAGAAAAACCACACCAAAACCCAAACCCAAACCCAAACTTGGCAGAAAATTTTGGCTCAATTCAAGCCTAAGGACCATTTCTTTTTCTTCTAAAAATCTGCCTGAAAAGTCAACATGTAAGGAATAATATCAAGCTTCGTTTTAGACAAGATAGATATCTAAAACTGATCCAATACATACCCAAAATTTGTCAGACTTCCAAGCTCAAGTTCTCCAACTTTTTGATCAAATTTCCTTACTCAATTCACCAAGAATTCTCTCCCACTCACAATCTATAAGTTGAAGAAAGCTTTGTATGCTCTTATGGTGAGTTATTCCTTTATTTTTCATGAAAGGATGATTTTTGTTCTAATGGAATTTTATGGTTGAATGTGATTTTGATGATTTTCATATGTTTGGTATATAGTATTAGTAATATAATTTGGCTTATAGGACTTGATGAGTTCTTGAAGTGTATTGTTTGAGTGCAAGAAGTGTTGAAGTTATTTTGAAGGTGAAAGTTGGAGATGAATGGTTTGATTCTTGATGAGTGATGATTGAAGTGGTTTGATGTGAATGATGAGGAGTAATTATGTTTTTGGTGTTGTTGGGAGTATATGGTAGATTGTATATAACTTTTGTTGAGTTTTAGTTGTATTAGAACATGTAAAAGTGATGATAATTAAAATCAGGGGAGTTAAATTTAAAAGCTGCAAATTTTTCATCCTAGGGTACATGGGCCGTGTACGTACCTGTGCTAATTCATATAGGGGCATGGCACAGCCCGTGGTGGCTATTGGATGTCTAGCCCCCAGTGTGCATGGCCATGAGCATGGGCCATGCAACAGGTCATGTTGGGAACAGACGCTAATCTCCTCGCCTCCTTTGGTCAGCACGAGGCATGCTCTAGACCATGTAGGACCTTGTTTCAAAAAAACAAAAAATTAAATTTGTTTGTGATGATTTTATTACTTTATATGTTTTTTTCTTAATTGTTTCTTAATTTGTGATTAATTAAAATGCTTATATGAACCTATTGTGAGTATTAATACTAAGTTATGTTATTGTATGAGTTGATTTGAGATTAATGAACATTAAATACTTAGAAACTAATTATGATTATGTTTAATTGATAAATAGTGATATTTGATATATATATATTTGTTTGAAATGTGATATATATATATATATATATTGTATGAGTGATTATGAATTGTAATATGATTGTGAATTAACCATTTTTATGTTGAATGTTTTCTTTAATAGATTCCCGTACTCAACTGTGTTCGAATACTGAACTTTTGCTTGATAAACCTAGTTATCAAGGTACGTAGTAATGTGACAGTTGATTGTTAGATCATATATATGTTTCTAAACTAACTCTAATCAAAGAGGGATTAAAAATTGTTTGAATTGGTTGTGCTTTTTGCCGTTGAATCCAATCCGGTAGCGGTAACCCTGTTAACGGGGTTAACATGATAGTTTAGGTGCTTATGAGTAGCGTATCGTATCGTATCATTGTAACATTTCATTATTATTAAAAGGATATAATATGATTTATTTCACGTTTATGGGGATGATTGAACTAGGTGATATTATTGATTAAATGAAGTAAAGTTGATAACTGTTGTAAACCTTAGATGAAATTGCTTTTTCTTTATGAGGATATAACAGAGATATAAGTATTCGGGCTATTTATATCAATCCTCTGAGTAGCTGCGGTTACTTAAGATCCTCTAGTCTAGTGTCGTCTTATTGACTTAACTAAAGAGAAATAATTTATTATTTGCCTTGCATTAGTTTATGAGTGTATGCCACATTGTATTTGTTTGTATTACTGTATGCTGGGCCTCTGGCTCACTTTCTCTCTTTCAGGTATTGAAGATGACGAGTTTTATGATTCCTTAGGCTATGGGATGGACTTTGAGAACTTTTCGGATGAGTGTAATGACTAGGACTCTTAGATCGACCTTATTGTTTCCTGGCAAAAGAGACCAACTCAAAGTTGTTTTGTTTCAAAATATAATAGTATAGACATGATTAGTTTATAAGCCTAAGTTGTAATATAAAGTATTTACTTTTCCTTATATGGTATGTAACAAATGGTTTGTAAACTTTGGGATATCAAGTTATTGGTATCCATATGTTGTTATATTAAAATATCTACTCCTTGATGAGTAGTTCTTGTTTAAAGTTATGCGTTTAAACAGGTTAAACAGACAATTTACATAAATAATTCTTTTCCGGACAATCTTGCGTGTGATATATCCGTATATTATACGTGGTTAGGGACTTGACATATCAAATTTTAATATAATACATGTTAGGTTCTTACAAATAAATTTAAGAAATATACTTTATTTGACAAATAAAATAATTTTTTTTGTATTTCTTCTAATATAAGAAATAACTATGTTTAATTTATACTGTTTTATTAACTTTATATTTATATTTAAATACATCATAAGCGAATCATTAACTTCATACTTTGTATAAATGTATATATTGGATTAGGGAAAAAAAATCACTTTTTCTAAAAAATTATATAACGCCTGTCAAATAAAAAATAATTGTAGGTTCAAGCAAAATGAACTGGTCTCTTGAAAAGATGAACTCGGCCACTTAAGATCTTGTCTTTTCAACGATCTCATTTCTTGAAAAGATAAGTTCATCTTATTTAAAACTAGTATTATTTTTATTTCAGTAGTAATTTTATAGTTTTTATTCTAAATATCAGTATTATTTTTTTCCTTATATATATATATATATATATATATTTGACCAAGTTCCTTGTATTTAATTGGTGAACACCGAATTTGTAAGCCATGGACCTAGACGTCGTCACGGTCCGGTTCGAGTCTAGAACGGGACCCGAAGCGTCTGTTTTGGATTCCAAAAGTAGTAGAATCGAAACCGGACCCATGGGAGCCGATCTAGTTCCTAGATCTTAGGAACCACCGGTTCCCAAGGTTCGGTTCCGGAGGAACTGTCACGCCCCAACGGGTACATTAAACGTGACAGCCTACCGTACGCAATATCAAAACTTAAGAATGACCACCTCAGTCACTCGAAAGCTTCCATATCGGTACAAGGCGTACATTCATATCAAAGGGAGACCAGTGAAGTAATGCATTTTAAGATATTGACAGCAGAACATGCGAAATAATACTTAATATATATTTCATTGAAATATAAAGTCTTACAACTTCTAAGGGGCATTCCCCAGATAATTCCATAACAACATGGTTTTACTAAGATAAATAACTAAAGCTAGAAGATTTTAGAAGAAATCTACTCTAAGACTTCAAAACAGAGTTCCTTCAAAAGCTTCCCAAAATATAAATTCTATCGGGATGATCAAGATGGTCTCGGGTACAAAATAACGATCCTACAATATCAAAAGTCTATAGGGGTATAAGCATGACTAGCTTAGTAAGATATTCCTTGCGCAAAAGTACTCATAACAAGTAATCAACCAAGTTTATTAGTTAAGCATATGAAATGCAACAACCATATGATCAAACATTACATATGACTATCCGGTTTCGTATGTATGATGGATTTACCCCTCCATCGGTGGTTAGGGAATGATTTGAACTAGGCCCCAAACGAACTTCTTAAAAGTTTGTGCGCGTCTTGAGGTTCCAACGAACCGTACTACTCGTCCGTGGGCTTTCCTTACCCAAAGCGATCGATCCGGCTCGGCTACAACTTGAGGTCGTATTCCCCAAACGTCCTAACGCTCAAGATGTAGTTAGACAACTTACCTTTCCAGTCTCATGCCGATAAGTAGTAGTAAAATTTCGAAATGATATTCTAAGTGATATGCATGAGGAATTTATTATGTGGGGATTCCAAGATGACATTAATTCATTTAAATCGATCAAGCAATAATTGCACACATAGCAATACATACATAGAAACAATTATATCAATCATATATTGGGTTCCGATATACTTATCGTTCATTGATCGCACATAACAATTCACATACATAATTCCCATGATATCCCACATGCATATTAATTTTATCTTTTTCTAACATCTAGTGCTCTATATTATAAGCACATGTGCGAATACATAAACGTAAAGAAAACTCACTCATCCACAGCGGTCTTCTACGAGTCGAAGTAATCATCGGGGAAGAGAAGATCTTGGTCCTCGACACCTAAACAAAAAAAATACCCGAAATGAGTATTTCATCCAAGATCTATTCAAATTCTATAATTCTACCTTATTGAATTCGTCAAAAATCGTATGAATGGAAATCCCAACTTAAATGGCCATAACTTGCTCATTTTAACTCGGAATTTTGCATATTATATACCGATTTCTACCTACTCGAAAAAATCTATCTATTTCTAAGGTTATTTTTATCAAAAGAAGTCATTTGAATCTTGGAATAATAATGTACAGAATTGATACAAAATTTCCAGATTTCAAAACTAGAGTTTTCAAACTTTTCTTCATTCAAGGGTTCTTGTACAAAAATATAGATATTTTGTATGGTTGAAAAATCCTTTGAATATATATATATATATATATAGACTCAAACTATATGCATGAATTTAATAGTGTTGTCTCAACAATGATTTTGTAAAACCATGTGTCTTAAAAGTGAGAAAAGCTAAGACATGAAAATCTCCTTTTTAGTTTTGTTGGGAAAATTTTATAAGTGATATTTCCTTCTTTTAACTCTATTTCTTATGCTAAGAATAATTAAATTTTTAAAAAGTAATCTTTAGTCTTTTAAGATTCCCATAACTTTATTTATAGTGGTTTGAAAAAAAAATGTAGTTTTTTTAAACATTTATTGGTTATGTGTTCTAAAGTTTTTCTAAAGTTTCCCAAGAATAATATCAATGATCTTATAAATTATTTATTATTTTTATTTTCTAAGTAAAGCTTATCCTTAGAAATGTTATTCTTTGATAATTTTGTATAACTTATCTAAACCTTAGTATGTTGATGAAAACTTTACATATGAGTTTAAGAAAACTTTTGGTTAAATAAAGAATTAAGTTTAAAGAATCTTTCTTATTTCATTGGTTTGAAAAGAGAGTTTATGATAACTTTATTTTATGTATTCATTGATAAAATCTCATATAGTATTACTACTAAAACTTGAGCTAAACTTATCTAACTTTAGAAAATATTCGTCAAGATAAAACTTTAAGTTTTTATGGAAGAATTATTCCTTATGTGACAAAAATTTATTTTTGAAGAGAGTTCTTATTTTTATTACTTAAGAAAACTCATTTTTATTATGATTGAGACAATAACAACATGTTCATGCATGGATGAGAATATGTAACTATGAGAAATAAAAACAACATAATATAATAAGAGCATGAAAGTAAAGTCAAGTATTGGGAGCCTTAGCTTCATCAAGGTATCCCGGGACTAAGAATAGACTAGTCCCAAAAAGAAAGAAAAAGAAAAGAAAGAAAATTGTTTTGACTTGATATGGACAAGTCTAAGACTAGAAAGACTAGTCTTAATAATAGCATGAAATAAATAAATAAATTGCAAAGCATGAAGTTAAATTAATAACAAGTGAGCTTATATGCTCTAAAGAAATATATATACATAATACTATATAGAAGTTAGATTATAACAAATAATAATAATAATAATCAATATAATAACAACATAATAGAAGACATGAACAAAAACAAAACATGAACATATTGTTGCTTCTTTAAGAAACATACACTAAGATCATGTTAAATTAAATGAACATGATGAGTGAATAAGAGAAATTTTTACCTAAGATTTATGTGTTTGTTGAAGAGGAATAGAATGAGTTGTGGTATTATATGGGAATTGGTCTTATAGAGAAAAGAGAGAACTTGGGAGAGATTTTGAGAGAGGGATTTTATGGAGTGATGTTGGTAGAGTTTTAGTAGGAAATGAATTGTGTGAAAGAATGAAGGAGGAAGGGGAAATTTATAGAGTTTTGGAGTGGAAATTAGTGTGATTAAAATTAATTGAAATTGAAATAAAAATGGAATGGAGAGGACAAGGGGGGGCGCCGGTTTACCTGTAGGAGAGGGGAGAAATTAATTAATTTTATTGTTTTGTAATAAAAAGAAGTAATGTGTAAAGTGTGATGTGATTAAAGTTGTATGAGGAAGGTAAATTGTAAGGTATAGATATAGTAGTGTGTAAGAGTAGAGTGTAAGAAAAAATAGAGATAGATGAATAGTAATAAATAGTAGAAAAGTGCTATGAATAGTAGACTAGACAATTAAAATATCGGTAGTAAAGAAAATAGGCGTAAACGGCTTATATATGATATTTTTAGTTATCGAAAAATTTTAAAAATGATATTTTTGAAATCCTTATATTTTTACGAGTCTATTGGTGTTGTCGGAATATTTTCACTATCTATTGCATCGGGGCACGGCTTTTTGAAATCTAATCCCGTTTGGATTCAAAAGACACTAGAAAATTATGAATCTGATATTTTTAAGCTTTCCTATATTATTACGAACCATTTTCTATAATTATCTCAATTTCGTTTTCTAAGGTTTAAGAACACGGGATTGCCGGATCTAGATCTACTAGACTAAACATGGAACTAGGTTAATTTTTAGAGTTCCAGTTTGACTTCCGATTCTAGGATTTACTTATATTACCAAAAAATCTAGGAGCTTACAGGAACCGGGAACCATGAAAAAAAATAAAAAACCAATTAAATAATTTACTTAATTTAACTAAGAAAAAATGCAAAATAATTTTTTAACTTGAAATAACATTGAGCCTAACAATAATTGCTCATAGCATTAATTAGAAGAAATTCTATAATTATGCATTTATTTATATACAATCACTTGCACTTTTTTAGTTGTTATATTAGTAATGTGACACTATAAAATATTCAAGATGTAAATAATTCTCAATAACAAAAAATGAATCACACATTGTTAAGAAAGAAAGTCTATTTTGGTTAGAAATCTATATAAATTTAACAATATATGATTTCAAATGTATTTATTACTTGTGTTGTTAATTATAACACATTAAATATTATGAATATGAAATAAATTTTTTATTATTTATGCAAAAGTAGTTTTAAATATTTGTTTTATAATTATAATTTTTTAAAATTTTCTTTTCTTTTTTTCTTATTTTTATATAATTTTTATGATATAGAACTGCTGGTTTTACCGATTCTTGAATCGACGGTTCCAAAACCGTCGGGTTTTGCGGTTTTTAGGAATAGAACCGTAAGGATTCGGTAGAATCAATGGATCTTTTACCAATTCAGACTTATCATTTCTAAGCCGATTTTCGATTTAGAAATGCTTGGTGACAGATCAGGTCGGTTTCCTGTTCAAAAACTGGCCCGTGGTGATATCTACATGGACCTGTGAGTTATGAAGTAGTTAAAGCCACGCCATGCTAAAAAGAGAGGAAAGAGAGAGTAGAAAATCTTCTGCTTTCGGTCCCTTGATAGTGCGCCTTCACTACACACTTCTACTGCTACTACCACATATCAAACCGCGTAGCCTTCTTCTCTCTTTCAAATGGCGCTGAGTCAGGCTTCGGCTACTTTGTTTAACTCCCACTTCCACCGTCAGTTCCTTCTTTCTCTCTCTCTCACCACACACACACACACACACACCCACACACACAAAGTTTCTTTCTTTCTTTTTTTTTTTTTCATTGATTGGAAGTTAAGTTGACAGGGATTTGTGGTGGTTCCAATTCAAAGCAATGGGCAAGGATGGTTCCTGGATTCTCTCGAAAATTTGGGACACAATTCTCGTTTCATAAACGACATCAAAAGCCCGGGTTCAGATATATAGCTTCCAGTTCAATTGGTAACAATGGAGGAATCTCTGATATTTCGGACGTTGATAACAAAAATCCTAGTACCTACACATGGCCTGATAAAAAGGTTATCCATCCTTTTTTTTTTTTTTTTGGGCACGTTGTATTATCAAAAACATACTGAATTGCAATAGGATAATCCATATAACGGAGATTTTAATATTGAATTGCAGATTACTGTATATATATTTAGAGTTCTCTAGGCATTTTTATTTTTATTTTTTATTTTTTGGGGCATATGCCGGATTTTATAGCCAAAAGGGTTCTTTATTGAAGTTGCTTAGGACGGAGATGTAGTGCTTTCTGGTAATGTAAACAAGGTGCCTAGCAACTAGCCATGTTAAGGGTGAAACATAATTCGTTTGTGCTTTTATGAAAACCTTTAAGTTTTGGGGGTGGACAAGAATAGGAGGACATTGAAGACAATGAAAGTTTTGAACTTTTCTTGCATGTGTTGTTTTCACTAGAAATTGTTGTTCCCAACTTTCTTGAACACTTATTTATGTAATCTTTGATCATCAAGTATTGCTATGGTCTGTTTTTGTTTATGGTGCGAGGTAAAGGTAGTGGCTTGATGTTGTGATACCAGCTGGGGATTGCTGGTGGTAAATGAAAAGTGCAAAGATTACTTCCATGACTATTTGAGACAACCATGTAATATTTGACCATCTTACTGATTAAACAAACTGTAACAAATTTCAATTAGCTGTTACAAACCATTAAAAAAGGAAAAAGTCTTGAAAAATGTTTCCCACAAATCTGTGAAACACATACACTCATAAATACAATGCTAACTCCTAATTTTTTACTTTTAAGTTACTCATGATTTTTTTCCTTTTTGTAATATACTTGCATGTGATGCAATTATCTATATCCATAAAACTCCTCTAATAAAGCATGTTGCGGCCCTATTCCATTTGCTTATTATCCTAAAAAATATTGATTTTGTAATCTGCAATGTATGTCTAACTTATTGTTCTTGATAAATTCTTATATTTCTTTGCCAAAAAAGAAAGTGACATAGTCAATGTACCTTGAAATTAATTGGTGAATCTTTTCTTGCAGAGGCCCAGGGTTTGCATTTTAGGTGGTGGTTTTGGTGGCTTATATACTGCTTTAAGACTGGAATCACTTGTATGGCCAGATGATAAGAAACCTCAGGTGAAGTATGATGGATGTTAGCGGTCGAAAGAGTGGGTTAAAAAGTTGAAAGCAATCTATAATTTTACATCGCATAAATGGTGTTGGTATGGTGTCTTTGTAGATATTCTGTATATTTTTCTCCTCTCATTTCCTTCCATCTCAAATTCTTTTGTGTTGATGGGCAAAAGCAATTGCTCTCATTGGAGAAAGGCCCCTCATAACTATGCTGTCATTGAAATGTGCTGCAGAGTCTTGGTGTATGACCTTATTCTAGTATTTTTTATTCATCAGTGAAGTGGTTTGCATGACAAAAGAATTATGTATAAGAAGAAAAGGCCCAGTATAGAATATCTGAATATCAGTTAGTTCCTACGATTATAATGTTTTGTAATTGAGAATCTTAAAAATCAATGCCTGCATAATTAAATATTGACATCCCAATTCTTGAAATCTGCAAAGAAGACCTTCAGGGTGTTCCATTTTTTAAAGATCAGTTCTTGGCTTAGATCCTTTTGCACTTTTCAGAAATTTGCTGTTGATGAGGTCAAGAAGTAGATGCATATGCACCATGTTGCATTCTAAAGTACCTTTATAGATCGAATCTGGGAAACATGTGAATTACAAACCCTAAAGAAATTCTTACCCAGATTGACCTAACATGGAAAGGAATTTTGTGAATCAGCGCAAATATTCTCTTAATCCAGAACTTACAATTCCTAACTCTCTACTAAGAGAAATGGTAAATGGCAGAATAAGTCCAAACTATTGACATCCTATTTACGTTACTAACTCCTCTATTTGACTTGCCACACAACAACATTCTTTTAGATGAGATATACTTCCTGTTTCACTATATTAGTATTAATATTAACTATATCATGCACATAATAGGGCCACCTTTAAAATATTTGACTTGTCCTCCAGGTAATCACTTGAAACTTTCAAGTGACTGCATCAGCTGGCATACCTGCCTATGGACTAACAACTGGCACTTTAAGAGGACATGATAGAGGTTCTTTCTTTCATCACAAGAAAAGCCCTAGCGCTACTGTTCTCTAACATAATGATAGAAAATATAATGCTTATGCACTAAAGCAACACATCATCACTACTAAGAAAACGTGAGTCACAAACTCTAATTTGGAACAGAACCAGAGCAAATGTGGTCTTACTCCACGAGCTTTACAGATCCTAACAATCTACTAAGAGAAATTACAAATGATAGACTAAATTCAAACTTCCAACTGATGCCCTTCAATACTCTCTCTGCTCTGCCTTTATTTGATTGCCTACATGGCAACATTCTGTTTCACAAGGTTCCTACTTCTTGATTGACTATACTAGTACTTATAGGAACTATATCATATAGTTAATATTCTTCATAAGTTATGTACTAGTACTAAATGATTAAGATTTGAATCCTGATTCTGGTGCAGTCAAATTTATTTGTGAACTATGAATTGTCTTAAGTTCCACTTACTTGTGTGCCTCAACTTTGTCAATTTTTTATTGTTGAGCAGGTGCTTCTTGTTGACCAGTCTGAACGGTTTGTTTTCAAGCCATTGTTGTATGAGCTACTATCTGAAGGTATACCAATCAAATCAGCTTTGTTGAAAATTTGAAAAAAAAAAAAAAAAATGTTGAAAATTCCATTGTTGTTTTGTTGCTTAAGTTGTTGGCTTTTGATGACATAGTTTTTAGGAAGGGTATGCTGGGTAGGGGTATTAACTTTTATCTACATCTTGTTCACACAGAAGTAGATGCTTGGGAAATAGCACCTCGGTTCACTGATCTGCTTGCAAATACTGGTGTGAAGTTCTTCCAAGAAAGGGTAAAACTCTTACATCCCATGGATCATTTGGGAGTAAATGGACCTACAGGATCTGGGCCTGGTGGTACTGTACAGCTTGAAAGTGGCCTCCTCATTGAGTATGACTGGTATGAACCTTCTCATTTGAGCTTCTTTCCTCTTGTTTAAATTATAGGGTCATTCAATGTAATGAGGCCTTGTCAGATAGGATCACTATATTAATGTGGTGTAACTTTGAGGACCAAATCCTGATGCAAGATTTTATCTCCACCCCTCCCCCCACCTGACACATGCACGCACACAAAAATGATCCTGATGCAGGTTTCCATATGCTTCATGCATGATGTTGACGGTATAGGTTAACTGGAATCTTTTAGAGAATAGTATACACTTGTCATTTTTGTTCTCCATGACTGTGGCCACACATAAACCATGTAAAAAATATTCATTTACAAGTATGGCATAGGCTTGTCATGGTACAGGACTTTTTCCCCCCTCTTTGTCCTGGACCCCAGGCATATTATGCATATTCTTTTCTTAGATTCTCCTATTAAAAAGGATCCTAGACAGGGCATCATCTAGAGAAAGTTGTGCTTTGTTGCTGGTTTAGTGTAGTTGCATTTCTCTGAGCAATTAAATTATTGATTTACAATCGACAAAATATTGAAAGGAAATAGCATTTAGTGAATGAATGATTTCACTAGCTAATTATTAAAAAAAAAAAAAAAAGAAAAGATCCTCTTATTCATATTCTTTGTCTTGGGCAGCCAGGCTGGTTCTTGCTTTGGGAGCTGAAGCCAAGCTTGATATGGTGCCTGGTGCTGCAGAGTTTGCATTGCCATTTTCTACTCTTGAGGATGCTTATGTGAGTACCTCAAGATGGTTAGAGTCATATCTTTGAATTAATAGATTTTGTCTTGAATTGCAAGTTGCAACTCTTCATTTCATTATTTCAGAAGGTTGATAATAAATTAAAAACTTTAGAGAGGAGAAATTTTGGGAAGGGTTCCCCAATTTGTGTGGCTGTTGTTGGATGTGGTTACTCAGGGGTTGAGCTAGCTGCTACAATATCAGAGAGATTGCAAGAGAGGGGACTGGTTCAAGCAATTAATGTGGAAACTACAATTTGCCCGACTGCCCCACCCGGCAATAGGGAAGCAGCTTTGAAAGTAAGATGTAGACAAGCTTCTCAATATAATCTGCAAGGTTAATGTGGTTGTTCTTCCAGATGTTAGGCAAAGATCATCATAGTACTATCAGAAATAGTCCCAGCTTCATAAATGTGCTGTTTAACATGTTTCTTTTCAATTATATGTTCAAGTTAACTATGGCTTACTCTATTCTTCTTGTAGATTCCTAGTCTTAAGATGATATTTTACTAAGCATGTTTAAGGATTAGGTCTTATCCCTGTTTGCTCAGATTACTGGTATTATAATAGAGGGCATAAATTTACATACACAATTCACAAAATCTACCTTGGAGCTGGATTCACCGTGCCCCCTCTCCCTTTGGGCCCCCATTTTAAGAGGCAAACATGGTACATGTTCTTCCACATCTTTTGATATGTGATTTATTTTATTTTTTAGATGCATGGTTTTAATAGTTTTCTTATATGGAAATCCCATGCCATGTTTTTCCTAGAAATTGAGGTGCAAACCATCAACCATGGTACTTTTCTCCTTGCTGTAATATGTAATTCGAGAATTAAAGCTCATGTAGTTTTCCAAACATTTTATTATCTGCGTGGGGATTTGCCTCTTGGAGATGAATGTACTCACAAGTTGTGCCTTTATTGTGTTCAGGTACTTTCATCCCGGAATGTCGAGCTTTTGTTGGGGTATTTTGTCCGTAGAATAGCTAGGATGGGTGACACTGACGATTCTGAGAAGCACAGAGAAATTGGACCAACTGACGTTACCTCAATGAAGCTGGATAAATTTATACTGGAACTTCAACCATCTCAAAGGGGGTTAAAAAGTCAAATTCTCGAGGCTGATCTAGTATTATGGACTGTTGGTTCCAAACCTTCACTTCCTGAACTAGAACCCAGTGACAGGCCCTATGATCTTCCCCTCAATGGTCGTGGTCAAGCAGAAACAGATGAAACTCTCCGTGTCAAGGGCCATCCACGCACTTTTGCACTGGGTGATTCTTCTCTGCCCTGAGGGATTCAAGTGGAAAGCTCTTACCTGCCACCGCCCAAGTATGGAACCTAGCGATTGTCATAATATATTTGAGTTAATTACACAAAAGACATATGCAGCCTTTTCTTTTTACACTTGCATATCTATGCTGGTTGTTTAAATTTTGGTTACCTCTGTTTTCCTTTGTTTAGACAGTGCTAGTTAGACATTAGAGATAAGCATGCGGGACATACATGTTGCTATAATAATAATAACAGGAATTTGTCCTCTTTCATTGCTTTAATTATAATGTTCTTGGGTCCTCTTACTGTTCCATGTATCCCCCACAAACCCCGCCCCCCCCCCACCACCCCCCAACCCCTCCCCTTGCGCCAAATTTAACCATTAAACCAAACACAAGTATGCAAAGTTTAAGAAATTCAAACACAAGTATGCAAAATGAAGTGAAAAAAATAATAATAATAATAACGAGAAAAGAAAAAAAAATAAAAGAAAACACATGTTATAATTAATTCTAATATTCACACTTTGTACTGCTCTTCTATCATACACTGACACTGTTTTGTTTTCCTGCCAGGTGGCCTTTCAGCAAGCAGATTTTGCTGGTTGGAATATATGGGCAGCAATTAATAATCGCCCTCTTCTCCCATTCAGGTTTTCTTGTCTGATAGAACATATTTATCCTTCCATGTGGTGTCTTGCCTACTTAACATCCCCCCCTCCCAAACCCCAAAATGACCCCAACGAATATGCACAGAGAGTAGTTATAACTCATCCCATGGTGCCAATGTCATGCTTAATCAGAGGATAGACCTTAGACAAACATATGCCTTTCCTTGTGAATACATATCTATGTATATTTCTATGTCATAAGTTCCTTTGAGATCTTGTTAAATTTATTGTTTGAAATCTGTACAATTTGTCTGCCAGGTTCCAGAATTTAGGTGAAATGATGACACTTGGGAGATATGATGCTGCAATTTCTCCAAGCTTTATTGAGGGGTTAACTTTGGAGGGCCCAATTGGTCATGCTGGTAAGCCTGATTTCTGTTTCATGTGGTCTTTCCTCTTCACAATGTTTCTCTAAACTGCTGGTCTGGATTTCAATTTATGCAGCACGGAAATTGGCATATCTGCTTAGGTTACCGACAGATGAGCACCGTCTGAAAGTTGGGATCAGTTGGTTTGTAAAGTCCGCTGTGGATTCAGCTGCATTACTGCAGAGCAACCTAACTAAGGTTCTTTCAGGCTAGAAATGGCTCTTCCTTGGTTTTGAATTTAGCTTCTTCCCAAATTCCACACGTATTTGCCAACTTGTCTTCACAGATAAAAAGGAAAATTGGTGACATTAATCTGGGATGATTGTGCTGCTGAACAATTCATTCTTTAATTATTTACTGTTATTCTTTTGCCAAGCTTAGGATTGAAGTAGAGTGGGACTAAGAGCACTGGAACTCCACATAAAGATTATTTGTATGACACTAAATTTAGTTATTTGAAGTGCTACCTATAAGGGAAATTTGGACAGTTGTTGGTATGGTCGATGACTCATGTAACCATCTAAAGCTCGAGGGGAATTACTAATTAACCTGAAATGCTGTCAGTGTCTCGAGAAGGGGAAGTCAGACCGAGCTCTCCAATCACTTTGTAAACCTTATTTCTCGATAGAACAGTGCGTTAACAGCTGAATGTACTTCTATCTAGATATTTACTCCTTTTTACCTAGTTTATCATCCAATAACACCCTCCTCTATATGAATGTTTCTTTTGTGACATATTGAAACATGACTTTTAGCATTGGTTTGAAGCCGCTTTTACAATTTCTGTTAAGCAGACATCAGACATTCAGACTTAGGAGTGATTGATGTGTCAAAATCCTTAAAAACATTTTTGAGTGATTAATTTGTCTAAATCCTCGGAGGATTTCAGGCAAGACACGAACCCAAACTTTCTAAAATGCATTAACGTGTCATAATACTATAGCGTGCCAATTTTCCTATAAAATCCGTGTAAAATGTACAATCGAAAATATTCTGAGCACATCAACTCATTCCTGTTGAAACTTTCTCAATCTTTCCAATTAAACTTAACATGGTATGGCTGCTGAAGTTTGGCAATGTTGATGTCTTGTTTTTTTGATTTGTTCTCTAGGTGTGTGGTATTTGGTAATATTCAAGCCTTGGTGAAAAATATATGTATGAAACAAGATAGCATGGTGTGTGTTAGATTGTTTCATTATATTTTTGTTATTTTTAAATAGATATTTGTTAAGAAATAAATATTGATGGAAAACTAATAGTGTTATTCATAAATAGAGTAAACAAATATAATATAGATATGATATAAATAAATTACAGATGCAGATTTCATATAGATATAATATGGATAAAAATTAGACAATCCAAATAGACCCTAAGTCCACAAGGTACAATTATTCTCAAGGTATATGGTAGACCGTAGATTCAAGTTTTGATACTTCATCCTGTATGAGATACAATACAAGGTTAAGTTACCTTCATGGTTTTCAGCCATTAGATACCCGTTTACGACGATTTATTTGTTCGAATTGTATATGCTCACTATAAAATATATGAAGTTTTGTCTTTCTTAAAGTGTTGACGATTGAGTTCAAAAAAAGTATCGATGATGATATTAAGTGAATGAAGTGTGTTTTGGGATCTTTAAGTAAATGGTGCAATATTGACAGAGTGCAAGGAAAGTCCTCAAACTTAAGAATTAACTAGTTAGAACCTTGTGATGTGTATGGATTTTGATTTAAAGCATATATGTGAGTGGACATAATGGACCATTTAAAAGATTGTCACAATTAGCATAAAAAAGACGTGTTTATAAATTTATTATAAATATCATGTAAATTTTATTGTATCATATATTGTAATTTTATGGCGATGATATTATAGTTTAGTAGTGTATGAGTAGGATTCCAGATGCAACGATCATGTGCGTGCCGTGTGATAATTGCACTACACACGATCTAGGGAAATAATACGTGCAAGGATGATTAAGAGAGAATCGTATAGGGAGGAGGAGTAGGCAAACTCAATAGGCTCTAACACACGCGTGACAGGCGAGGGAGCTATAAAACATCAACCTAACTAGATACTACGAATGTCATGTGCGTTCTTGAGTGAGTCAAGTAATTGATTCACAAAAATAGAAATCCGACAGCACAACGATGTTTGTCCAAGATTTTACTTATCCCAATGAGGTAAAAACTAAGGGTATTTATAGAGAATTTAGCTGTTGATATCGTCCGTTAGATAAGACAGATGACCAACGGCTAAGATGAGTCCCTCTCATTGTGGATATGAATGTGGGCTCCCTTATGGACCCAGGCCCATTGAGGCCTTCATTGTAATGTGTGTGAGCCAATTTGAGAAAGGTTGGAATTGGGCAGGCCAATTCCAACGGGCCCTACTCCAAGTCTTCCATGCCAATCCTCTCATGATCATCCCGATATAAGCCTTACTCTTTAAGCCCTGTCACATTAGCCCAAAGAGTTAAACTCAAATAAAAATTAAGCTCAAAGCTTTTATAATCAAATTCATACATCTACATTTTGCCCCCTGACCAAAGCACTTCGGGCCATATCGAAGGGATTTGGGCATTAATTGAGCCTCTTTGAATGACTAAAGTCTTGCCTAGCTCATGTGCACTATAATTTAGCTACACTGCTGCTTGCTGTATCGGTTTCTTGATAGCTCGCAATGCAAAAGTTTAATGAGACATTTGTTATTCACCAAACAATCAAATTTTCTTGGAGTACACCTTTGCAACATCGTATTGTCTACACGAATTGCCCCATGTTGACATTTGTGTCGCTTTTAATATATATATATATATATATTGCCATGCCTCCATTGGTATGTGGTCTTTTGTTGAGATCTTAGTTCCATTCCATCACCAATGCCGTTTAACAGCCAAGATCCGCATGTCTTTCCATCTACTATCAATCGGAGACTAGCCTTTCTAAATGCTGTAAGACAAGACAAAGGGCTTGTGAATGTCTACTAGAGGCAGCGAAATTTGAAGCCTTGGTGATGGTTGCATGATCCTGGTACAGATATTCATCTGCTAGCGCCCTGGCAAGAGATTTTGTAACATCATCTTGCAGTCTTGCATAAAATGCTAAAGCCTTAGGAGATATTTACTTATAGCCCTCATTAATCTCATTGAACTTATAAAAAGAAGAAATCCTTTTCAAAGTTGCAACATTGACATGGAGCATGCTTGTAGATAGACCACAAAGCTCTAAGAGAAAAGTGCATGAAGCAACCAAGACAGAATCCTCAAAATATAATATAGCAAGTGGCATAATTGAAGAAAGGAGCGATTCTTCACTTTGAATTATAGGGGCAAGAGGTGTTTGCACGTCTGACTGAACATTCGTCTGTACATGTACTAAAGCAGCCGACTACTCTAGTTTTAACTTTTCAACTTTCATACCAAGAAGGTAGTTAAAGGCAGCTAGTGAACATCCACAATGCAGGTAGTACTCAACACTTGAACCAGTTTCCTTTAAGGATGAATCATAAAGTTCATCTTTAATGTGCTTTTGAATTAGTGCTTCCTAGCTGATTTCACTTAGATTGTGAGCTTCATTACAGTTCATGAAAAGATCAACATTTTCATTAACTATTAGTGATTGCCATCCAATGGGACCCTGAACATACATTTGAATCAATTTGCACACAAACTTCGGGAACTAACAAGGTAACATTTGTACAAGTGAAGTGTCACGACCAGCAGAGAAAAAGATATTTTCTCTCCGGTTTAGATAATCCGATAAAGCTGAAGTGTCCATTGATCGAAACTTTAGCTTTGCCATGCTCATTGCTTTGATTGGAACTTGAGAATTCCTTAAAGCTCTTCTTAATAATATTGACAAGACTGCCTTTGTTATTTCGTGGTAGTTCATCTTCCTTGCTTGTATCAGCTGATTCTTGTGAGATACCAGCATTTGAGAATTCATTGAATGATACATCCATCTCAGTAGCTAAAGATGCCTCATTCAAAGAATTTTGCCTCATCACATTCTTATTCGTAAGGCCTTCTCTTGCTCGGAATGAGTGCTACGATTTCCCTTGCCAAATCTGTTGGCTGCATAAGTATAGGAAGAGTAATCAAAATGCTCCAGAAGTGGTGAACTAGGAGATGGTGGAGACCTTGTGGCATTAATTATTTGCTGGACATAATTGATTGCTTCAGTAGAAAAACTGTCAAGGCTATTGTCATCATCTAGGATGCTAGGAGAGGAAGAGTGAAGGCCATCCATATCTTGAGAATAGCTCTGGCTGATATTATAATCAGTAGATGATGAATTGAGCTTTCTGTCCATTGCATGGAACTCATAGCCAGAGTTATCAAAGTCATCAGAGGAGAAATTAATGCTACCTCGTTTGGTATAACCATTAGAATGCACGAAATTAAATGCATCCTTTGAGGATGGAGGTGAACAAATCCGCCCAACTCGTAATTTAAGTCACTTAGTCTTCTAATATGCAACTGTGGTTTACGAGGATCAAATGGAGGAAAGACCCTTCAAGGATCACGGGACTGTGAACCGAATGCAGCAAGATATTCATGATGGTAGAGTATATGATTATTTGAGACATCTGGAAACCTCTTCTTTTGAAATGAAGCATAATGAACATGTGTTGAAATCTCTGGAATGTTGTCATAGCAATACACACAAGAACAACTAGGTTGGTGAAGGATGGATTTATGCGAGAACAGCTCAAGAGGAGTAGAGTTAGCATCAGCATATGGTACCGGGAAGTGTTTGTATGGTAGGGGTTGACGATAATTGTTGATGCCTGTTTCATCATGTCGCATGTCATTTTCTTTTAAACAAACACTTTGATTACACCCTGCATTAGACTTAACCTCTCTATCTGAAGCACTGCTCAATCTAACTATTCTTTGTTCTAAAAAACTCACTGGTTTCTCAGGAATAACCACTCTTCTGCCTTCTTCCGACTCTGTGATAATGTATCCGATTCCCCATCTTTACCTTTTGCTTGAGAACAGCACCACATCCTCCACACAGCGTCACATTATTCGGATCCACCCGTGCCATCATCATATCACGAGCAACGAAAAAAGCACGATGATCACCAAGTTTCGAATACCCTGTGATCATCGAAGTGTAAGTGAAAACATCCTTTTGAGTAATTTCCACAAACACCTTCCATGCATCAACAATATCCCCACATTGCGAGTAGAAATTCGATAGTGTCGAACTAACAAAGCGATCAACACTTAAACTAAGCTTAATCGTATCAACATAAAGCGATTCTCCAAACCTAGCTTTCTCTCTCAAATCTCTATTCTACTCTAGGTTTTGAGAAATGGATATGCATGTATTGGAGAGAGATCGGCTTTGGTATCATTCCAAGCAAGAAAAGGAAATGAAATATTCGTGCGTTTTGTTCATCGTTTTAGACCAATAGAAGACCAAGCGAGGACATAGAACATATATAGGCACCAATAGACATAACATAAAACATATATGGCACGAATATATCACGAACTTAACAGCCCATAACTCCACACGACATCAAGCTCCAAAAGCATGTCCAAAATGGAGCAGCTCACAAGCCTACCAAAACACTCATAGTAGCTCACTCATATCTAAGCGACTCATACCAAAACATCACAAGCCCACCAAAATACTCACAGTAGCTTTCTCATATTCAGTGCCTTATACCAGAACATTACTTGTAGTAGTAGCCGAACAACGTCATCCCAGCATCCACAGCACACCAACATACTAAAACAGCAGCTTTAAAGAAAACAAATGCGTAGAAGTACCACCTGCAACACACCTACAACAACAGTTAATTCGAGCGCCTAAGCTCCACACAAGTCATTCCCAGCATCAGCGGACAACTTGAAGCGCCTACACTATGTTAAAGCTCGAGCGTTTCAATGGAGTAATTTTGAGTGCGTGTATTACACGCGTAGGTTGGGTTGCATGGCATGTGCTGCGCACATTACCCCATCCATCATCAACCTGTAAACCTGCAAATTTACGTTTTCGGCACACTTCTAGGTCTACAAACCTGCAAATTTCCTTTTTCATCACATCTCAAAGTGTATTAGTAGGAACAGGTCTCACTATTTGATTGCTATAGTACAACATATTGCTCCATTTGTTCCAGCACACAAGAAATCTTTTTGTTTTCTTATCACAATCCTTGCCTCATTTGCTCATGTTTTAATCCTTATTATTTTTTGTAACACAGCTCTATAAACATATCATTATCTTCTTCCTTGTATGTCTTCATTGCCCCTCTCTTTTCCTTATATGTCTTCTTTTCATTTCATTTTCATTTTTTTTTCATACAGCTCTATTAGATACCAAAGAACCATCTCTCTCTATGCTGAACTATCATTGAAATTATTATAATTCTGGTAAAAGACAAACAGCATGAAGTTCTTGTTTTCTACACCTTAATGACCCATTAATTTTTTGTTCCATCTCCTATTTTCGTAATCTTCAGCGAGTGTTGCAAAGCTTTGCCAAGCTTGATTGATCCTGCTGCAACTTGGTTTAATATGTTGAAGGTAGAGCACTTGGGCCTTATTATGTCCATAATGACGGTTTCTATTCCTGATACATGGATTTCTGCTATAATATGCTTGGTTTGTAACCTCTAGAGTCAACTAGCAGGTTTAAAGTCCTTTGTTTCCATTAATGACAGCAGCTCAAATGTTTAAATCCAGTCAAGAAAGTATTTCATTCGAACTTCTTCTTGGGGTAGTTATCAATCTGCTGCAACTTTGTTTAAGTCTGTTTTTTTTTTTTCTATGGGACTTGGAGCTTGGATTGACATTTGCTGTTTGAATTTGGTGCTGCTTGTCTTTTTGACTTGAGTGTGACTTGTTCTGTTGTTTGGTCCTTGTTGCTTAATATATATATACCCCTTACAATACCGTTTCCTTTCAATGTGGCTTGAATCTGAAGATGAGTCTTGTTGCTGTTGGAATTGGAGCTTCAAGAGACACGAACATCTCAAGATCATAGGTTACCTCCGAGAGTATATAAGTATTTTTTGAACAAGATTCTATGTTATTATTATATCTTTGTTCTCAGTTCTATTGATGCTTCTAATACTTTTGCGATACTGACTTTGGCATTGATTCTTGACTGTCATTTCCTTTATCTCGTGAAATGAAACCTACTGTATATGCTCAAGAAATCTGCAATTTTTTACAAAGATGAATCGTAGCATATCCTTCAATAGCTTATCAAATCAGATTATGACATTATAGGGGTAGTTACTTCATGACAAAATCTAACATTAATGCATTTAGAATTCATCAAAATCCAAAGCATAAAACATCACATCATAGTCAGCTCTTGAGAATCATCAAATAGAGATTAGAAACAGCTATTACACTAAACTTCAAATTGGATAGTCAATTTCTTGGACCCAGTTCCTCCTTGCAGATGTAGCTTATGGATCAACATTAGCATAGCACCGGAATCTAAGGCCATAGAAGAAAAGGCGGTGGCTCTCGGGTGATCCATTAAATGCACATGTCTGTGATGATGTCCAAAATAGGTTCTACTCCATGTTTGTGCTGTATCGAATTGAATATTTTTATTCCTGTGTCAAGAAGTCCTGCATGACTGCATGCGGTTAAGACAGTAGTAAATGTGATGCCATCAGGTTTCTCGCCATTGTTAATCATGTTTACATAAAAGAAGAACAGCCTCTTTTCCACAGCTACACTTAACGTATCCATGTATCATCTCATTCTATGTGATAGTATTACGAAAAGGCATTGTCTCGAAGAACTTCCAAGCACTATCTACATCACCAAATTCACAATACATGTTAATGAGGGCAGTCCCCACATATACATCATTTATACGTCTAGTTTTTATAATCTGAGGATGGACTTGTCTTCCATTGGATGCCTACTTGCTTGACTGGGATGCTTGCTTGTATTTGAACTCGATGAGTAAAATTTTCATAACATCCTATTAATTTCAGCATTGGCCTCTTTTATCAAACTAACTCGTTTTTAATTTTCTTGTAATGCAGGGCTCTAAATTGAAGTGTTGAATCTTCATCACGCATCCTCTTGACTTCATTTTTACAAGTATGGTTTTTCACTTTATGGACCGCCTACTTAAGGTCATATTAATGTCATCAACCATTAATGATCCTTGAACACACTTAAAAAGAATACTTAACTTCATCATTCATGTCCATCATATGTTCCATTCATTCATCTAATGACTACGGTGCCTCATGATTTTTAAGACAAAGCTCTTTGCCTTACGTGTTCTGACCGCATAAATGACAATCTTGAGACTACACAATGTATGATGACACTCTCAGCCGTCCATGTCCCAAGTTTTATGTGGCGGTCTTGGAACCACACATTGTGTTTGTGTTCCATTCCTCACATGATAACTTGGTATCACACCGCTATGAGAGAGGCTCTCCTCAGTTATCTATGTCTCGCTTGCCCATGCGACATCTTGGAACCACACCACTATAAGAGGAGACTCTTCTCATCTGTGCACCCAGTCATTTGGTGAATGAATGCGATACTCTGCTAGCTGATACACTTGTTGCATATGTCTCATGCTATTGATTTGAGTTCACAAATAGCATCTCTTTTGATTTGTATATGCATATACTCCTTCATCATGTAGGTGTGCATATAATAGACATCTTGAGGATGATGAAGGAAAATAGAAAGGGTCGATCTCGCAGTGGCAACCATAGACAAAAGTAATGAAATATTAGCGAATTCAGGTCATGTGCCAAAAGTTCCCTTGCCACGTAGTAAATGGCTTGATGCTACAATTCGAAAGATTTTTTCTGGAAAGATATCAAAAAGAGGGATTTGTGTGTCATCCTCCTAAAGATGGTGAATTTTCATTTCATTCAACTGAGCCCCGAGTAAGTGATAGGAAGAACATAGATGAGAATTCCATATTACGTTTCAGAAATGAAAGAAAGGAGCTTCCCCTTTTAGAGACAGTGTTCAGTTACCCAAAACAGATACTGCAAGGGTGGCAGTCATGGGTATATTACATTGTAAAGAATTCTCATTATAGGTCTCATTTAGAAAGTGCAGGGATCAATTTTGCTATATGGATTTCTTCTAAAATGGTTATCCATTCTCAAGTGTTGAAGCATGGCGAGCTATATTGGCACATTGGAGTACATGTACACATACTTTTGTGACATCATGGGGTGAGATTACTTAACTTTAGAAGATGTGTGCACTGCTAAGTTCCCTAGTTCTGGGTCAACTGATATTGTCACAACTGAGATTTCATAAGAGGATGAAAAATTGGTGGAAGTATTAGAAGCTGATAGACAAGAAGCGAGAGACAGTCGTAGACAAGCATCATTTTGTGCATGGATAAGACATTTTTTTAGCACGAAAGGACTCGATCCGAAGGCCCTCGTATGGATGCGAGTAAGTATGCATTCCTTGCTTTGTTTTTTATGCTTGATTGTCATTATTCAATCTGACTTTACTTATAACTTACAATTCATTTCAGGCATGAGTTAGAAGCTTTCATTGCTTGCTGGTTATCCATGTACGTGTTTCCTGGCGGGCCAAGAAAAGGTGTCAGTCCCGATTTTTTTACTTGGCAATTCGTCTTGTGTGGAGAATGAGTTGCCTTGGTGCTTTTTATTTAGGTCTTTATATCGGTGCTTGGACCTTTACAGTGAGACTTTAGTTCGATCAAAGGGGCGATATATCATTGTATCAAATGTAGATTGGGATTTCTGCACTTGTTTTTCAGCGAACATTACAAAAGATATCCAGGTGTACCTATTACAAAACTTGATCCTCCTAACCTTAGCTTGGGCTGTGTTGATAGAAAGCCTTTGGTTCATTACTTGATATTATAGATGATGCTCATGAGGTTGACTTTTGCCCTTATACAAAGGAATTAGGGATAGAGTGGTGTACAACATATTACCCTTCGGGTTCTAAACTTTAGTGAACCTATGAATGTGGCGAGCAACTTTTTGATGTGAAGTATATGTTCTTTGGTGTACACCTCGAGGCTTACTGTGCTTCATGATTGGTGTGATTCTTCTACAGAGTTCTTGGAGTGTAGGTGATGTTGTACTCACCTCATCAGTTGCATGACAGTTTGGATTTGATCAGGGTGTACCTTCTATTGTAGCTATTGACACAGATTTTAATAGATGTTGTGAGGCAATCAGTCCTGAAGAAATGCCATGAGCTTTATTGTGCTGTTAGATAGATGTTTTTCCGTCTATCAATCGCTCTGGTGTTGCATCAAGTGGATGGCTAATGTATTGACAGGTATCTTGAAGCATTCAAGAATATACTTTTCAGCTATAGATGACAGTTTGCCAGAGTCCGTCATTTATAGTATGAGTTCCACTTTCAGCTTCCAAAGGATGACAAGAACAATACTCCAGGAAAAGTAATGATTGGGAGACTATGCCTCTTGCATCAGTCATCGTCAAATCAAGCGTCCGCCTTTGTGAGGTATTAGATATTGTTATTTAAGCTGTCTATGCACACACACACATATATATCATGAGGTCAACTATAACCTTTGTTCACCATTGTTTATTTGCAGGATACAACTTTGAAAGGTACATCTTCAGCTTCGGCGGAACAGTCGTCTAAGAGCAAACACAGTAGTAGTCATGATGTTATTACTCAGACTTAGATAATTCTACAGTAGGGTGTACTCCTCAATTACACGACCTTTCCCTATTCGCTATGGTCAAGGAAAGGTGTTACAAACCAAGGATCACGTAGTGACTACTACTGATACAACCGAAGAGGAAGATGATAGTGAGGAGGTTGACTATGAATTGTCTCTTGTTAATGACGCATTGAGGGTAATCCTTCAGTAGATGATTTAGAGATTTGCGAAGGCCCTTTTGCGAATGAGGAAACCTTCGTCTTGATAGGATAATTGTTCAAGATGATCAGGCCTAGAAACATGGAAGATGGTTATCCTCAGCTCATGATAGCTCATTAGTAACCCTTCATTTTGCAATATCATAGTTGATGGCATTGCTCCCATTACTACTTCAGTTTCTAATGTATTGCCTCCCTCCATTAGTGGTGAATCACAGCAAAGAAGGCAGATCTATTGGAGTTGCACTCATTTAGATGATACAACTTCATTTCACGGTTACATCGTGCCATCTCACTTAATGGAGCCTTTAGAGTCTTGCTACCATAGATAAGGAATTTTGGGTTGGTTCTTCTCTGCCAGGAACAGACTTGGCAATGCAATGATGAAAATGCTCGGTGAAGCCATGCTATTGATGGAGATCTTGGAATTCTTTGTCTAAGACTGAATTAGAGCAACTTGTCCAATGTGTGAGGGGGCCCGTTTGTTACATTCAAAGTTGATAGCTTATGGCCAATTGCTGACAAGGCTAAGAGGTGTCTAAATTATCATGAAGCGAAGACCGCCATGAAAAATTAATGATGAAGATGCAAGAACTTCGCCAAGAGGCTGAGGCAGCAAAGGCTGAGATGGAGGCTATGCTTGAAGGTGAAGACCTAGAGTCCAGAGTTCGCTCAGACATCAGGCATAGTTTAGATTAGCTGATATTTTCTCTTCAATTTCAGAACAATTTGTTGTACACCCTTTTTGGGTAAAACATTGTTTGGCTTGATTTTTCATTATTGTTGCTTGATATTGCTTGATTTTTTTGTTATATTAGTGAATAGTAAGTATCACTTGGTAAACATGCTCATGCACCTAAGTAGTAATGCTTTCACTTAAGTAGTGAATCATGAAGCAACAAATATTGTTACGATATTATGTTCGCATCAGAGAAATGCTCACTTGCTGCAACGGTTTGATTCAAAGCTCTATCATGTTGTAACTTATGCTCTTTAAAGAACATAAAATTCTTGTAGTAACGTTATGCGTATAACTTTGCGCGTTAAGACTATTGTATTTTTTTTCTTTCGCGAGCAAAGAATTTTAATTTCACAAAGATTGTTAAGGGGTATTACCCACTACTTAACCATTCCATCAAATACGATGGTTAATATAACATACTTAGACAAAAATTGTATGCATGTATAGTGCCACGCGCTTAGTAAATTTGAACAATTACAAGCTGCATGAATGAATAAAGAATGTCGCGCATAGGAGACAAGTCTCTTACCAAGCAGCAGCAACATACAAATATAATGTATAACCAAATTGATTGATGAAAGAATCATGTGAAAGCAAGCCCATATTATTCAAGTCATCATCATCACTGATCATGCTATTACATGTGAAACTTCTTTACATATTGAAAATTTATAGGAGCTGTAATAGCATCAGTCTTTGGATTGAGGAGCTTGCAATACCCGCTATCATGGACTTCATGTATAATGAAGGGACCTTCCCATTTTGGCGTGAACTTTGGCGCAGGTATACTTCGGCGCACATGCTCGGCTGCACGAAGTACAACATCACCCACTTGAAATGACCTTTTCTTCACCAACCGATCGTAGGCCATACCAAGCTTGTGTTGGTAGTTGATCAAGTTGTTTTTGGCTATCTCGTCTTTCATCTAAGGCTTCCAAGTCTATTATGCGTAAAGCATCTGGCTCAAGCTCAGCATTGATCGCTAATCGTGCTGAAGGGATCAGAACCTCTATAGGCACACTGCTTCGGCACCATACACGAAAAAGGTGTTGCTTGTGTTGGTCGCCGCTTTGAAGTCCTGTAAGCCCAAAGTGCTAGGGATAGTTTATCGCCATTCTTTATGGTTATCGTGTACCATACGACTCAGAACTTTTAAAAGAGTCTTGTTCGTAGCTTCCGCTTGGCCGTTGCCCTTAGGGTAATAAGGGGTTGACTTTACATGATCAATACCATATGATTCCAACAGTTGTCGAACATGTGAATTGATGAAAGGAGTGCCATTATCTGAAAGGATGCTTTGGAATCCCAAATCGGCATATAATGTTTCCTTAATGAAGCTTGCAACTATCGGTCCTGTCGCCTTTTTAAAGGAATGGCTTCTACCCACTTAGTAAAACATTCAGTTCCAGCTAGGATCCAAATACAACCTCTAGATGGCGGGTGAATAGGACCGATTAGATCAAACGCCCAAGTATGGAAAGGCCATGGTGTTGTTAAACTATGAAGTGCAACTGCAGGAGCATGAATCACATCTCCATGTTCTTGGCAAGGAACGCACCGCTTAACAAAATTGGAACTATCTGATTCCATGGTTGGCCAATAGTACCCCATGTCTAGTAGTTGATAATACAACTTCCTTGCGCCTTGGTGCTCACCGCATTCTCCAGCATGTACCTCAGTTAATATCTCTTCTGTTTCAGGAAATGTAATGCATCTGAGAGGCTTTCCCATAAATGAAACTCTATACAACTCATCCTCATGCATTAGGTACTTGCGTGCCTTCCTTTTTACTAATCTGGCATCCGTACTATTAGTTGGTAGCACGTTATTCTTCAAATAGTCAATGTACGGACGACGCCAATCTCCAGCACTTGCGACAAAATTACATTCTTTTGCATCTGGTAACTCAGAGCACTTAGGACAATGCATTTGCACCTGAGATGCATCCTTAGCCATTGAGGGCCAGTAATACCCTGCACGTTGAATGCGACGATACAAAGGAGGTCCTTCTTCCCCACAGATCTTATGATACTTGTCTAATTTTAACGAGCCTGTTTCGCACAAATGCATCGCGATAGAACCCTCCGGTCCTTTAAAGTACAAAGCAGCCATTGATGAATAAAATTCTTCAAGGTTACGATGGAGGCTGCATTGGGTTGTGCTAATTGAGTCTTGATACCAACACGCCAATCATCTCCTGTTTCATCATCTTCCTCCAACAATTGCAAGGTTGTGCAAGGAATAGTTTTCTTGATAACTTTGACATCTAGGCTTTCATCTGAAGCATGCATTGGAATCTTAGATGCCAATGTTGCCAATGCATCTGCGTAACGGTTCGTAGATCGTTTGGTATGTTCATACCTTACGACTTCAAACTTCCCAATTAAAGCTTGCACTGCAGCCCTATAAGGCAAGTGATGGCTCTTTAGGGCATATTCACCATTGGTTTGCTTAATGATCAAATTTAATCACCACGAATACACAATGGTTTGCTCCAGCTTCCAAGGCAACAAAACGATCCCGAGTAACAATGCCTCATACTCACTTCATTATTAGTGCAATGAAAGTCAAGCTTAAATGCCAAAGGTATTTCTTGGCCATTAGGTGATGTCAATACAACTCTGCTCCCCAACCTTGACTTCCTGATGAACCATCAAATTGAAGTGACCATTCTCCTTCTGTTTCGATCATGAGTGAGTCCTCATGAAATTCTGCTGGTATAGTATCTGTGATCACATCTTCACTTTCATTCGGAAAATGAGCCAAGAGGTCAGCTAAGGCCTGTGACTTAACAGCTTTAGGAGTCTGTATTGTAATGTCGAACTCTCCAAGAAGCAACAACCATTTTGCAATACGCCCAGACAATGCTGGTCGTGACAATAAATACTTGATAGGATCTGACCGTGTGACAAGGTTGACCTTATGTGCCAGAAAGTAGTGACGTAACTTTTGAGTTGCAAACACCAGCGCGAGACAATGCTTTTCGCAAGCTGGGTATTTGACCTCACTTCCTTGAAGTGAGCGACTCAAATAGTAGACCGGCTGTTCTTGGCCATCTATTTCTTGCAAGTAAAGCTCCGATGGATCTGCTAGTAGAAGTGAGATACAATATCATCGGTACTTGCTTCACAGGCATAGTCATGGTATGAGAAGAAGTGAGAATTCCCTTAATTCTTTGAATTGCATCTTCATGGACTTGTTTCCATTCAAATGCAATTCCTTTCTTCATAAGTTGATGTAAGGGATACGAAATCTCTGCAAGTGCAGGCATGAATCTCCTAATATATGAAACTTTCCCATGAAAGTTTTCAACTCTTTCAAAGTAGTTGGCGAGGCATAGACAATATAGCTTGTATTTTTGCAGGATCAACATCAATTCCCTTCCTATGGACCACAAATCCAAGGAATTTTCCTGAAGCAACTCCAAAACACATTTCAAAGGATTCATGCGAAGCTTATACAATCGACATCGTTCAAAAACCTTCGAAGATGGACCAAGTGGTCTGGTGCATGTTTTGATTTCACGACTATGTCGTCCACGTAATCCTCCATGAAATCATGCATCATATCGTGAAAATGGCTGTCATTGCCCTTTGATAAGTAGCACGCATTCTTAGTCCAAAGGGCATGACAGTATAATAGAAATTCCCAACAGGTGTTCGAAAGGCAGTACGCTCAGCATCTCCAATTGCCATCTTATTTGATTATACCGCTGAAACCATCCATGAATGAAAATAATTCATGTCCTGCCGTGACATCCACTAAGGTGTCTATATTTGGCAAAGGGAAATCATCTTTAGGACAAGCCTTGTTCAAATCTCGAAAATCCACGCAAACCCTTATTTGACCATTCTTTTTTCTAACAGGTACGACATTTGCGAGCCAAGTAGGGTGCTCGATTGGTTTAAAAGCCTGCATGAAGCAACTTCTCAATTTCATGTTTATTTGAACTCAACCTCAGGACGGAAAACTCGTTGTCCTTGCTTAATAGGAGTCGTGCCTAGGGCATATTTAGTCTGTGCACTACAAGACTAGGATCTAACCTGGCATCTCATCATATGCCCAAGCAAACACGTCCTATATTCTCTCAACAAATCAATGAGAGGACTTTAACATCTTGTAACAAACCTTTGTGACAAAAATTGGCCGCGACTCTCCTGGTCGCATAGATCCAATTCCTCAATTCTTCATTCTGTGGCTTTATTTGATCTTGTATTTGTTGAGGGGGCTGAATTTCTTGAATTGGTATAGGGTTGAAAGAAAAAACACTTCCTTAGACCCTGAAACTCATAAGAGATATACTCTCGCCATCTCTCTAACATAACTTTCAATAGCGTCAGCTTGCTTGTTCTTCTTTTTACCGCCTTGATAACCACGCATTTTCTTTTCTTTTGTTTACCTCTTGAATTTCTTCCCAAGTGGGTAATGGCACACCTGAAGCTCTAGCAATAGCTGTTTCAC
>JAMXBD010001999.1:0-255914 GCA_024138025.1 Combretum micranthum | reverse complement strand
CCAATTGCAATAAATCCAGGTTCATATGCATTTTATTAACCATACGAAGTAGATGATGACTTTAAATATATGTTTCACAGGTGATGTTAGAGGTAAGCCATGAAGCTGACGCTGAATATCAATTGAAACCTGATCTGGCGTCTCGTTGTGCACATTTCCGACCTAAACAAACTCAAATACTAGGTTAATATACTTAGCTAATGCCATGTTGCAAATGTGATAAGATATTAAGGAACTAATAATAATTGCAAAAGCATTCCTCAAAATATTGGTTAACGTGTGACTTCATTTTCCCACGTGCAAATACCTGACATTATAGATATAGTTCTAATACTATTGTGGAGATCTAAGGATTTTATATTTAATTATTTTATTTTAGATAATTAATTAAGTTAGATTACTTTTATTTTATTTCTTTAATCTATTATATTGACAAGATATAGTTAGATTTTTTTAACCATCATATATAATTAGATTTATTAGTATCTCTTTATTATTTTTTTAGGTAGGTAAATAATAATCACCATATTAAGTTTAAATCGTAAGGCTCATATTTTTTTTCATAAATAGTCTTTTTTTTTTTTTTGTTTGGTTTTGAACAAATGATTGATAAATTAAATTAAGAAATTTATTTTTCAAATATGTGATTTCTTTCTTTTCATTAGTAGTATAAATCCATCGAAAATTTTCACAGGTGGCATCTATCCGTATATTTTATCTTTTGCATGTCGTTCAACGATTTAATCTCTTATCCAATATTACGTTGTCTTTGAAAAACTAAAGTGTTGAAATAATTATTATTCAATAATTTCTTATTGTTGGCGACAAAGAATATAACCCTAATAGCGAATGTGGTACCCAATGCATAAGGGTAAGGAGCATAAATCAGTAATTACCCTGGGAAAAGTCTAAATACTGAAAAATCACAACTAAAGTAATGGAAATGAGAGTTTTCTTTTAATCTTTTATGTCAAGTGAATATTTTAGCATACTTATTATAATTATTACTTGATTTAGTTTTCTTCTTTAATTTTTCACAATTTTTGTATCCAATTCATTCTAAATTACTTCGCTTTCATGTCCTCCATCAAGGCTTTGATGATACTCAATGCATATATGGACAATCTGTACGAAATATGATATGAAGTTTTGGCTTATTTTTAAATTAGCCCATATTAAATTTGATTTAAGGTTTTATTTATTTAATAGTATGTTAAATTATAACTGTTATATTTAATTTTTATGAAAGTATATAAACTGGTCCTCTCTCTGCTTATGAAGTTAAGTAGTTAAAAGGAAAAATAAAAATGTATTCTGGCTATACATCAAGCTATCTGCCACAATAAGAGGGTTAAGTAAGAGAAATAAGTTTTATCATAGATTGAGAACAAAAAAGCTCTCCATCATGTTGAATTCCACTCAAGGTATGCAATTTATTTATATCTAAGTTATTGTTATTATACTAAATTAGGGTTTATAATAATAATCTTTAGATTAATATTATGATACACCCACTATAAATTAGGGTTTATAATGATAATTAAAATTATGGATTATAATATTTACGAATGATTATGACTAATTAGAATGAAAATTATGATGTGGGTATTTATGCTTGTGAAGTTTATGATGTGATTTGATTATGGATTTTAATGTTTATATTGTCTATGATTATTTTGATCCATTAGAATGGGAATTAAGTTTATGTTTTAGGGTTTAAATAATAATAATAAAGGAAGAAGGTTTTGGTTGTGATTTTGATCAACTAAAAGAAGTCACCACGATCGTGAGAGGTAATGTCACCATCATGAAACTGAAGCACAAGTTCGAACCCTAGGCACTCATTTCAATCCCATTAAATTTAAGTCGTCCACTTGATGGGACTTAGTCAAAATTAAAGTTCTGACCCACATGTGAGGAGGTGTTACATAATAAATGTAATAACTCATATCACATCTATAAGCTTAAACTTTTATATTATATGATTATATGCTAATTTTAACGCGGGAGGAGGGGGAATCATTAGGTATAATAACAAATCAAGAAAGTTAATGGACATCACATGCATGTTTTATGTTTTTATTTCATAATATTATGTTTTTTTTAATAATATTATAAATATCATGCTTTATTTGTAACAAATTTTACAAACTATAATGTTAAATATTATTACGCATAAAAATTATAATATAATATTTTAATTATCTGACATTAAGTTAATATTAATTTGTTAGTCACCAAAGTGACCCAATTAATTAAATGTCTATAGTCATATCTTCAAAATAATATCTTCCAGTGCCTATTATATAAAGTTATTAATTGATAGAAATTAAGGATTTATCTAAAGATAAATCAATATGATTAATAAAATAAGGAAAAGGAAATACATTCTCTCTAGTATATGTGTCCAAAGATGCTATATATAAAGAGGTGTATGTTTAATTACTCTGTTAAGTTTTATTGGTATTCAATTATAATGATGATGATATATGTTGTTATGTTTACCTAAAGGAAACTAATTATATATTTTATGTACTTCTTGTCTGAATCTGTTAATTAGTAAGCATTTGTATATTTGCAACAATTAATCTTCATTGTCAAGCTTTTGCTATTACTTTATCCACTGGCTTGAATTTCTCTAAGTGGAAGGAAAAGTTACTTTCCACTTAGGTGCTTTTGATCTTGACTTGGCCTTATTAGAGGAAAAGCTTGCCGACCTTACTGAAAATAGTACAGAGGCTTAAAAGACATACCAAAAGGCATGGTTAAGGTCTGACAGATTAAGTATAGAGGTAGGCAAACGAGGCTAGCGGATCAAGCCAAACTGGCCAGCGGGCTAAATAGGCTAGGCCATTTTGGGTCGCTTTAGCCTGCAAGCTAAATGGACCAGCCCAAGGGCCAAAATGAATTTAATTTTTTTTATTTTTTATTTAGTTTATGTGAAAATTAGAATATTTTTATAGGTTATATATGCATATATTAACAATTAATTTTTGTGCTAATTTGATTACTTATATGTTAAAATAAGTTTTTAGAATGATTTATAAATATCGTATTACATTTAAATCAATAAATATATTTAGAAAAAATGTTATAATACTTGTATTGTGTGTATCAATCTATCTTCTTCCATAACATACCATAAACAATCACTAACATATTATTATATTATTACTAATCTTAAGTATACATGTCTTAAGAACAATGTTATATTAATAGATAATTTCCATATAGTTTTTTATTATTTTTTTTATAAAAGTAAGCTAGTGAGCTAACCATTTAATTATGGGTTGGTTTACTTTAGCCCGCGAGTTAAATAGATTGAATAAAATTAGCCCATTTTTAAACACAATAAAAAAAGTTGGTCCTTACACTTTTTAAAATGGTTTAAATGGGTCAATTCATGGACCAAAGCCCATTTACCGGAACTAATGAATGTATGCTAGTGTCTATCTACTATACATATATATAATTATATTCATCATAATAATTATCGATATTTTAGAGTTTATTTGCAACTTGTCCAAAACTTTTCACGTAGATTAAACTTTTATACATATATGAAAAAACTTTGGGGGGAAAAAGGAAAAACATCCGTGAAGAAACAATACAATATTTCCCCGTTATCAAAATTTAAGTATCTACACTTTCTTAGCCAGAAGAATATAGTAAACAAGTTAAAAATCTTTGATTTTTACTTTCTAATTAAAAATAACGTCCAGCATAATCTTAAAGAAAAAATTATACTAAATAGCAAATTGCGAGAAATTTCAAGAACAGAATAATAAACCCAAAACAAGGAAAATTATTAGAATGATGGAAAAATGAAATATAGACTTACATTGTTGTTGCTTCCCATTCTTCTAGTATCCACCAAATCTTTTGAAAGTGTTTATATAGATATATTTCCAATAACTTATGATGATCAAGAGTTTTGGACGTTGTATTGGAGCTTGGAGGAGGAAGCTATAGATTTGTGGATGGACGCAAGACGAACAATAGTGAAATATATAGGCAAGGTTCATATGTGTACCTAAGATTCAATTTCAGACGAGACTGGCAAGTTGGAGAACATGTAGGACAGGGTCGTCGTTGTCTTATGCGGACAATAATTGCGTTGAGCAACAGCACAGATAATTGAAAAAAAAAAAAAAAAAGGACAAAGAAGGAAAAAACAAGTTGGATCCAGATTTTTGAAGAAAATGCATTTTATCTTTTAGATATATGTATGTACGTAAGTAAGTAACTATGATGTATAAAGTAAGAATTTATATGAGTTTTAGGAAACTAAATCAATAAAATTAATTAAATTGGAAAAAAATAAAAAAGACATAGAAAACTAATAAATGGAAACCAAATAGAAACATAAACCCAGCTAAAACAGAAAAACAATATATATCTCTAAGATTGCTCAAGATTCACACCCTTTTCTTTTTTCTTTTTTCTTTTGGGCTGAAAGATTCACACCCTTGAATCTGTATTATAGATATAAGAATCTTCCACTAGATTTTGTCCATCTACCTTGTTAATCTTTCAAGCATAACATATGTTGTTTTTGCTAGCATGGTGAGAACTAATAAAGTCTCCATCACTTATCGCCGCAGAAAATTTGTTTTTCCTCAGCAAGTTAATCTTTCAAGCATAACATATATTGTTTTTTAAATATAAATTTTTTGTTTTCACTTACTCCAACCAATTATGAAAATTGCACTTTTCATCTCTTATTTTTTTGTTAAAAATCAAGCTACACCAAGATCATATTCAGATAATAACTTATACTTTTAATATTATTATATTATAAAATTAATTTTTTATTAAAAAATTTTAAAACTTAGTACATCAACCCATTTAATCCCGAACTCACCTGAGCTTGATGGGCGAAAAGTTCCGGCGCACATCATAATGCGTGCTAAAACCGACTGACGTTATCTGCAATTGTCACTGCTTAAAAAAAATACAAAAACAAGACAAACGAATTGTACACTGACATTACTTGCAATTGCTGGAAAAAAAAACATAAAAAAAAACAACTAATGCATTAATAGATATTAATGAATAGCCAAAAAAAAAAAAAATTGAAACTAAATATAACTTCATAGTTATCACTGGTTTGGAAAACAAATCAGGGTTCATGGGTATGCATGATTAAGTAGAGAGTTAAAATTAAATATAACTTTCAGATGTGACTGTATCAATACTGATTGATTGTAAATTATTATTATTATCATTATTTGTAATGATTGTAAATCCCTAAATTTTCGAAATCAGTTTAGCATAAAACCCTAACCGGAAGTCAAACGAAACCTAAAGGTCAACAAAACCCTAGTTTACCGTATCAATCTAAATCCGGCATTGCCGTTTTCTTTGGCCCGGAAAAACGAAGTTGGATAATTAGCTCAAATAGTCCGTAATAACCATAGGTTTTATAAAAGTTTCAGTTTCGCGAAATTCGAGTGTCCTTCGAACCCGATCGGACGCAGTTCTTGAAAAACGTGTCCGCCCCGGACTAGTAAAAATATTCCGAATACACCGTTAGACTCGTAAAAAAATAAGTTTTCCAAAAATATCAATTTCGTAATTTTTCGGTAAGTAAAAATAACAGATATAGCTATTATACGCGTATTTTCTTACTACCGGTACTTTAATTGTCATGTCTACTTTACATTACACTATTCATTACTATTCTACACTATTCTTTTATCTCTACTTTTTCTTACACCTACTCTTACACTCTACATAACCTATTATCTTAACTTTTTACCTTTCCCATAACTTTATTTCACATCTACCTTACATATTACATCTTTCAATTAAACAAAAGTCAAAAGTAAATCACTCTCTCCCTCTCCACAAGCATGGCCGGCGCCCCCTCTCTCTCCCCATCCACAATTTGTTTCAATTTTTCATTTATTTAAATCACACAAAAATCACTCCTCAAAATCCTATAAATACCCCCCTCCTCTTTCACTTCTTTCACACCACTTCTACACTAAAATTACTCTCTCAAAATCTCTCTAGAATTTCCTTCAAGAGCTCTTACAAGAAGTCCTCTTAGTTTAGCTTCTTTAGGTAAGAAATTTCTCAAGAAGTCTCCATGTTCATCTACTTAGTATGAGCTTAGTGTATGTTTTCTAAAACCATGAAGGTTAAGAAAGCAACATTAGATTCATACTTTGTTTTTGTTCATAACCACAATTCCTTTATGTTCATGTTTCCTTTATATATTCTTCATGCTCCTCTTATGATTCTTTTATGTTCATAACTATCTATTATATCTATATAGCTATTTATACTAATTAGAGCTTGTAAGCTCATACTCTTACAATTTATTTACCTTTCATGCAATTTATTTACTTCAATGCAATTTATTTCAAGTTGTTTATAAGACTAGTCTCTAGTCTTAGACTTGTCCTAATCAAGTCAAAACAAGTTTTCTTCTTTCATTTTATTTCTTTATGGACTAGTTTATTCTTAGTCCCGGGAGCCTTGAAAAAGCTAAGACTCCAATACTTGATTTTATTATTTATGCTTTATGTTACTTTGTTATTATTATTCTCATAATCATGTTCATAGATGTTGTCCAAAAGTTTTATTTTCTAAAGATAATGAAATAAAAGAAGACTTTTTGTCACTTAGGAATAAGTTTATGTAAAGTATAAAATCAACACAAAACAAACTCATTTCTTTCATGTTACAAAAAGAGAACTCACAAAATTTTATAAACTACTTTTGCTTTACAAAGATACTTATTATTTCCACCTTGTTTTTCAAAAGAGATGTTTTTTAAAATGGTTCTTTTCATAAGAAAGAAAATAAGATGGATGACTTAGGAAATTTCTAAGTAAAGACCTTTACAAACTAAATAACAAAGAAAATTTATGGTTTGAAAAATAAAGTTATTTTTTCAAGTTACAAGAGAAGTTAATAAAATAGAAATTAGTTTTTTCTACAAAAAGTCCTTAATTGTTCCACTTTGTTTTTATAAGGAAACAAATTTTCATGCATGAGTAATTGTTTTGAAATAGACATGAGAAAAAGAATGAGAAATATCAAGTAAAGATTTTTGCCAAAACAAGTAAACAAAAGAATTTACACAAGAAATAAGGAAAAGCATATTTTCTAGAAAAACTTCAAAAATATTATTAGTGTAACTTAGGAAGTAGAAAATTTTATTCAAAAGTCACTTAGAAAAAGATAAATAAAACCAACATAAAACATTTTTAGAAAACAAAATAAACAAGGTATTCATTTCAAAGAAATTCACAAAAACAATTTCCGAAAAGCTTCAAACCGACATTGTTTTACTTAAGAAAAATAATTTGGACAACAAGACACTTGAGCATGCTTAAATATGAGTTATATATATAAAAAGAGAATTTTCCAACTATATAGATAACTAAGTATTTATCAAACAAATTTTGATTTCTTGAACCAAAGTTGTTTTTCTTGAAAATCCGTGGTGAATTTTGTCACCAGTTTTTCGGAGCCTATGGGCTTTGTTTGTGGGAAATAATTTTAGAAATGGGTAGATCTTTTCGAGTAGATAGAAATCGGTATATTATATGCGCGATTCCGAGTTAAAATGACCAAGTTATGGCCATTTTAAGTTGGAACATTCTTCCATACGAACTTTGACGTTCTTTGACATTGTTTTGTCAAAATTCAAGAAAATCTTCAAGAAAAACTCATTATGGGTATTTTCTTTGGTTAGGTGACCCCGAGGAAGGATTTCTTCACCCCAAACTATTACGATTAAGTGGAGTGTGTGAACGACTCATCCGCTTAGAGGAATAGACGACAATGGCATCGTGAGTTTATTTCCATTAAATGCTACACTTGTTGTGCTTGTAAATTAGTTGCACTAGAGTTAGAAAAGATAAACCGATATGCATGTAAAATAATTCCTTGAAAGATTCTAAGAATATCGAAGCCCGAATTGTTCTAAGTGATTGTTTTAGTTAATATTGATTTGTGTGAAATTCCTTGATCACCATAAAGTTGAAATAATTATGTTATGACTTTATAAATTAATGAACTCATGCATACCACGAAGTGAGTCACATTACATGGTTGGGATATTATCCTTGGGTGAGAAGGATAGTAGGCTCATGTCGAAAGCAACACTTGGCGGAAGATCCGAAAGCGATTGCTTGGCGGCTTAATGGAATATGCTTGGCGGTTGATCCGAAAGCAAGGTCAAATCAAGTAGGTTCGGAATACTTGGCGATGAGTGCTCGCAAGTATAAAAGTTTTTATTGAATGCTTGGCGATGTGTGCTCGCAAGCTTAAATTTTCTATTATTAAAACTTGTTTTGAGTATCACCAAACCCCGAATGGAGGGCGTAAATCCATTCAACATATAGTTCCCGGAAAGCTATATGATTGTTTGCCCACGTGTTTGATGCATTACATATGTGTGATTAACCAACTTGTTTGAATCTTGTTACAAGAAGTTATTTATGGAAATAGTTCTCACTAAGCCTATTAGCTTATACCCCGATAGCTACCTTTTGCAGTTTCCGTACTTATGGCTAAGGCCACGTGGACCATGTGGGCAGGTAATCCCTTTTGAATATTAGAACTCTGGATAAAGTATATCATAGTATTAGCATGCAAATATTTATATAATAGCTTAGTAATTTAAGAAATTGTTCCTAAGTATGCACAGTTTTGCCATGACAAATATTATTGTGATCCTTTTCTTAATATGTTTTTATATCTCCTTAAGCTTCATTATTCCATATATGGTCCTCTAAAATTGTGAAAGTAAGCCTTACACTTAATATAAAAGCTTTTGGAAATGACTAAGGTTGTCATACTTAAGCTTTAATATTGAGTGTGGCGGACTGCCACGTTTAGGGTACCCGTTGGGGCGTGACAGTTTAAGTTGGTATCAGAGCATGGTTTAAGAACCTAGGAATCATAATTATAGAAATGGACTTAAGAAGAATTGACTTAGATAGAAATAGAAAAACCTAGATGAATAGAATGGGTAGAATAGTCTTCTAATATCTTTCTTTTACATAGATCACCATAGATGAGGCCCGTCTCCAAGCCAAGAATTTCCGGAAAGGACCCTTCGAGACACCAGAAGACTACCGACTGAGGCTTAGAGTCCTATGTGAAGAGTTCGCCTTAGCAGGACAACCTAAGACCGTCCGAGAAATGTTCCAAATATGGAAGAGAGGAATGATACAAACGGAATGGAGGGAAGTGGTACGGACCATCCACAACTGTCCCATAGGAAAGAAACTGACCGAGTTGGAAATGATATACGCGGTAGAACGTATCGCGGCCATTGCTGAAGATAGACCTATGTTAAAGGAAGCCACATTCGTTCTTAGGAAAGACGGAGGACGAACTTCTCCAGATTTCCAAACCTGGAGGAAAATCGGACCTATGTTCGTTTACGCCCACGACAACTTGATCGATCACCTTGAATGGATGAAGGCGGATATCAACGACATCTTCCATTGGCATGGAGTGTACCAGGAGGTGCTACGACCACCAACCCAAGTACCCACGGAGCCGCCTACCTTTATGGGAATCCAACTAAGAAGAAACGAGCCCCTACTGCGGGATGACGGATCATAATAAGGGAAGAGCCTATGGAAGAAGATGAAGAGAGTGAAGGTTCGGAGGAAGAACCGGAGGAAGAAGATGAAGCAGGACCAGAAGAAGGAAATCAGACCACTGTTGCGGAAGAAGAACCCCGTAACAGTACTGAAGAAAGGATTATCCGCTACTTAATGGGACGACAGACTCCGGGAAGGCAAGAAACGAGTTCGGCCATGAATACAGACAGTGCTCCACCCAACGAGAACAATAGCATGGAAACGGATGAAGCCGTTATTTGGAGAACCATTCATGACATAGTACCAGAAGAGACTAGAGATGAGTCAACCGACGGATGCGAAAGATCCAGGGAGGCAATCCGGAAGAGGAGGAGATATTTCAGCCAATTCATTAGGGACTGGAACCCAGGATCGTCCAGCAACAACCCGGGAGATGCTCCCGAAGAATGAAAAAGGAAGGAGAGGAAAACGAAGCATATCCCTAAGAGTCCAGCTTAGATTTTGTAATAGACTAGATTCATGATCTCCGTCTATCTTTTAATTTTCGGAACAATGTTTGGTATTACTATGTGATTTTCTCTTATGATTTATCTTATTTCCGATTTCATGTATGAACTTATTTCTATAATGCTCTAAGTTTGATTTCAAGATTGTTTTGATTTTTTTGTTTTTGCATATTTAAATTTCCGTTATATTTCCCAAATTCCGGCAAAAATTTAATTAAGTTATCAAAACTTTACAAACCTAACTTAGAAAGTTTAAAACAGCCGAAATAGGAATAGACGAAGAAGGGAACAAAGCGCCTCTAACCAACCAGACATAGAAGCAGATCAACCTGCTGTACAAGGAGCCGCCGCACCTCAAAGGGACTTACACGCCACGTTAGGACACCTAACCCACGTATTAGAAGAAATTAGGCAAAATATGCCAGCACAAGCACCCGTACAAGAAGCAACACCAGCAACCGCATCAGCGACAGCCCCAGTGTCTATACCAACCCTACCACACACAGCTTCAACAGAGGCATCTGTGCATAGGAACATGCATAGCCAAAGTGCACCCCTACCTCCATCTCCACCGCCAAGACCATACAAAAGCATGTTACCTAACTTCATCAAAAGTAACCGCTTCTTTGAAGGAGCTTATGACAAGCCAGAGGAGGCAGAAGATTGGTTATCTCAAATAGAGATGTCCTTTGATGCATATGAAGTTCCACCCCATTTGCAAATCAAGTATGGAACATTCATGCTTCGTCTAAACGCTAGGATATGGTGGGAGTCAAGGAAAAGAGATCTAATGACTCCAATCACTTGGGAAATGTTTAGACATGAGTTTTTGGAGAATTATTTCCAGGAAGTTTAAGTAATATAGTGCACTTCTTGCAAATTGCTCAAAAAGGAAGAACAATCGAACAATATGAACTGAGTTCAGTAGATTGTTGCAATATGCACCAGACTCCTATAAGTACAGTGAAGAATTGAAAAGGCAAGTCTTTATAGGAGGATTGGACGAAGACCTAAGGATGAAGTTGGAAGAATTTGACATAAGGAATTTTCGAGAATTAGTGGAAAGAGCTCGGATTGTAGAAGGAGCAAGGAAAAGGAGAGAAAGAATAGAAGAAGAAGAAGAAGACCATCGTCGAAAGGGAATTTTACATAGAACCCCATCTCATGCCTACCAAAGAAAATCAAGAACGACAATAGAAGGATCATACCAAGAGGTATTAAGTGTTGGAAGTGCAATGGAGCACACTACCCAAAGAAGTGCCCCCAGCTATTTGGAAAATGTTTCTTTTGGAAATACAAACCATAAGATGTCAAAATGCCCAAACAGAGGGATAGATGCTTGCTATGTTTGCAATCAGAAAGGACATTTTGCCAACAACTGTCCACAAGGAAGGAACATTCTATCAAGATCATCAGAGGAGTTGTTCCTATAAGAAAAAGGAAATGGAAGTGGAAGTGAAAGCAGACCTGGACCTACTGCTTCAGGAATTCGAGTATACAACTTGCAGGACGATGGATAGGTGAAGAAGTGAACAAAAATGGAAACTTGACTGCCTTGGAGTACATTAAAGGCTATAACAGCGATGCAGGAACCAGTCAATCCCCAACCTCCGATTCTTTCTTTAATAGAGAAATGTAAAGTTTTCTTTATGTGGATGAATACGAGTGATAATCCCCAAATGTATACATGGGAAGTTTTTAGTGAATAAAAATGCTTTACTTTTTCTTGAAGTTCAAAGTGCTACATTCTTTCCATATATGACACACGGTCGACCTGGATTAAGATAATGCGAAAGAATGGGGAAACCTAAGAAAATTGATCGATCTTTCAGCAAAGACGTGAGGACATGAAGTCACCCGTGACTCTAAGGAATAATGGAATTAAGTAATCTTTTGAATAAGATGTATACCTCTCATAGGAGATCCCAATAAGAGGAAACAAGGAAAACATAGAGCTTACAAAACAAAAAGAAAATAGTTGGCAAAGGATTTGCTAACATAAGAAAAGAACAGACACATTCTTTCAAGTTGATAAAGGAAATTAAGTAGCTAAAGAATGAAGAGAAATTGACCTTTGGAGATATTCATAAGAAGTTTTGAAAAGAATTCTGGATACAGATTTCACTCAGAAAAACAAGGAAAGTAAACTCATAAGGAAATTGGAGAAACAACAGACAAGAAAAATCGAGACCTTACAAAATGAAGTATACCATCATGAAATATACCCATCCAGCTCATAATGGAGAAAACCCTAAGCCAACGTGTTAATTTTCGGAAAGGAACGAAGTGAATAACCTTTAAGGAGCAAACACGTTTCCCTCAAGATTAAGATCACGTCATCACCAACAAAGGATCAAATCAAGAAGGCATGACCCCCAAATTCTTCATAACCCCACAAGTATTAGTGAATGCTTTCTGGATAGATATAGCTGAAGAAGCAAGAAGTAATCAACGAGTGTAATCTTAAGAAATAAAGAGAGTTGAAAAGCCAAAAAGCTCGTAACAAGGCTTGAAAAAGGAACCACGTCAGTAGGATATTAAGATCAACCATATAAAAATAACAAAAGAGCTTAGATGAGAAGATACGAAGGATAAAGAAGGGATAAAGGAAGAAAAAGGTATTAAAAGAAGCTAAAGGACGATTTAGCATAACCTACGGACAAAGGAGCTAGTAAGGAGGAATCATGAGTATGGTTCATAAAATCGAACCAACAATAAACCAAAAGTTCAAGAGACATTAGAAGAAATGAAATATGGAGAAAGGAATAAAGACATCGAAGGATGAAAAGGTATATGAAATTCAATGGAAACAGAATTAACCCTCTCAAGATTTCGGATTTCTCACGAACAATAAACAAGGAAGCAAGGATGCTTATGGTATGAATCGATTAACCAACAAAAACGGCTCGTTTCATAATCGGTCAATATAACGCTCTCAACAGGAAAAAGAAATGGAAGCAAAAAGGGATCGGTCAGAGACATAACAAACCTGGATGCAAGAATGGAACAAAGAGAATTTTCCTTATGAGATATACCCAATACCGATATTTATCCATAAGAAAATCAGAGGTTAAGAAATGAGGAAGTCAGGTAAAGAAATCTTTTTAAAGAAGGACGCGTAACCCAAGTAACCAAGTTTTAACCACAAGTAGGAATTTCCAAGTTTTGAGGACAAAACTTTCTTTAAGGAGGGTAGGTTGTAAACCCCTAAATTTTCGAAATCAGTTTAGCATAAAACCCTAACCGGAAGTCAAACGAAACCCTAAAAGGTCAACAAAACCCTAGTTTACCGTATCAATCTAAATCCGGCATTGCCGTTTTCTTTGGCCCGGAAAAACGAAGTTGGGATAATTAGCTCAAATAGTCCGTAATAACCATAGGTTTTATAAAAGTTTCAGTTTCGCGAAATTCGAGTGTCCTTCGAACCCGATCGGACGCAGTTCTTGAAAAACGTGTCCGGAAGCCCGGACTAGTAAAAATATTCCGAATACACCGTTAGACTCGTAAAAAAATAAGTTTTCCAAAAATATCAATTTCGTAATTTTTCGGTAAGTAAAAATAACAGATATAGCTATTATACGCGTATTTTCTTACTACCGGTACTTTAATTGTCATGTCTACTTTACATTACACTATTCATTACTATTCTACACTATTCTTTTATCTCTACTTTTCTTACACCTACTCTTACACTCTACATAACCTATTATCTTAACTTTTTACCTTTCCCATAACTTTATTTCACATCTACCTTACATATTACATCTTTCAATTAAACAAAAGTCAAAATAAATCACTCTCTCCTCTCACAAGCATGGCCGGCGCCCCTCTCTCTCCCTCCACAATTTGTTTCAATTTTTCATTTATTTTAAATCACACAAAAATCACTCCTCAAAATCCTATAAATACCCCCCTCCTCTTTCACTTCTTTCACACCACTTCTACACTAAAATTACTCTCTCAAAATCTCTCTAGAATTTCTCTCAAGAGCTCTTCAAGAAGTCTCTTAGTTTAGCTTCTTTAGGTAAAAATTCTTCAAGAAGTCTCCATGTTCATCTACTTAGTATGAGCTTAGTGTATGTTTTCTAAAACCATGAAGGTTAAGAAAGCAACATTAGATTCATACTTTTTTTTGTTCATAACCACAATTCCTTTATGTTCATGTTTCCTTTATATATTCTTCATGCTCCTCTTATATTCTTTTATGTTCATAACTATCTATATATCTATATAGCTATATACTAATTAGAGCTTAAGCTCATACTCTTACAATTTATTTACCTTTCATGCAATTTATTTACTTCAATGCAATTTATTTCAAGTTGTTTATAAGACTAGTCTCTAGTCTTAGACTTGTCCTAATCAAGTCAAAACAAGTTTTCTTCTTTCATTTTATTTCTTTATGGGACTAGTTTATTTCTTAGTCCCGGGAGCCTTGAAAAAGCTAAGACTCCAATACTTGATTTTATTATTTATGCTTTATGTTACTTTGTTATTATTATTCTCATAATCATGTTCATTTAGATTGTTGTCCAAAAGTTTTATTTTCTAAAGAAATTAAATAAAAGAAGACTTTTTGTCACTTAGGAATAAGTTTATGTAAAGTATAAAATCAACACAAAACAAACTCATTTCTTTTCATGTTACAAAAAGAGAACTCACAATAATTTTATAAACTACTTTTGCTTTACAAAGATACTTATTATTTCCACCTTGTTTTTCAAAAGGAGATGTTTTTTAAAATGGTTCTTTTCATAAGAAAGAAAATAAGATGGATGACTTAGGAAATTTCTAAGTAAAGACCTTTACAAACTAAATAGGCAAAGAAAATTTATGGTTTGAAAATAATAAAGTTATTTCTTTTCAAGTTACAAGAAAAGTTAATAAGATTATAGAAATTAGTTTTTCTACAAAAAGTCCTTAATTGTTCCATTTGTTTTTATGAAGAAAACAATTTTCATGCATGATAATTATTTTGAAATATGAGACATGAGAAAAGAATGAGAAATGTCAAGTAAGATTTTTGCAAAACAAGTGAACAAAGAATTTACACAAGAAAATAAGAAAAGCATATTTTCTAGAAAACTTCAAATATTATTATATAACTTAGGAAGTAGAAAATTTTATTTTCAAAAGTCACTTAGAAAAAGATAAATAAAACCAACATAAAACATTTTTAGAAAACAAAATAAACAAGGTGTTCATTTCAAAGAAATTCACAAAAAACAATTTCCGAAAAGCTTCAAACCGACATTGTTTTACTTAAGAAAAATAATTTGGACAACAAGACACTTGAGCATGCTTAAATATGAGTTATATAGCTATAAAAAGAGAATTTTCCAACTATATAGATAACTAAGTATTTATCAAACAAATTTTGATATCTTGAACCAAGGTCGTTTTTGCTTGAAAAATCCGTGGTGAATTTCGTCACCAGTTTTTCGAAACCTATATGGCTTTGTTTGCGGGAAATAATTTTAGAAATGGGTAGATCTTTTCGAGTAGATAGAAATCGGTATATTATATGCGCAATTCCGAGTTAAAATGACCAAGTTATGGCCATTTTAAGTTGGAACATTCTTCCATACGAACTTTGACGTTCTTTGACATTGTTTTGTCAAAATTCAAGAAATCTTCAAGAAAAACTCATTGGGTATTTCTTTGGTTAGGTACCCCGAGGAAGGATTTCCTTCACCCCGAAACTATTAATTAAGTGGAGTGTGTGAACGACTCATCCGCTTAGAGGAATAGACGACAATGGCATCGTGAGTTTATTTCCATTAAATGCTATACTTGTTGTGCTTGTAAATTAGTTGCACTAGAGTTAAGAAAAGATAAACCGATATGCATGTAAAATAATTCCTTGAAAGGATTCTAAGAATATCGAAGCCCGAGTTGTTCTAAGTGATTGTTTTAGTTTAATATTGATTTGTGTGAAATTCCTTGATCACCATAAAGTTGAAATTAATTTTGTTATGGCTTATTAAATTAACGAACTCATGCATATCACGAAGTGAGTCACATTACATGGTTGGGATATTATCCTTGGGTGAGAAGGATAGTAGGCTCATGTCGAAAGCAACACTTGGCGGAAGATCCGAAAGCGATTGCTTGGCGGCTTAATGGAATATGCTTGGCGGTTGATCCGAAAGCAAGGTCAATCAAGTGGTTCGGAATACTTGGCGATGAGTGCTCGCAGTATAAAAGTTTTTATTAATGCTTGGCGATGTGTGCTCGCAAGCTTAAATTTTCTATTATTAAAACTTGTTTTGAGTATCACCAAACCCCGAATGGAGGGCGTAAATCCATTCAACATATAGTTCCCGGAAAGCTATATGATTGTTTGCCCACGTGTTTGATGCATTACATATGTGTGATTAACCAACTCGCTTGAATCTTGTTACAAGAAGTTATTTATGGAAATAGTTCTCACTAAGCCTATTAGCTTATACCCCAATAGCTACCTTTTGCAGTTTCCGTACTTATGGCTAAGGCCACGTGGACCATGTGGGCAGGTAATCCCTTTTGAATATTAGAACTCTGGATAAAGTATATCATAGTATTAGCATGCAAATATTTATATAATAGCTTAGTAGTTTAAGGAATTGTTCCTAAGTATGCATAGTTTTTGCCATGAACAAATATTCATTGTGAATCCTCTTTTCTTAATATGTTTTTATATCCCCTTAAGCTTCATTATTCCATATATGGTCCTCTAAAATTGTGAAGTAAGCCTTACACTTAATATAAAAGCTTTTGGAAATGACTAAGGTTGTCATACTTAAGCTTTAATATTGAGTGTGGCGGACTGCCACGTTTAGGGTACCCGTTGGGGCGTGACAATGATTCTTTCCAATACCTCTCCAAAGCTATTTTGACGCCTCTATGCTACAAGCACCCAATGCCTGGCTTGTATATTAGAGATTTAGAATAAGAATAACATTTTCTAGTATTTAGTTATACAATTTTTTATAATATTAAATTAGATAAAATCATTTTATCATATTTGGTTCATAAAATATATCTAGAACTAAATAAAATTCATTTCATGAGATTGAATAAAACTTAAAATTTTTTTCTTTAATATTTCATGGTACAAAAATATTGAAATTGGATAAAAATAAAATCTCTTAATAAAAATTCTATTAAGTGATGTCCTGTATCATGCATACAAAGTTTCCGAATGTTTTGCCAAGTAATAAGGAAAAAAAAGGTATAAGAATTTGTTAGATACAAGCGAGATTAAAGAAATCTTGTGTGGGAAAAATATAGATTATATAAAGGGTTTATATGAAGAAAGACTCTAAGTTAATACCTTCGGGCTTTAAATTATGTATATTGTTAATCCTATGTGATGCAGTAGGTTAAATTAAGGTTCTATCACACGATTGTATGAATACCTAGATAATTGGTACCTAAATTCGAAAATAACAACTAAATTCAAGAATTTGAGAAAAGGAGCAAGACGACTCAATTGTATATTTTTGATATAATAACTACTCCTCCATTTACCTTAGTGTATACAACATAGGCAAACTCAAAGCTACAAAAAATTGAAACATAAAAAACTGCCAAAATAGAAAAGTCCTAAAAATTTAAGACAAAAGGTACATAAAAAGACAAAGCCAACACCGTAACTACCAAAGTCAATCATAAATCAACATGCCTTGCGTAAAATAGTAGTGGACTGAAAAACGTTGTTCTTGAGCCACTCTTCCTTAACTACCTTGGGAGTCATACATGACCTCCTAACCACCAATTTTCACTACCATCTCCCATCACAAATTCCTCCTTAGCATACTCGATGTCAGAGATAGGAATTCATCATTCATAGCTTCATCCTCCTCATTTTCAACAAAAGAGTGTCTTCATCTCAGTCTTTCTACATTCAGATTATCGGTGGATAGCTTCACCACATTTGAAGCACTTCACCCCACTACTGCTAGGGCTGCTAGTGTTAGGCTCATTATAACACCCAATAGTGTTGTTACCAGTAGCTCTACCCCCAATATGATTTACTCTACTACCACTACCACCACGATATGCACCACTCTCAGACTGCTTGTGCTGTTTCCAACAGTTAATGCCATCTGGTGCACTGCTAATTCACTAACAGAATTGAATAGATTGTCCATAATTTGAAACTGCATTCGCAACCCCAATGTATCATGCAACCAATTGATCATCTGTTTCCTGAATTTCATTCCTAGTTATCAATCAGTAAAATTCAAAGGTATAATCATCTACTGACTTATTACCTTATCTCAAATTCTGTAGCCTCTAATACATGATGTGCTGAAAGTTGTAAGGCAAACATACTGCTCGCAGGTGCTTCATCTTCTCCTAGGAGGTGATTTTCAACTTTCGTAGCCTATTCCTTGTCAACTTTGATTGCTACCACCATGTTGTGGCCCTACCACACATACCAGTTACCATTGGTTGCACTCTTTTATCTTTAGGGATCTCCTTAAACTCCAGCATCTTTTCTATCATAGCTAACCAACCTAAGAATTCCTTTAGTTAGAGGCTGTCATGGAATTTCGATATCTTTTTCCTCATACCCAGCTCCCAATGCCTCCGGTCTTCCTCTACACGAAGTCTACCATGCCTATGTGTAATTCATCATATTACTCGTACTACTCAATAGAAGAGGAGCCATCCTCCACCTCATCCACATCTGGCATCGGATTAAGGTTTCATCCCTATCTAAGGTTTTCATTTCTTTAGTTCTTCATTAACACACCCATCTTCTTTGTCAACCAATCTACTACCACTTCCAATCGATGTTCTTGCATTGCATCTAGCTGCTCATCGATCATCTGTCTGATTCTTTGATCTAGTTCATCATGATCATTGATATCATCCACTGCATGATGCCAATTAGCCTGCTTGCAAGGTGCCATGACAATCCAAGAACGAACACGACTTTGATACCAATTAACACAATGGGTTAAATCAAGGTCTATCATGGCCTATTGACTCACATATGAATATTGGAAAAGTGATCTTCAACTATCTATTGATTTGGCGAATACCTATATACTTAGCATCCAAATTCGAAAATAACAACTAAATTCAAGAATTTGGGAAAAGAAGAGCAAGACAACTCAATTCTATATTTCTAATATGATAACTGCTCCTTCGTTTACCCTAAGGCATATAATGTAAGCAGAATGAAAGTTGCCAAAAATATAAACATAAAAAAATGCCAAAAATAGAAAAATCCTAAAACTTTAGGATAAGAAGTACATGAAAAGACAAAACTAAAGCACATATAGCATTAAAAAACATATGTGTGTATAAAGAGTTATATTGAAACTAATATTTACCAAAAATATAAAAATTGGCCTTTGAGAGCTTAAACGAAGGAATTTACCCAAAAAGCTATATAGCTCAATACTAAAGGTGCTGACTTCTTCCTGTTGGCTCATTTCCTTCAAAATAGGGTGATAGGATCACATAACCGACACTAACTAAATTGTAACCCATTTTTCCAAGTAATTATTTGCCATTGCTTCTACCTCATCACTATGAGTGTGCTTTTTTATAAGGCCATTTGTAAAATTTTTCCTTGTTGAAAGCTTCTTCTCTTGTGATTCATGTGAAGCTTATGATTTAAAGTGAGCAAGTAGGCAATAAACCCCTCACAAAATGGGCTTAGTATAGTTAATTTAATAATCTACTTGATGCGACGGGTTTCCACATAAGGGAATATGTATTAAGTTAACAAAATTAATGTAGTATGCTTCAATGCAATTATATAATATTGAGGGAAGATTGCAAGCATCATAAGCAATGTTTTTATTAGGGTAAATTATAAATGGATCCCCTTATGTTTGCAGCAAATATGCTTAGACTCTAAAATTGAACCTAAATGCTTAAGACATTAATTTCTAAAATAATATGTTTTTAAATCATATTTGGTACTTTGCTTTTAGATAAAATAATTAATAAATACTAAAATTATTTTCTTCATTATATCTTAAAGGGAAAATGGTCAAACAGGGGCACCCAAAAAAGCATTACCTTAAAGTTTTGAATGAAAATACTTATCTTTAAAAATAGCAAAATTAAGTATTAAGAGAAAATGTACAGAAGATGCAGTTGAATAATTTTCTTTGCCTAGTTCTAAATGTCGTAGCATACCTTAAGTGGCAGAATACAAGGTACTTAGAGAGCGATAGCGAAATGGGTATGAATTCACTAGAGATTGTTTCCAGTGGTCAACTTGGAAGAAGGTATTGATGATTTTGATGATAGCAGAATTAAATTTGCATATAGAGTTATAGCCATTTTGATAGCAAATAGTGAGGTATGAAGGAGGGAAGGCTCTCCCCTTCACCAACACGTTCCAAAGATGTTGATCTAGGATCGTATTGGAAAGAGTCTTTACAAATAATAATAATAATAATTTATTTATAATTAATTATTAAATGAGACAGTCATATATAAAAGTTATATTTAATTTCGATTTTATCACTACTCATTAGCATCCATTAATATGTATTATCGTGATTTGTGTTTAATTTCAGACTTCCCATGAATGCCAGCAGTTTCTAAGGACAACATTGGGGTTAATTTCATTGATGGAATCTGAACTTTCTCAATTTAACAATTTTGTATCTAAAAAAATTTTTTGTCATAAAAGTATCTAAACTTTTAAAGTTTGCACCGATGGTCATTGTGATTAGAATCCAACCAAAAATCCAGTACTTTGCTACCATGGCAAGTTATCATATTAAAAAAATTAATTTTTTAATTCCAAGTCAACATGTTTATATTTTTTTCTTTTTTTTCTTCCCCTCTCTCTCTCTTCTCTCACTCTACTACGCCTCTTACTTCTCTTCTACTTCACATACCTATACCCATAAAAAAAAAATCCATCCCAACTAGAGAGAGAAAGTGGTGGTGGAAAAAAAATCCATTTCAACTGTTTTGGGAAGATGGCTTGGTTGGTGCGACGTGTTCTTGTGGTTTGCTTTGGTTGAAGGAGGTGGCTTTGATGAGTGCATAGTGGAGACGGATATGATGGTTCAAGATGAGGTTAAAGAAGATAGTGGTGAAAGTTTTGGTTTAGTTTGAGAGAAGGAAGGTGCTGGGTTTTAGAGAGAGAGTGATTAGAGAGAGAAACTAGAGAGAGAAAGTAGGTTTGAGAGAGATGGTGCTGTTCGATGAGTTGTTGAGGAAATGGGCTATGATGGTGGAGACCATGGCTGATTTGTAGTGATGAAATTTGTTGTCATGGATTTTAGAGAAAGGGAGCAGGGAAGAAGGGCTAGAGCAAGGTGAGAACAGGGGACACCTAGGTTGGATTGTTACCAATGTATGTGCAAGTTGCCAGTAAGTAACGACCACTTAGGGTCAAAATGGTGGCAGGAGGGATGTCGGATGGACAGGGGATGTTGAAGCAAGCTGTCCAGTGGGCTCAATAGAGACCAAAAACGCCTGTTGACGATGTTTCGATAGCGAAGAATGTGAGGTGTTAGCTCATGTCCTTAGTCGTTTAGGTTTCGTCGAAGAAATTCTATTATAGAATGGAAGAACAAGAAGATGTTGCTATTCTCTAGATTTTTTGTGTATTATATTTTTAAAACTCAAACTTTGATGAAGATTTTATAATGTGGATAAGCTTAAATCTGATGAAGGAAAAATCTTAGATTTAGTTTTAAAAGTTCATATTTTGCACAGTTCTCATATTAAAATTATAACTTTTAAATCATTTCATTAAGATTTGCATGAAAATTAGATAGAAACCCATAAGATTAATCGAGATTTGGGTTTATATTTCTCTGTTTTTATTTTCTCTTGGTTTCTCTCTCTTCTGTCCCAAGGAAAAAGACAACTGTGTGCCTAAAAATTTAAAAATTAATTTTTTAATATTATAACTTGCCATGCCAGTAAAGCAATGGATTTTTGGCCGGATTCTAACCATAATGACCATCAATGCAATCTTTAAAAAATTTAGTTATTTTTATGAGCAATTTTTTCTTTTTAGGTATGAAACTGTTAAATCAAGAATGTTCAAGTACCATCAATGAAATTAACCTAACAACATTGATTTCCTTATTTATTTTTTAAATATTGCACGACTAAGGTGCTTCACCATGTGCTGAGGCAATATGGTCAGTTTATAAAATAAATTAGAATACATATATATATATCAACCTACACTAGTATTTTCAATAAGTAGAAAATTTTCTTAAAGATATAAAAATATTTCATAATGATATTGCAAGGATCCCTGAAAAAAAAAATTTAGAAAGATAGGCTGCCTTAAGTTCATTCATGCATAGATTCGCCATGAAAAAACAAAATTTTTGCTATGCTTTGTTGCTCTCTCTAAGGGACGGACACAGAATGAGATAACTAGGAGATCTTAATTAAGTTAATATTAAAATTATTAATATGTATTTACTTATTATCACAACTATATTACATCTTATGTGTACATAAAACTTTTATTAATGATTTTATTTTGATATTTTCTAACTTTATAAGTATGAAAAAAATTGTTCAAGAAATGATTAAGGATATTTAGTTAATTTGATAACATATCATGCATATATTACTTGATAATTAATTATCAATAAAAAATAAAGTTAATAGATGGTATAATCAGTGTTATTTAGAAATATTTTATATAATAAAATTATAACATTTATAATATGGATAATATAATTATTAGTTGTAGTGTACTATGAATAAAAAATAGTTATTTACAAAAATTTTATGATAAATTAATTTGATTCTATTAGTTATTATTAAAGAAAAAAATTAAAAAAATTGGGAGAGAAAAAAAGATAATGTAATAAATGAATGTTGAAAAGAAGAAAAAAATGTGTATTGAAAAAGAAAATGTACACTCGTGGGGAATTGAACTCATGAAAGTAAAACCAAAACTCTTAACGACTACACCATCTCTAAATTTATATTATTCTTTGCATTTTTTATAATATACATATAATACATATATTTTTTCTTATTTAAAAAATATTTCAAAAATCAACATTTTCGAGTCCGGGGCCGCTACCAGCCCCGTGGATCCACTCATGTTTAGACTCTTGGCAAATACAATCTATCGTACAAATCTAAATAGGTTTGTTTAAACTTAATGTATATCTTAAAAACTATGCAATTGGAGAAAAACTTTTAAAAATTGATACAACTGCATCATATTTTATGATATTGGATAATATGATAAAAAGAAGTGAATGTTGAAATGGTAAAATCAAGTGCATTTTTTTTAATATAATGAAATTATACCTAAATAAAATTTTTATTCATAAAAATATCTTATTTTTATAAAATTTTGCACTAATGGTACTTTTGACCGGAATAAATATGTTGACGTGGAAGAAAAAATTTACATTTTATAATATAGATTTTCTATCACGTCAACATATTGCCGAACTTTTGACCAGATTCCGATAAAAAATAACATGATTGTAAGATTTAAAAAATCTAGATATTTTTATGATAAAAAAATATTGTTTTGGTATAATTTGATTATATTTAAAGAGTTTAAGTAATACCAATAAAACTTATTCATATGAGCATCAATAAACATCTTAGACGTTTAGTGGTCTTTATATATTATTTTAAAGAAGAAAAGTTAATTGTAGTGTGCACATGAGGGGGGAAAAGCACATTTACATTTGAATATATATATATTCAAAATAAACAATAATAATGATTAAAAAATTAAAAAAAAAACTTAAAAGAACTCCTAGCCAGCGTCTCTCTCATGTCATGAAGGATAAAATCAAAAGTTGCTTGGAATATTGATCACATCACATGGTCATCATAATCACTGCTTTTAATTTCTACACAATAATCAATAATTTTATAACTTAGTCACAATTAAGGTTTGCCTAATAGAACGTTAAAAAATATCATGTTGAAATCCAAAATGTGTATATATGATCTAACATCTTTACTCCATTTTAGGAGGTACTAGATCATGATTCTTATGAACATATGTCTTCCTACAGTGTTGCTTTAGGTATATGATCTAAAAAGGAAATTTAGCAAGATCAATATGAAACTCAAAAAACATCATTAATGTTTGCTCAATAATTTGGTCCTAGTACATTGATCAAGCTCCTACAAAATAGGGGCTTAAAATTAAGCAAAATAATAAAGAAATAAGTTAGCAAATAGAAGCTTAGAAGGAAATTTAATTTTGAAACATATCAAAATAGAAAATTAATTGGAAAAATCCAAAAATAATTTCTAGGAAACTAATAAAAGTGAAAAAAAAATTCGCAAACTAGCATAATATGAAACTTGAAAATAAAAATAATGAAATAGGAGACAAAAATGAAATAGAACCCTAACTAAAAAGGGGGGAGTGAAAAAAAGAGAGAGTTATAGCAACATTATTCCATGGAATGAACAAAAAAATACAAGGAGGGTAAACCACACACCCCCAACTCCCCAATTTAAACAAACAAAATAATAATAATAATAATAATAATACACTTGTCCCCTTTTTAATGACTTGCCATTTTTTCCCCTTTTAACAATTTGATTCATATAAGTATGTATCAAAAAAATAGTTCATCTAAATATCATTTTTTAACGCAGTTGAATTGAAGTAAGGTTGCAAGAACATGTATTTCTTCCCAGTTTCTAATTTTGGCATTAATTCTTTTAAAGATATTTTTGGATTAAGAATCTTAATTTGAATAATTTGGGTACTCTATTAGCCATTTCTTGCTTATTCAAATCAAAATAAAGAGAAATATTAGCAAAGCATAAAAAGAGAAGACATGCTTGATTTCTTAAAAAATGTTGGAGTCCTTATATTTTTGTTCCATCGAAGAAGATGATGCTTCTTAATTTTCCTTACAAAGAAAAAATGAAAAAGGAAATTTTGCTTCTTCATGATAGACATCATTTCTAATTGGCCTACAAAGGTTAATACACAAATGTAATTCTATTAAACATATGTAACTAAATAATATACTAAAAAATATAAAAAAGAATTTTATAAATTATACCAGAATGTATCAATACTTGGAAGTAAGTTCATTTAAGGTATTTCGGTTGTTAAAAAGAAGAATCAACACTTCTATGTTTCCTCGTTTGAGTAAACTTTTGAAACTTTCATTTCTCTTTTAAATCACTTAAAACGTTTATACTTTAAATAAATTTACCCGTTAACATTGATATTTTATGGTATAATTTACTAATAAAAATTACTGAATATAAGTAGACACACACAAAAAAAGAGAAAAATAGATGAAAAAAAAAGAGGTTGAAAACCCTAAAACACAGTGTCTTAGGATAGCCATTCACCTCCCTTGATGAAAAGATGAAGGGAAAAAAAAAGGGATGGATCATAGTTGAATTGTACATTCATTAATGCACTGAAAAATCTATTATTCTTATAAACATATTTTGTGGAAGCCCATTAATGGCTCTAGAATGGTTTAGCAATCTCATCTATTAATCATAGAAATATTTTAACAGTAGTTATCTATTATTGTATTTTAAAAATATCACTCATCTCTTGCCTTAAGGGACCTCATCTTGCATTTGAGCTATCATTGCTCTAAAGATCAAGTATTGCAAAACTTAAGCATTCTAGCTTCTCTAATCATGTCACTAGGATGCCTAATATTCCATACTTGTACTCCCTTATCCCTCTTTAATTTCATCTCATTTGAAGTGCCATTACAAGCGCAACACTCTTCTCTTATATGTAAGCACATGACTCACACCACATACGTATGTTACTTATATATTAAATTACTACATTAAATGAAACACCTTAAATAAATATTCTATAATGAAGGCAGGAAAGTAATTCTAACTTCTTAATACTAAGGCAATTTTTTTCCTAATAGTAACTTTGAAAATATATAATGGTTTAAGCCAATGTATTAATACACAGAAGAATATATAACTACCTCTCAACATTCTTTCAAACTTCAGTAGAAATTACCTCTTCTTCTTTATTTGGCTCTCATCATTCTTGAAGATTCTAAAACGATTCCTGTTGTCATTGAATTTCTCATTCCTTTCTCATTGTTTCCAACAACTTAAAATGTTTAGATAATGAATTCTTGGAGTTTTAGCATTGCTAACCATCTTTTACTGGAAGAACGCCAATTTGGGAGAAATTTCTAGAGACAAACTATCAAAATACGAAATTAAGAATAGAAAGAGAGAAGGATAGAAAGAATTTGTGAGAACGTAATGGGAATTGATATAAATTTTGGTTCCTTGAATGTTAATTGTATTGAGATAAAAAAAAAATTGTATGGTATATGGTGTTAGGGCGATAAAAACATGTTTGGGGGGATTAAAACCTTTTTTGGATTATGAACGAAAGGAAAACTAACAAAGGAGACAATTTCTAAAAGTACATAGCCGATGCACGACCCTACACACTAGGTTTTCTACCTTTTGCCAATAGAGATATAGTAAATTCTAAAAGTGCATGACCTATGCAAGAGCCTGTGTGTCACTAGTATACCTCTCTATGATTTTGTGAAATATGCACTGTGGAAGTGCATGACTTATACATGAGTTCGTGCACTAGACTATGTAACATTATATGACTTTAGTACACAAGCCTATGCATACCTCGTGCACAAGCCCATGCATAAACCATGCACAGTCCGTGTAACACCTGTGCATGGTTCATGCATGGTCCATGTAATGCCCATACACTTGATCGTGCACTTTTTTTGTGACATGTTTAATTCACCTAAGTGATACCTGACCCCATATAATCCCATGCATTAGCTTGTGTACATTATAACATCCTATAAGACACCTTTTTCTTGCTTAAAAGTAATTGAAGTCAATTTTAACTCCTTCCTTTAGGATTGAAACCTAGATAGTAGTAGAGCAAAGGCAATGAATTATAAGAATGTAAATAAGAGTCAACTTAGATGTATAAAACATTATGAGTAATTTCATTGCTGTGCAATTCAAGTAGTAGATTTTAGTATTTGGAGCAGAACAATTTTCTAAGTAAGTGTATTATTTTATTTGATGGTTATGCTTGTTAAGATAGATTAATAACTCAACTAATATTATATCTAACCATAAACATTGTGTGATACGTCTATTTAGCTGTGGTTGGAGGTCTGAGAGTACTGGTGATATCAATGTCTCACCTTGATGATCTTTGTGTGAAATTATTCTTACGTGGAGTCACACTTGTAGATGATTATGGGTAGATCTTGGTTTTTTACTCATGGACTTATTAATTTTAGGGAGTACCTAACATCATATACATATGTACTATATGTATGTGTGCAGTTTGGATACAAAATTATCCTAATGTTGGTTGCTAGACTTCAAGCAAATATAATAATTGGTAGTTTGCTGCATTAGATATACGTTTGCATGTGATTGAATTGTATTTGCTCATGCAATTGTGCTTATGATAATATCGTACTAGGCTTTAATGCACTTTTTTTCATTCTTTTTTGTTTTTGGGTTCAAGTAACTCTAGTGTCATGTTTGACATTTCTGTACATGACATGGTAGTAGATTATGGGAATGACACTAGCTATAATGACTATCTCGCCAATGAATAACCTAGTCACATATTCTAGGAGATTGGATTCCTTATTGTGTATCTAGTTGTGGACTCTGTAATTGTGCATCTTATATTTTAGGTTGTAAGTTCAAAGCATAGGCTTAACTATCATATGTGTTTATGGCTTGAAGTAAGATAGATGGACTCTTTGTGAGCCATCACTTAGTTTAGTTATGGTGATGCGTATGAATCTTAAAGTTTGATCGTTTGTGACCTGATCTTGTTGAAATTATCCATTTATATATTTATGTGAATTAGAGTTAAGAATGACATTTTTTAATTTTTTTTCAACTATTTGGTAAATTTGTTTACTTCGTCTTTTTTTCCACTATTTGGTGAATTTTTTCTTCTAGTCAAGCAAGTATATTTTCAAGAAAAAGAAAAAAAAAAAGATGAAGATAGAAATACATATACATCACTCTTTTAAAATTAAAGATGCAACGAATCTCCATAAAATTGGATTTATTTATCCTTTACATTAATTAGCTTTATAAAAAACACTAATTATAATTTTCTTTTTCAATTTATAAAATATTTTCTCCTAAAAATATGTGAATTTTTTAAGGCCAATTCTCACTTTTCAGTCAATAATTTTATCATAATTATGAATTAAAAACAGATAAAACACAAATAAAATGGCTTTTCAAAAATTTCAAACAGGTATGAATTAAATATAGGATAGCTGAAAAATAAAAACAGATGATATATACATATATATACACATATATAAAGAAATCCGGACAAGTTCTAAATGCGAAATGCCATTTTCTTAGGAACGCATACGCTACCGAAAACCTTGCTTCCATTTAGCTTGCAACAATGTTGGCCCGCTATCACTGTAAGTCATTATTACAAGGGACCCACCACAACATATAAACACGTGATGCACGATTCCATCATTGACTGGTATACGTAAGTATTCCTACACGAACATGCCAAAAGTTGTCCAAGTCGTCGGAGTCCACACCTTCCTGGCATCTTCATCCCCAACAAGACAAATAGTTGGTGGTTAGTGGAAAGACATGCTATATTAATTAATCCGAAATAAAAATCCTCCTTTATTTTTTCCTGATTTTTATCTAAGCTGTCATTGTCACACCCCAAGAATACCGTAGTAGTAATATACAATCCATACTTATATACTATTACTAGTTAACCATCAAAGAATGATATATTTTCAAACAATAGGATCTTTTAGTTATATTGATAATAAATGATAAATACATATAAGATATAAATTAGTAAATATCTGCCATCACAAGAAGTGAATATCACAAAGATATTACAAACCATGATTTTATTATAAAAGTCTCCAAATACATGACTGATAATAGAAATACTAACTATCTTATGACTAAAAATAAAAATAAATAACATAACCCGAAGATCCCATATTTTTCTAGCTTCTAATTTCTTACCAGAGCCATGCTCCTAGACATAACCAGCCAAGGTCGTAGAGTTAACCTAAAAGGTCTTTAGGAGTATGAGCGAAACCACGAGCTTAGTGAATAACCAAACATATTACACATCAAGCAAGTTTATTAACAAAACATATGTAATACAACAATCAAGCATATACACAGATACAAGTTTGGATGATTTAGAATCCAAACAGGAAAAATATTTACACCCTCTTTTTAAGGTTGAAGAACAAACACTTTTATGACCCACTGTCTAGGAAAAACAAAGTATACAAGAAAATTAATGATTTCTCGTCTTAGGGTTATCACCATAATTTAAAGGTATTTTAACTGATCATTTCTGTAACAATCCTTGTAAACTCCTTAAAAATTAATCATTTCAAAGCGATACTATGGGCGACGTTCTTCGTTGCCACTTAGTTCCTGAAGAACGGACGGAACAAAGAAAACCTTGAAAGAACTAATACTTTAGAAAAACCAAGCATTAACAAAGAACTGAAATATTAATACGTAGCAGGTTGTCACCCTTTTTTATTATGCAATAATGTAGTACGTGCAATGCATGACCAGGTTATTTAATAAGCCAATAATTTTTATTCAGGTATATGGTGATCATACATTACACAAATTAATCAACATGCTATTCCAAATTATCAAACAATTGTGTTATCATTTTTATTAACTTATCTTGGTATTACAAACAACCAATTCCAGTCACAAATCATTCTCATCATGCTGTACACAACAACTATATTATTATCTTTGTATTACATATGCGACTAATTATAAGCACAAATAGTATAATAGATCTGAGTTACTTACTTGCTCATATTGGCTAATTGTAATAATCCACAGGGAAGTCCTCAAGGATATCAAGGTCAACTATTGAGATGAATAAAAATATTCATCAATAAGACATAAATTATATATCTAACTCCTATGAGTTTCTATTACTATATTGGTCTTTTAATGATCTTATAGTAATAATTATTATTTAATATTTTATTTTCATTTTGCTTTTCTTGATCTTATTTGATATTTATATATTTCTTGGATAGTTGTAGAGTTTGTATTCAGTAGATTGATATTTTATCATTACTATTATCATCGCTTTTATAACGTTCCTTAGTTGACCTATTGTGGTAAATAATATTTATTTTCTATCATTTAGTTCCATCATATTTCTCTTGATCTACCTTTATGTTATTATCTAGTTATTTTTAGAAATCACATTATTCGATATTTTAGCTTATTCTAAATGTCTATTCTTATATATTTACCAATATAAAACAAGTACTAAAAGATTATCATATTCTATTCTTATTTGTATTAGTATTACAACAACAACAACAACAACAACAACAAGAATAATAATAATAATAATATAATAATAATAATAATAATAATAATAATAATAATGTTTTCTATTTATAAAAGTTATTTTTAAAGTTCAATACTTTAGAATTAGTTAAACATGCTAGTATTGAAATATTTGTATTTATTATTTTTCTGTTTTATTTCTTCTTCTTCTTATATATATATGTATATATATATATATATATTAATAAACTGTTATGGAAGAAACAGACTTCGTTCAGAGGTATCTTGTGTGTACGCCGGCATCCAACGGCGTCGGTGTTGAGTTTCATCTGTCGGTGTTCATGTATTTTACATGTTACTTGTATCAGTATACGTTGGCTTAAGACCGCCAGCTTTACAATATTTTCCGGCATCAATGCCAGGTGTTGCATTTAAATTTGCCAGCGTTTGTTCATTTCTAGTAAAAATAAATTTTATGTAGTTGTTGTTCCAGTGCAACCGTCTCGTGCATTACCTGCCTATCTACGTATGCCAGTGGTGTTAGGTACTTACGCCACCGGCGTAGGCTGGTTTAGCCACTATTCGTCGTCTTCCTCAATTTTCTTTCATTTGAAACCTATTTTTCTTATAACATATATAGATATATATAATACTTTTGTTTAAACTTCTTCTAAGTGTTAAGTATTTTTCATGATATAGCAGTAGATATTACATCATAGAATCCTCATATAGTATGTTTTCCTAACTCCTACTTATTGTAATACATATATAGAGTGCTAAAGTTGGATTTTACCTTGTGTGAGCTGGTGTGAAGGTGTTGAATCCTTCCTCTTAGCTTGACATGAGCCTAGAGTTAATAGAAACATTGTTTAGAACAATGTTTATGACTTAGACCAACTAAAACAAATTTTGCACTTACCTTATTTTTCTTTCCCAAGCTTATCTTATGTTTTAATGGAGTTGAGTGAGTGTGTTCTTATTGTTGTTTTTGGATGGTTTTATGCACGAATTAGGGTTATGTTTGTATGTGTTTTGAGTTGTTGTTGTTATGGTTAAATGTAAGTTAATGGCTTTTTTCTTTTGTTAATTATGAAGTTATGTATATACATATATATATATATAGAAGGAGAAGGAAGCAAGAGCAACTTGCACACGATTTTCGGCCAAATCTTTACCGAATTTGGCTTGTTTTGTTGGAATTCTTCATGCATTTATTGATCTTGTTGATTTAGACCATCTCCATTGGTTTATACATGTTTTCCTTCACTTTTGTTAACCTTTCTTGACCAAATTGTTATGTGATTTCGGCTGGGAAAAATTGAGCAGATTTCAGTCACATATTTGGCACAATTTACACCAAATTTAGGGAAAATTAATATAATATTATTTAGTTAATTAATTATCTTAGTTTCAAGATAGTTTATTAAGTTAAACGGGTATAAATATGTCAGTTATTTGAGAGTTCTGTCTCCAAAAATTTATTTAAAGCTTCCATAAATTTTCTAAATTATTATCGGGTTGCACTTTGGGTTTAAAGTTAACGCAATTAATTATTTTTATGGTTTTATCTCACCTGACTAGAGTTTTCTAAGCTTAATAGGCTAATATTCGTTTTAATCTCTAATAGCTTTAGAATTTAATAACTAGAACAATAGTATGATCCAAATATTTATTTGGGCTTTGAATTGTTAGTTATGGATCTGTTTTTGTTCTTATTGTGTATTTATAACTCTAATGGTTTATCCTTATATTTCTGTTTTCTAATAATAAATTTTATTGATTATTGACTTTCTAATACTCTTGAAATTTTATTTAAATTATTTCTATACCTTGAATTTTCAATATTGGTTGCGAGATGTTAACTTTGATATATGTTATTATCTATAAAACTTTATTTTAGGGTTTGTAGGTATATATAGGTTCATAATTACTTGTGATTTTATTATAAGGTCTTTGTTGAATCTTATATTAACCTTATATTTTCTACGTTTGTATTTCTATTCATTTCTACTTGTATGAAAAATCTTGGAGTTTAGCCATCTTAAAACATATTTTAATCGTAAGAGTTATATGCTCTTCCCGTTTTATTATAAAATTTTAATTAGTATTTTTTTTATAAAAATACTAATTAAACTTTTTTTGAACCTCTAAAATATATTTTTAAATATAATTCTCCTAATTAATAATTTTATCTTAATTTTGAATTAAAATTAGATAAAACACAAATAAAAAGGTTTGCTCATAACTAAAAGGGAAGAGAGAAAAAAAGAGAAAGTTACAGCTACATTTCATGGAATGAATAAAACAATACGAGGAAGGCAAACCACATGCCCCAACCCAACAAACAAATAATAAAATAATAATTACACTTGAACCCTTTGTTATAACTTGCCATTTTTCCCCCTTTTATCATTTTGATTCAAGTAAGCATGTATCAACTAATAATTCATCTAAATAATTAATTTTTAACGCAGTTGAATTGAAGTAAAATTGCAAGAATACGTATTTCTTCCCGATTTCTAATTTTGACATTAAAATCTTTTGAGATTTTTTTTATTACATATCTTATTTTGAATAATTTGGTTACTATATGAGCCCTTCTTGGCTTATTCAAATCAAAATAAAGAAAAATATTAGCAAAGCATAAAAAGAGGAGATATGTGTGATTTCTTAAAAAAATATGGGAGTCCTTATATTTTTGTTCCATTGACGATGATGGTAAAGTAATTATATAAAACAAATGTTTTTAAATAATATATAACAAATAGAAAAAATATGTAAGAAAGTATCAATGATTATGAGCAAGTTCATAAAAGGTATTAAGGTCTCGAGTATTTAAAAAGATGAATTAATACTTCGTTGATTTCTTGTTTGAGTTCATTTGTGAAACTTAGATTCCTCTTGTGAAACTTTTGAAACGTTGATATTTTAAACTCAAATATATCTATTAACATTGATACCTTTTGGTATAGTTAACCAATAAAAATTATTAAATTTACATATAAAAAAAATTTAGAACAGAAAGTAAAAAATAGTTAGAAAACCTTAAAACATGGTGTTTGAGGACGAACATTCATCTCCCTTAAAGAAAAAAAATGAAAAAAAAAAGATGGGTCATAGTTGGATTCTATATTCATTAATTCACTAGAAAATATATTGCACTTATAAATATATTTTGTGAAAACCCATTAATGACTCCACAAAGGATTATCAACATCATTTATTCATCTTAGAAACATTTCAGTAGTAGTTGTCCATTATTGCATTTTGGATAAATTGCGTGCATTTTCACTCAAAACTTTAGAAATTGCATAGACTTCAAGTTTTTGAAAAGTCAACACAGACACACACACGAAAAAAAAGTTAATTACACGAACCTCTCTTAAAAATTTTAAAAATTGCAAAGCCCCCAGTTTTTTAAAAAGTCAATATTTACACCCTAAAAAATACATGATGATAAATGTAAATTTTACTTAATTAGTACTAACATGTCATTACATATATAATATATTTAATAAAATATAATTTAAAAATATTTAGAAATTTTTATTATTGTTTTTTTTAAATTAAACTTTTTAGAAAAAGAAAAAAAAAAGTTAATTGTCATTTTCATCTTCTTCTAGAACTATATTTTAGCATGAAACAAATATAATAGAAAAGTTTTTCATTATGATGGAATGCACCACATGACATTTTTTTTTGCTTAAAAAAAGATTTTTTTTTATTGGAATTGCACTTTAATGCTAGCTTGGAAGGGAAAAAAGAAATAATAAAAAAGTTTTCATTCTTTAATATTTAATTTTTAAATATTTCTTGAAACATTTATTAATTAAACATATAATATATAATGACATGTTAAAACAAAATAAACAAAAAATACATGTTATCATTATGTCAATTTTTGGGGTGTAAGGATTGGCTTTTGAATAAACTAAGCGTCCATGCAGTTTCTAAAGTTTCCAGGTAATGTCTGTGCAATTTACATATTTTTAAGGAGAATAAGTGCTAACATTTGAAAATTTTGGTGTTCAAACAAATTCTAAAATTTTCAAGGAAAATCCGCATAATTTATCTTTGTATTTTAAAAATATCACCCATTTCTTCCCTTAAGGGATCTGTTCTTGTGTTTGAGCTATCGTTGCTCTAAAGATCAAGTATCACGAAACTAAAGCATTCTAGCTCCTCTAATTGTTGCATTAGGACACCTAATATCCCATACTTGTACCCCTTTTCCAATCTTCAATTTCATGGAAAAACTTGCGTCAAGTCGCTTGTGAAGACTTCTAAGAAAGTCGTAGCTGGGTAAAACCTATAATACCTACAACTTTCTTATTAGCTTACTACTTTTCGATGTTATAGGTAGGGATGCAACCGGGGTGGGTCGTTATAGGGTACCCGCCCACCCTCCCTACTAAAAACCCTATAGGGTCAGACCCTATAGGGTTTAGGGTTGGGTTTTGGGTTGTACTCATAACCCATTGGGAAAACCCGACCCGATTTAGTTAAAAAAAATTAAAAATTTTAGTTTAAGGAATTTACTTGTTCATTAGTTGAATGATGCTTTTCATATAATCATTTTGTTATTCATGTATTGAGTTACATGATAGGATATAAATTATATTTACAATTAATAATCACTGACCAATTATCCAGAGAAAATCGATTTCCATGTGCAACCTTCTCTACTTTTTCAAAATTCATTTCTTTCTCATGCAACACAACAAAGTATAAAAATTAATTTTCTCAGAAAAATGGATATTATATATATATATATAATGACAAATAAATCAAGAATATATAGATCGTCGTGTAGTGTCATTATTTTATTATTATTATTATTATTTTGAGTTGGATGTATTATATATATATTATATATATAGATATATGTAAGTCTTCTAATAATTTTAGGCAATGACATGTCTTGAGTTACTGACTTTATCTTATATATTCAGTTTTCATGTTTAATTTTTTACCTGTCTTTAACGTTTTCTAATTTTTTTAAAATAAAAATTAGGATCTTTATCAACTCCATTGAAATTTTTACCCTCCTCAACATGCCTCACTACGATAATAATTTAATGAATAATAAAATGATGCATTTAATTATGTAATAGATTAAAGATAATGTTAAATATATTTAGTTACATAATATAATAAACAACATAAAAAAGGGTTGGAAAAATTACGTGAACCTCGCCGCATTAGTCAATTATGATAAGGTAAATAAAAAACTACTACATTGGTCAATTACCCTAGGTTCAATCTGAACGAAAGGAACGAAGTCCTCCTCTTTTGTAAAAATAGGAAAATATCGAGGTTTTATACAGAAGAAAGAAAAACGGGTCATGTTCGGGTCAGGTCGGGTTCCTAAAAAAATTGGGTCGGGTCTGGTTCTAGGACACCCATTTTATAATCGGGTCGAGTTTGGGACAGAATGACCCAACCCGAACCCGACCCATTTACATCCCTAGTTATAGGTCAATAAGAAAGTCGTAGATATGATAGTTTATGTATTTTCAAAAGTGGTAGGTCATACAATAAAGTTGTAGGTGTGGTAGGTTATGTTATTTTCGATAAATAGTAGGTCATGTAATAAAATTATGGGTGCGGTAGATCGTGTTATTTTTGAAAAGTGGTAGGTCAAGTAATAAAGTTGTAGGTGTTGTAGGTCAAGTTATTTTCGAATAGTGATAGGTCAAGTAATAAGGTTGTAGGTATAATAGGTCATGTTATATATCGAAAGTTGAAGGTCAGTAGTAAAGTCATAGGTGTTGTAGGTGTTGTTATTTTCGAAAAGTTATAGGTCAAGTAATAAAGTGGTAAGTGTGGTAAGTCATGTCATTTTCAAAAAGTTGTAGATCAAGTAATAAAGTCATAGGTATAGTGGGTCATGTTATGTTCCGAAAGTTGTAGGTTAGTAACAAAGTTGTAGGTGTCGTAGGTCTTTTTATTTTTGAAAGTTGTAGGTCAAGTAATAAAGTGGTAGGTGTGGTAGATCATGTTATTTTAGGAAAGTTATAGGTCAGTAACAAAGTTGTAGGTGTTGTAGGTCAAGTAATAAAACGGTAGGTATGGTAGTTCATGTTATTTTCAAAAAGTTGTAGGTCAAATAATAAAGTCGTAGATATTGTAGGTCATATTATGTTCTTAAAGTTGTAGGTTAGTAACAAAGTTGTACAAATCGCAGATCTTGTTATTTTCGAAAGTTATAGGAAGTAATATAGTGGTAGATATGGTAGCTCATGTTATTTTCAGAAAGTTGTAGATCAGTAACAAAGTTGTAGGTGTTGTAGATCGTGTTATTTTCAAAAAATTATAAGTCAAGTAATAAAATGGTAGGTATGATAGGTCATGTTATTTTCGAAAAGTTGTAGGTCAAGTAATAAAGTCGTAGGTATGGTAGGTCATGTTATGTTCCGAAAGTTGTAGGTCAGTAATAAAGTTGTAGGTCTCATTATTTTTGAAAAGTTGTAGGTCAAGTAATAAAATGTTAGGTATGGTAGGTCATAATATTTTCATAAAGTTATGGATCAATAACAAAGTTATAGGTATTGTAGATCATGTTATTTCCGAAAGTTGTCGGTCAAGTAATAAAATGAAATACCCCAAATCTTCACCAAGATTAGAAATTGAGTTTAGATAGATTAAATAGATGAAATGAATTATAGGATTTAATTAGACAAGTTGGCTTAATTTAATTAGCTAATAATTAAGTTGGTTTTGAGATTTGAAATTCCTAAAATCTCTAAACAAGTCATTGAAATGTTTAGAGGGTTCCTAAACTCTTGATTCTTAGCCTAAACACTAATTCCTAAATCTCAGTAAAATTTGAGTTCATTTGCTTGAATAAAAATATCAGTTCTTAAACCCGAACTCAAATTAAATATCTTTTATCCAAAATAAATTTCTAAATTAAGTTGTTACTTTGAGTTCTTAATTTCTAATCTATTGGTTTTGAAATCATCTCCTAAATATTTGTAGAACTAAAGATATTGATCTGAAAGTTCTAAATTCGATACCTTTATTTTAAAATATCCTAATTCTAAGCTTTAAACTTCCCTTTTTATTTATTTTCCTCACCTGCTCTCTCTCTCTTCCTTTCACTTTTCCTTTCCATCTATTTTTTTTTCCCAACCGATGGCTTCCTTTCCCTCTTCCTTTCTTCTTCTTTTCTCTTCTTTTCTTCCAAATTCTTCCACAAATCTCAACATCAAAGCTATCTAGAAGAGTAATCAAAGCTAGGAGATGAACTAGATGGAGGAAACCGAGCTAGAGGATGAAGTTTCAACTTGTGTTCTTTTCTAAAAGCTAAGTTTTCGTTTTCTATTTCTCTTTGTTTTTACTTGTTATTTACATTGATAATTGATGAATTGATATTGAATTGGGTTGAGAGTGCTGTTTATTTATGTATTTGTTGGTTTAATGGTTGATGGAAGTTGGGGTTTGGTTGGAGGAAGAAGATGATGAATAGTGATTTGGAGTTGATGAAGTTTTGGAGATGTTTGGTGTTGTTTGAATGATGGGATGATCATGTAATAAGCTTTAGAGTAACTTTGGAATGAGTTTAAAGAATTTTAAGAAGTGTAAAATGCATTTTGAAAACAGGGGATTTCGTAATTTTTTTCGCTCCAGTGTACACATCCTGTGTACATGGTCGTGTAGGCCTTGAAATTCTTAAAAGTTGCTATCGGGTCATTTTTTTAACCCAACACGGCCTCCGTACACGGGCCGTGTACCCGGTTGTGTAGACTTTCCCTGTTTTGCAGCCGTTTGTATTTTAGCCATAACTTTTTCATCCGACCTCCGATTGAGATGATTCAAGTTGCGTTGGAAAGATTAAAAAGAGATATACAATTTTCATGTTTTGAGTTTTTACAAATTCGAAATTTATCGATGCTTAAATTTTGATTCTTTCCAGCTGCAACACTTTTCAAAACAAAGTCAAAACTTGTTTTTGTTTGTTAAATGTGTTTTTGCTTAGGAAATGGATCTTTTTGAGATAAAATGAGATAGATAAGTGATATTTGATGTTGAGTGAATTAATTCATGTAATTAAACATGGGTTAAGTAGATTTATAGATTTAACAAATAATTAGATTAAATCTAGAAGTTAGTTATAAATGAACTTAGTTAACAAACTTAAGTCAACTTGATTAAATAGACTTGAATGAGTTAAAATAATTAGATTGAGTTAGTTTAATTACTTTGGCTTAGTAATTAGATTAAATGATTAATTTTAATGATTAGAGATTAGTGAATAATTGATATAAGTTCTTGTATGAATTTGATGAAGTGGATGATTAGTTTAGTTTAGTTTCTTATACGAGCTCTTTTCTTAACAGTGGTGGATATCTGATTTTATCTTCTGGATTATCTTATGAAATTTCCTTCCGAAGCTATGTTTAGATTTCATATTCAAGGTACGCAGTAACCTGCTTGTCTCTGTTAGGATAGGCATTTATAAAACTTAAATATATAATAAGAAAACTTAAACTGTGATTGTTGCTTGTGCTTTATGCCGTTAAAATCCAATTCCTACGCCAGGTCATGATGAACCTAACGGCGACCCTCATAGTTTGATGAGTTTGGGATGGAAGTTGGTATCCGGTTCGGGGCGGCACCTTGCTCGGTTTGAGCATGGTAGATCTAGGCGCTTAGGCCACTCCTATCATTTGAGATGACTTTCATTAAGTGGTACGGCGGGTAGTCCGACGGGGGGTATAGATCGGTGAAAATTTATTTAAACTCGGTAGGAAGTACCATAGTTTAGTTCAAACGTTTATGAGAACGGTGAACTATATTTTATGATATGGACTGAGTATAAATAGAGCTAAGTAACGGCTATTAACCCTAGAGGAAGCTACTTTTCTCTTTGACTTAACGATATCTAGGACGGTATGAGTACCCGAACTACTTATATCAACCCTCTGAGCGTCCGAGTGTTACTCAGGTCCCCTCACGATCCTTGTTGTCCGGAGTTTGAATACTCCCGTGTTGATTTGTTTACTTAAAGAAAGATAATAACTTGTGGTTGTTGCATTTGCATTTAGTTAAGCTCGTGTGTCACTCCGTGTGTGATTGTGTGCTGTGTACTGGGCTCCGACTCATTATTGTTGTTGTTATTCTTTTTTACAGGAATTGTGATTGTTGATGATGATGATGAGATGATGACTTGATGATGATGAGTTATTGTTGTTGATGTTATGTTGATGAGGATGGTGATGGTGATGATGATTGATGTGATGATGTTTGTCCCGGGTTTTGGGCGATTCTGAAGATTTGGAAGATGAATGAAATGTGATAGGACCGAGATATATTTGTATTTTGTTTCTTCTTTGCTTTGTTTTATAAATACTGGATTTATTTATAAATTTGTATTTTCATTTAAGGGCTTGTTAGTGCCCAAGTTTTGTAAATAAGCTTTTCTAAATATTTATCAATGAAAGTTTTTCCACTAGTAATAGTGAAAGTTCGAATGCTTTTATGTAGAAATGTTTTTATTAAAGTTTATTTTTCCGCTAAATCCAGTTATCTGAAAATCTAACTAAACGATTTCATAAATTCTAAAATCGGATAGCAATGTTCAACATAAACACCCTCTTTTAAGACAACCTTACGTATAATTCGTAAGAGTTATACGTGGTTGGGGACTTGATGTGCTTAATTTGAAAATTGAGCATGTCGGGTCTTTACATAAAATGGTAGGTATAATAAGTCATGTTATTTTCGAAAAGTTGTAGGTCAAGTAATAAAATCGTAGGTATGGTAGGTCATGTTATATTTCGAAAGTTGTAGGCTAGTAATAAGGTTGTAAGTGTTGTAAGTCAAGAAATAAAGTTTTATGCGTGATAGGTTATGTTATTTTTGAAAAGTTATAGGTCAAGTAATAAAATGGTAGGTGTGGTAGGTCTAAAAGGGACTTCCCTAAAAGTATTCGTACGATGACTTGACGCAAGTGACTCCCTCAATTTCATCACATTTGAAGTGCCATTACAAGCACAACACTCTTCTCTTACACGTATGCACGTGACTCACATGATCACACCACATACGTGTGTTGGCTATATATTAAATTATGACATTAAGCATCTAAAATTTATTTGGTTAATTTTTTTTTCAACTATGTAGTATATTTTTGCTTCTATCCAAGTGGGCATATTTGCCAAGAAAAAAAATATAAAAAGATGGAGATATATGTTGTGCTTTTAAAATTAAATGCGCAATAAATCTCTATAAAGTTGATTTATTTATCATTTACTTTATTTATTTTTACAAAAATACTAATGAAAATTTTCTTTTTCTTTTTTATAAATATTTTCTCATAAAAATATGTGAATGTTTAATGTCAATTCTCACATTCCAATCTATAATTTTATCATAATTATGAATTAAAAACAGAATATAATTTATCTGTCTTTTCTTTTTATTTATCCTATATTTAATTTATACTTTTTCGAAATTTAACTTTTGAAAAACCATTTTATTTGTGTTATATATATATATATATATATATATAATATCCAAACACTATCCAAACACGTTCTTAATGAGAACTACCATTTTCTTAGGGAAGCGAACCTGTACGCTCCCAAAAACTTTGCTTCCATTACAAAAGCTTGCAACACAGTGGAGCCATCGCTGTAAGTTATTATTGTAAGGACCAAACGTATCAACACGTGATGGACGATTCAGTTATTGACTATTAAGCATTCTACATGACTAACGTTGTTGTCCAAGTCGGGGCGAGTCCCCAACTTCCTGGCATCTTCGTCGTAAACAAGAAAAATAGTTGGTGATGAGTGGAAAAACATGCTATATCAATGAATTGTCTTCTAAGCTACTATCTTAGAAGACAATTTATCGTATGAGTTATATCCTCTTGTTTATTGTAAAAATTATATAAGTTTCATTGGAATTAGTCACATTTAGTATCGAAGCTAAACAAATTATTTTTCTTTAGGAAAAGGGAAGAGTAATTATAAAAAAACATATAGAGCAATCCAAACACTACTACACTATCCCAGTTAAACTAGACCATTCGGGGAAACTACAACATTCAAGTAGGACACTCCATTTAGAACATCCAATACAAGCAAAATAAATTATTTATATGAACTATCTTATCTCAATTAGGATGAAAAAATAGACAAAGCCTCACTATGTCTAGTAAATCCTTACTTAGCCTTTGCAAAGCCCACAAGAAACATCATGTCTCCTAAGTCTTTGATAAAATCCCAATCCAAAGAGGTAAAGGATTACATTGAACCTAGTCACTTTGACTAATGCCTTAACAAAGCAATGCAGAAGTATATACTCATTCCTACTTTAGACTTGAGAGATTGGCCTTAACCTTTCAAGGAAGGAAAGGTTCTCTAGTGGCACTATTGGATACCACATATTTGTTTTACCACCAAAATTCTACTTTCAATGTCATCCATTGAGCTTTATATATAAAATATAGCTGTAAATGGACATAAAATATAAATATTATCATTTTTTTAGGCTGGATTTTTTAGCTTGATGACAAGATCCAACGAGTTCTATTCATTTATTGGGATGACCTGGGAGATTTGGCTTAGACGGCTCAGAATAGGGATCCTTGGATCGATCCACTGCATCTGACCTTTCTCAGGCAAGCTCAAACATATAGGAGATGGCTATTTGCCTTGACCCATGAGAAGCTCATTCAGGGTAACCATGAAGTGAGCTTGATCTATCTCATCTACCAATCACTAAGATGATCTGACAATATTCATCCATGTTAAGTGTCTATAAATATTTGACTGCTCCTATTCATCTTAGGACTTTTTTTTTAGAGAAGACAAACGACATTTCATAAGGGAGACTTCATTCACAAAGATCAAACAAGGCGACTCAAATGATCTTCACTCTAACCTACTCAAGAGCTGTAAGGTTGGCATGCGAAGTCTACTTAAGATCCCTTATATATTACTAGTGTATTTGAGATAATAAGACTATCTGTTTCTTCTCTCTATCATTTTCCTCAAGCCATCTCTTCATCAAGTATCATCTCCTTAACAACACTCTAAAGTCATGTGTAAGGCACGAGATCTATGCGACGCATGCATTATTACTTCAGGAAGGAGCCATGCATCTACATTTGCTCATCTCATACTAGGGACAACTGCCAATGCTGCTACACTCTAAGGTATAGCCTTGCTAAGCCCTACCCCAGCTACACAGCAAAGAGCCCTACTTTTATCTTAGCTAGATATTGCTCCCACCATTTAGGTAAATACACCTAAAGGGCAAATGTGCAAACCCCACTACCACAAGTTGTAATCGACTAGAAACTAACATCTGATGTCAACAATGTGAGATCTCAGTTGGTGGGTCATCATCCTCACACGCACACTCTTGTACTAATCTGAGTGAGACCACCTTCGCCTAATCTTAAACTTGCTTAACCACAAACTCCTCCGGTTGCACTAACTATACAGGTTGCACTAGTTGTATTGGCTACACCACCCACACTAATGGTGTCCATGTCAAAGGAATCCATTATAACAAAGGAATATTTGGATATATATTTGAAAGAGATTAAGTCTAAGCCTTCTGTGGGAGTAATAGACTTAAAGCTTCTATACCACCATCGGATTATTGCAAAACCATACCCGAAAGATTATGTTAGTCCTAAATTCATGCTATTTGATGGCAAGAAGGGCAACGCTAAGGAACAACTGCTAAAATTCATTAAGACATTAGAAGTGTATGGGTTTGATAAAGATCTGAAATTGAAGGAATTTTCAAAGTCTAATTGAAAAGGGTAGCATCACCTGGCATGTCAATCTCCCTCTAGGGTCAACTAGTGGGGGACTATGCAAGCTTTTTCTAGAAAAGTTCTTTTCTACTCAAGAGCGAGTAACCATCACTAGCATGGGAAGAATGTGACAAAACTCGAAGGAAGACCACATGGATTATATAGAGTGGTTTAAAGAACACTCTTTAGATATTCAAGATGTTTTGATGAGAAGGAACTGGTGAAGACCTGCATCTAGGGGATGTTCATTGAATATGCCATCCACTTCGAGAATCTCAATCTATGCTCATTCGTTGCTCTCATTGAGAATGCATAAGACCAATAACTCTGTAGCAAAACTATTAAACTAATAATTTCTTCATGTGATTTTGATGAGAACAAAAGTTACATAAACCATATACTAAAAACACATCATTTGTTTGAGACTAATAGATTATTTCCAATTGCTTAAAAGAAGGCCATCTAAACAAAAGGAACTGTTGTCTTTAAAGTTAAAGGAAATTGTGCATGTGTGTGTTGAGTTTGTACATGCTAGGTTGCACCAGCTAGCCGGTACAAACAAGATAGTGACAGCCTTGATCATGCATGGGTCTTATTCAAGGCACGTTTTGCACAACTAAAGGCGCGATTCATTCATCTAAAGGCATGCATCTTGGACTGGCAAGCCGTTGGAGCAAAAATAGTTGTTACACCATTTAATGCTTGATGTTTTTCAAAAGTTATCTCCAACGACCATTTAGCTTTTTGAAAGGTTACAAATATATGCTCCTTTGCAGATTTAAACTAGTTTTTAAGAGCCTTCATTTGCAAACAAACAAGCCATTAGATCCTCTCATAACTCTTGTATTTTTGTTCATTATTTTGCAAAATTTGTAAAGAAAGAGAAATCAAATTATTGCTTTGACCTTATATCTGCTATTTGTAAAAGAGCACTGTAGAAGAGAGGATATGATTTATTTCTTGAGTATTGTAATTGATGTATAGCTCCATTTGAGCTTTTGTGTTTGAGATTAATAAATTATCTTAAGCCCTCGGTTGGAGGCGATTTGTGTGATCATGGAGATTAAGAAGTAAGCCGAATTCCACGTTATATCCGGGCTTGAATCTTCTTTTTTATCTCTTTTATATTCCTTTTGTTCAATATTATTATTATATTTGTTGTCATTAAAGATTAACTTGATCTATTGCATTAAAATTCTTTTATTGGTTGTTTTAGGTCAAACAATCAATTCTGCTGGAATTTTTAGCATTAAAATAAAAGAGGAGAAAGAAAAAAAATTATTACTATAATTGATAATTGGTTTTTTTTTTTTTTTTACTTGTTAACTGATATAAACATCCTGCCTTTAAGTAGGCTTACAAAATAGATAAAGCCTATCCCATATCTTAATAAGATAAGGATAAAAGACTTCACACATCTACTAAATAAATATCAAAACAAAGTATATAGAAATAACCAACTAAGATAGACCAATTGTAAGCCCCCGAATTTTTCGAGAATGGTTTTGGAATACTAAATCGAAACCCTAAAGTCTGACTTAAGTTGAAACCGAACCTTAAACAATTTCGATCACAGGATTTCATAAGGGAATTTTCAAAAAAACAAAAATAAAGTTCAATAATAGTTCGATTCAAAAAACCCGAACATGAGAAGATCCACCTATCCAATCCATGATATAAACCTCTCAATTTCTAGAGTAAAGTTGGATTAAACCCTAACCCTAGTCAAACTGGAACTTCAAAAGTCGACAAAGACAAAGACAATCAAGCAATTTCAACTCCGGTAATCCCGTGTTTTGAAACCCTAGAAAACAAAATTAAGTTAGTGGCTTAAAATAGTTCGTAATAATATAGGGTAACATAAAAATATCAAATTCGCGAATTTCGAGTATCCTTCGGATCAAACAGGATCAGTTCTCGAAAAGCGTGTCCCGAAGCTCGGAATATTAATAATATTCCAATAACACCAAAAGACTCGTAATTAAACAAGGATTTCAAAAATATCAGTTTTAGAATTTTTCGGTAACGAAAAATAACAGATATAGCTCATTTACGCGTATTTTTATTACTATCATGGTTGTCAAACTCGAGTTTCTACCTAGAATCGCTAAGGGGTCCATAGAATCGGAACGTAAAATTGAAACGTAGAATCGTAGATTCTACAACTAATGTAAATTTACTTACAAAAACTATTGATGTACTTACTGAAATAATAAAACTTTAAATAAATTATGAAAATAAAGAATTTAGTAGTAAATTAATTATGTACAACCAAAATTTAAGTTTTATCAATCATAATTCACATACTGTCATTAATATTTTACTGCAATTTATAATTAAAATAATTATTTTTATTTAATAATGATTCATAATCTATAATTATTAAGATGTATTGCAAATCATTTAAATTATCATGTGTGAGTAGCTTGTTTTGTGTAATAATGAATATTTTCATGTTTACTATATATTTGCACAAAAAACCATTATATTTATGGCAAATATATTTATAGTTTAATTTTCTTTCAAAATGTTCAAAATATAAATAGTATATAACCTAAAAGAAAAAACTCTCTAAAAAATACAAAAAAAAGGAAATAAAAGGAAAAAAATATTAAAAAAACTAAGATTAAGTTAGATTAAGATAAATTATCAAGAACCAACCCCAAAAACCCTAAATTTAAATATAAATTGATTGCATTTTTAAAGTTCAAATAGAAAAAAAAAGTGTAAAATTACAACTTTAAGATTTTACTACGATTCTACTTACAATTCTACTACCATTTCTACTCACGATTCTACGATTCTACTTACGAGTTTACTCAAAAAACGATTTTGAATGCGAGTTGAATCGAAATATCATCATCAACTCGTAAACTCGTAGAAACGTACGAGTAGACTCGCGAGTTTGACAACCATGATTACTATCGGTATTTTATATGTCTAGTCTACTATTCATAGTACTATTCCTACTATTCATTACTATTTCACTATCTCTACTTTTTCTTACACATATTTCTAAACTACCTACATACCTATTTTCTTACACTTTTACATTTTCAATACATCTTATATCAAATCATATCTTACATATTAATTATTTTCTTACAAAATAACACAAAAATCAACTCACTCTCCTCCCTTTCCTCCATGGCCGGCGCTAGCTTTCTCTCTCTCTCTCTCATTTATTTTTCTTTTTCAATTATTTTATTACATCAATAATTCACTCCAAAAAATCTATAAATACTCCATTCCTCATTCATTCTTTCACACATCAATTTTACATAACAAAACTCTACCAAAATACTCTCTCAAAACCTCTCTCCAACAAGTCTCTCTCAAAACACTCTCTACCAATTTCTACTATTCAAGAATAAAGTAGCAAACATAAAATTCATGCATCTCTTTTCAAACCTCCCATTAAACCTTAGGTAAAAATCTACCTATATTCCTTATCATGTTCATACAACTTAGCATGAGCTTAGTATATGTTTCTTAGACTTATATGAGTTAAAGAAGCAATAATATGTTCATGTTTGTTTTTGTTCATATTCCTATTTTACATTATGTTAATATGTTGTTGTTCTTATTGTTTTTATTTGTGTTCTAATCTAACTTATACAATATTATGTATATGTATATATTTGTTATTTATTTACTTTCATGTCTTGCAATTTATTTATTTATTTGTTTTATGCAATTTATTAAAACTAGTCTTTCTAATCTTAGACTTGTTTATCAAGTGATAAGATCATATTTTATACAAATCTTGATGATCAATTGAGCTAGAATGGATTTTGTTTTGATTAAATTTTATGTTTCAGGACTAATTTGGATAAAGAAATCAAAACAAGTGAATTTGAATTGAAAAGAGGAAAAATTGAAGTCAAGGCCGGCAATTCAGCATTGAAAGCCGCCGGCTTTCAGACGGCGTAAAATCCAAGGCCGTTGCACACAGCCAGCTTTGCCCAGCACAAGTAAAACAACATTCAAAGCCGCCTCAAAGCTGCCGGCGTAGAAGATGAAGAAGCCAGCGTAAATGAAGGCCGGCAGCCCAGAACTGAAAAATCACCAGCTTTGAAGAGTTTCATTTTAAGCCGGCATGAAAGCCGCCGGCCTTGAGGCAGTGTACATGGAAGAATTGAAGAGACATGAAGCTATAAACACTTGAAGGAAAATGAAGCAACACATCTGTTGGAATGCCTACGCCGGTGTCAAAGCCGCCGGCCTTGGACGGCGTTCGTTATAAATCTGCCCAACGCTTCATTTCTGACTACATACGCCGGCTAGATCTACGTTCAAAGCCGCCGGCGTTGAAGCGGCCTACGTTGTAACAGATATTGAAGGCTGCCAGTGCACTGCCTGCGCAAGGGACAATTTGAAGATACGCCGCCTGTAAGCCGCCGGCGTAGGATCCATAACGGCCGGCGTACATTGAGAAACAGCAAAGCTCATTAAATGTTTTTTACGAAATTTTTCCTATAAATAGGGGGTCTTCCCCTCATTCTCAGAATCATCCAAGCAACCAAATATCTAGTACTACAAGTAGCTTTAGAATATTTAGAATAGGCATTTCATAAGAGATTTTGAAGAGATTTGAAGTTATACAAGATTTGCAAGTGAAGCTTTAGTATTTTGAATTGGTGATTTCTAATCTTATTCTTTTTATGCAATTCATATACTTGAATATTCTGATCATAATGAAATCATTTGCAATTTCTTATTTGATTGTTGAATCATCATCCATGAGTAGCTAAATTCTTTTTGTGGGAAGTTGATGAACTTTAAACATGCTAAGATGATTTTTGAATCTATGTTATGAGATATTTAGAATCATGAATATTCATATTGAATTCTGATTATTCATGTTTTGGTGTATAAGAATTCTAATAACTCGGAAGGGAAATTAGTGTTCACATGAATTCATAAATTAAGATTAAATTGCAATTGCGGAAGCGGCGTAGTTTAATCTAGTTTAGAAATTATCCATGAATATTAATGCAATGTTTTATGTTGATTTCTCACTAAGGAATTAGGAGATTTTAATATAAAGTATTAGTCAATTATAGAATCGGGAGATTTATAATTGTAATTTTGATTCCACTAATGATTTATTTAACGGAAGTTATTGAATTGTTTTGTGGTTTAAAAGGTTTTCAAACTTTGTTTTTAAATCTTGATAATTTCTTATGAATTTCATGAATCTAATTATCATTATAACATGAGTTCAAGTTGATTAGCAATAGTTTAAAGTGGATTATCCTTCCCACACTTTTCATCATATCCCTCTCTTTAAAAGCTCATTGCATTTCATATAGATAATTATTAGATAATTAGTTTAACTTAATCATTTAAGAAATCAATTGCCTAGATATTAGTATTAGTTGATAATTGTCTAGTAGTTAGTAAATCCTTGTGGGATCGACACTTTATTCATTATATTACAATAGAAGACCTAGTGCGCTTGCTAGAAATATGCTTTAAAATTCAATACTTATCAAGCACATCAAGTTTTCTGGCGCCGTTGCCGGGGATTTATTAATATTAGACTAACTTCAGCTTTGCTAGTAGTTTAGGTTTAAATTTAGTTTGAAATTTTTCCTTTTCTCTTTGCAGGTTATATGCGAAGAAGTAGAAGTGCTGAAATTCTACCTTTAGATCCAGAAATCGAAAGAACCTGCGACAACAGAGAAGAAGGAACCAAAGAAGAGGAGCAATGGCCGAAAATCAAGATAACAACAACCAACTGCAACCAGCTGCTCCAAGGGCAATTCGAGACTATACGGTGCCTACAATTCAAGATCCCGCCATACGAATGCCCACTGTGGAGGCAAACAATTTGAGCTTAAACCGTCCCTAATTCAAATGGTTGAATCACATCAATTTGGGGATATCCAAATGAGACGCCAGATGAACACATTGCTAAATTTCTTCAATACACCAACACTGTCAAACTCAATGGTGTAAGAAACGAAGTCATCCGACTTCAGCTTTTCCCTTTCTCTCTTAGGGATAAAGCTTTGGCATGGTACAACTCCCAACCTCCAGATTCAATCACCACATGGGCTGATCTGACAAAGAAGTTTTTGAAAAGATTTTTCCTCCAGCAAGAACCGCCAGATTAAGAAATGAAATTTCCAACTTCACAAATTCCCTGGAGAATCATTATATGATGCTTGGGAAAGATTCAAAGAGGCGGTCAGAAAGTGTCCACACCATGGTTTACCCGATAATCTACTAATTGAGAATTTCTACCTCAGTCTTGATGAAGCTTTAAGGTCATTAGTAGATGCTACATCGGGCGGATCACTGATGGGGAAGACATATGAGGAAGCTAGTGAGATTATTGAAGAATTAGCTTCTGCTGCTCATAATTGGAGTTGTGAAAGAACAAGGTCAAAGTAGCATCATTGGAAGATAAAGAAGATATCTCACAACTCAAAGCTCAAATGGCTACTCTCATCACTCAAGTAAGTAAACTCACAACTACAAATACTTCCAATCAAAAACAACAAGTGTTTTGTTGTGAGATTTGCTCAGGACCACACTCCTCTTTTGAGTGTCCACATGGATCATCTTCAAATGACGAGCAGCTCAATTATGTGGGAAATTTCCAAAAAGGCAATTTTGGAAACACATATCATCCGAATATGCGAAATCATCCAAATCTTTCATATCGGAATGATGCCAATGTTCTAAAGCCACCACCTGGTTTTCAAGGACAAGGATATGTGAGAAATGCTCCACCTCAACAGCAAATTCAAACATCCACTGATGCATTACTGAGGGATTTCATTGTTACCACAACAAATTCACTCAACAATCAGAATGCAATCATTCAAGATTTGCAAGGGAAACTCCATCAACTTGCACAGCAAGTCAGTAATAGACCATCCGGGTCTTTACCAAGCAACACGGAGGAGAATCCCAAGACTGTAAATGCAATCACATTGAGAAGTGGAAAGGAGATTGCTCCAGTTGAGGAAACTACTAAAGATGAAGAGGAAATTCCCCACAAAACAACAAAGGGAAACGAAAGATGGAGGAAACTATTCAAAAACCACCTGAGGTGAAATCATATGTTCCTCCCGTTCCTTTTCCAGGAAGATTAAAGCAACAAAAGCTTGATGAGCAATTTTCAAAATTCCTGGATGTTTTCAAAAAGCTGCACATCAACATTCCATTCTTAGAAGTAATTCAAGGAATGCCGTCCTATGCCAAATTCATCAAGGAATTGCTGTCTAACAAGAGGAAGATTGATGGAAATGTGATACTCACTGGGGAATGTTCCATGATCCTTCAGAAACAAACAACAGTCTGCCCACTAAGCTCCGAGATCAGGGAAGTTTTACTGTTCCTTGCACCATTGGTGATTGCTATTTTGATAAAGTTTTAATTGATTCTGGTGCAAGTATAACTTAATGCCTTCATCTATATTTCAAAAACTAGGATTAGGAGATTGCAAAGATACACATGTAACTTTACAACTTGCTGATAGAAGTGTAAAATACCCTAGGGGTATTGTAGAGAATGTCCTAGTAAAAGTTGACAAATTCTTTTTTCCTGTGGATTTTGTAGTGCTTGACATGGATGAAGATAGGGAAGTTCCCATGATCTTGGGCAGACCGTTCCTTGCAACAGGAAAAGCACTGATTGATGTGGAACAAGGGCAACTTACATTACGGTGATGGACGAACAGGTTACTTTCAATGTCTATGAGGCAATGAAGAAATTTGATGATGCCAATGCCTGTTACACTATCAATACCATAGATGAGCTGGTTTCTGAGTCACTTGAGGAACAAACTGGTGTGGAGACTATGGAGTCTGTCTTAAGAGACGTGGACAATTGGAGTGATGATGATGAGGAAGAAGAGACAATGGAAAAGTACCAATGATCAAAACCAGATATTATGAATCTTTGGGTACAAATGAGCAAAGCAAGTTCCATCTTTAATGCAGCCACCAACCTTGGAACTGAAACCACTTCCTGACCATCTGAAGTATGCTTTTCTTGGAATTGGCGATACTTTGCCAATTATCATTTCATCTGCATTGACAGATACACAAGAACAACAGTTGATTGATGTGTTGAAAAAGCACAAGGAAGCAATCGGATGGACCATTGCTGATATCAAGGGTATTAGCCCTACTGCACTCACAAAATTCTTATGGAAGCCGAGTGTAAACCTACAGTTCAACCACAAAGGAGACTCAACCCGACACTTAAAGAAGTGGTCAAGAAAGAAGTTTGAAGCTGCTTGACGCAGGTATCATTATCCTATCTCTGATAGTAAATGGGTTAGTCCGGTTCAAGTAGTGCCAAAGAAAGGTGGTATGACTGTAGTGAAGAATGAGCAAAATGAATTAATTCCTACTCGTACTGTGACTGGGTGGAGAGTTTGTATTGATTACAGAAAGTTGAACGATGCCACTCGAAAGGATCACTTTCCACTTCCCTTCATTGATCAGATGTTGGAGAAACTTGCAGGGCATGATTATTACTGTTTTCTTGATGGATATTCTGGATACAATCTCTATTGCACCCGATGATCAAGAGAAAACAACATTCACTTGTCCTTATGGCACATTTGCTTTAGGAGAATGCCTTTGGACTTTGCAATGCACCTGCTACATTTCAGAGGTGTATGATGGCTATATTCTCAGATATGCTTGAGAATTTTATCGAGATCTTCATGGATGATTTTTCAGTCTTTGGAAAGTCATTCGATCTATGTCTTGAGAATTTAGCCTCGGTTCTACAAAGATGCAAAGATACCAATCTGATCCTGAATTGGGAAAAATGCCACTTCATGGTTAGAAGGGATAGTGTTGGGTCACAAAATTTCTGCGAGAGGAATTGAAGTGGATAAAGCCAAAGTGGAGATTATTGAGAAGTTACCACCACCCACGACTGTTAAAGGAGTCAGAAGTTTTCTTGGACATGCTGGCTTCTACAGACGATTCATCAAGGACTTCTCCAAAATTTCGAGACCTCTTTGCAATCTTCTGGAAAAAGATGCGGTGTTCAATTTTGATGAGAAATGTATGCAGGCATTCAATTTATTAAAGGAAAAGCTCATTTCCACACCAGTGATCATTGCGCCAGACTGGGAGCTTCCTTTCGAACTCATGTGTGATGCCAGCGACTTTGCAGTTGGAGCGGTACTTGGTCAGAGACGAGGTAAGATCTTTCATGTTATATACTATGCAAGTAGAACACTGAATGAGGCCCAGAGAAATTATGCTACTACTGAGAAAGAACTTTTAGCTGTTATCTTTGCATGTGATAAATTTAGGCCTTATTTGATAGGTTCTAAAGTTGTAGTATACACTGACCATGCAGCTCTCAAGTATTTGTTTGCTAAAGCTGATGCAAAACCTAGTTGATTAGATGGGTTTTACTACTGCAAGAATTTGATCTTGAAATTAAAGATAAAAAGGGAACTGAAAATGTTATTGCTGACCATTTGTCTAGACTTGAATCTGATAGTCTCGACATTCCTATCAATGAGAAGTTCCCTGATGAACAGTTGCATGCAGTAGAGATTCTTGATTTGCCATGGTATGCTGATATTGTGAATTATTTGGTTAGTAAGATTATCCCATATGGTTTATCATATCCTCAAAAGAAAAAGTTTTTGCATGATGTAAAATACTATTTTTGGGATGAACCATATCTGTTTAAAAAATGTGCTGACCAAATAATTAGAAGATGTGTGCCTGAATCTGATCAGCTTAGCATTTTAGAACACTGTCATTCAAGGGAAGCAGGAGGACACTTTGGTGTTCAAAGGACTGCAGCAAAAGTATTGTCATCTGGATTTTATTGGCCTAACTTGTTTCGTGACTGCAGGAATTTCATTATGTCATGTGCTCAATGTCAAAGGACAGGTAACATTTCTAAACGACATGAATTACCACAAAACAATATTCTGGTAATTGAGCTTTTCGATGTTTGGGGGATTGACTTTATGGGTCCTTTTCCCTCATCTTTTTCAAATAAATACATACTTGTGGCAGTTGATTATGTTTCAAAATGGGTGGAGGCTTGCTTTACAAACAAATGATGCCCGAGTAGTTTTGAAATTTTTGAAAAAGAATATTTTTACCAGATTTGGTGTGCCCAGAGCTATAATTAGTGATGGGGGGTCTCATTTTTGTAACAGGCAATTTGAAAAACTTTTGGCAAAATACGGTGTTACACATAAAGTGACTACCCCCTATCATCCACAAACAAGTGGGCAAGTTGAAGTTTCTAATAGGGAGATAAAAAGAATTTTGGAAAAAACAGTTAATGCATCAAGAAAAGATTGGTCTTCAAAATTAGATGATGCATTATGGGCTTACAGAACTGCTTTTAAAACCCCTATTGGAATGTCCCCATACATGCTTGTTTTTGGTAAATCATGTCATCTTCCTGTAGAACTTGAGCACAAGGCATTTTGGGCTATAAAATTCCTTAACTTTGATGAAAAAGCTGCAGGTAAAAAGAGATTGCTCCAATTGAATCAACTGGAAGAATGGAGAAATGAGGCATTTGAAAGCGCTCGTATCTATAAGGAACGAGCAAAGAAATGGCATGATAGGAACATCATCAAACGAGAATTCTTTCCTGGACAAAAAGTTTTACTTTACAATTCTCGTTTGAAGTTGTTTCCTGGAAAATTACGGTCAAGATGGTCGGGACCGTTTGAGATAGCAAAAGTTTTTCCATATGGAGCGGTTGAATTAAAAACTGAGGATGATCGAACTTTTAAAGTGAATGGACAACTGCTCAAGCATTATTTTGAGGGGGAAAATCTTGACAGTACTACTACTGTCATCAATCTTAAAGAACCATGATCAGGTCAGGAAAGTCGGGCTAAGCGACTTTAAACTAAGCGCTTCTTGGGAGGCAACCCATGTCTAATTTTAGAGTAATTTTTATTTGTTTGTTTTTACTAACTTAGCTATTAGTGTGGCAGGATATCTAGTATTATAAAAAAAAAAAAATTTCAAAAGTTGAAGGCCGGCTCAGAGCTGCCAGCCTTGAGCAAGCTCTGAGAAAACAAGGAAGGCCGGCCCAAAGCCGCCGGCTTACTGCCGGCGTAAAGGAGTAGGTGAGCACCGCAAAAGAGGCCGGCAGTGGAGAGTTGAAGGCCGCCGGCTTTGTGCCAGCGTATGAACACAAGATTTAGGCCGGCTGGGGAAGGTCTAGGCCGCCAGCTTATATGCCGGCGTTGGAGTACAAGATTTACGCTGGCAAGGGAAGGTGAAGGCCGCCGGCTTAAGGCCGGCGTATATTGCAGATTTCTTGAATTCTGAAATTTCCCGATGAAGGCCGGCATCTGGGATTCAAAGCCGCCAGCTTTTTGCCGGCGTATCCATTTAGGCCGGCAGCGTAAATCGATAAGCGGCCAGCTTTGACCTCTCGGTATGTAATTTTTTCACTTACACTGGCTGAAAGCCGCCGGCGTACATTGCAGAAATGCCGGCGTACATTATGCAGAAGCTTAAAAAGGTACGAACTCTCTCTCTTTCTTTCATTCACTCATTCTCACATTCTCTCAATCACTCTCAATCAACAATTTCTATCTCTTGGTCATCATCTCACGGCGTTTAATCCATATTCCAAGTAAGTTCTCAACAATTCCTTTACATTTATCATGCTTTGATCATCGTTATTCCATTCATTACATGAATCTGTCGATATGGGTATTGAGCATTTACTATGATTATGACATCGATTCCTGATAAATTTGAGTTCTTGAATTACTTGGATATGTTGTTAAAGTTACATTTTGTTCATTATATTGTTATTACAAGCTGTGATGTATCATACATGCTAGATTGGAGAATTAGGGTTCTTGAGATGGAGGATGTTGAAATTTCGAAATTGGGGATTGTTGCAATTGAAGTTATAGCCTGATTTAGATTGTTTTATTGTTAGATTAGCAGCTCCAATACTTGCATTTGTTAAAATTTGTTAGAATTGAACTTGGAATTGAATTTGTACTCAATTTTGATACACAATCTGTAAAAATGTTTTGGAACTTTAAAAAAAATTTTTGAAAAATATCAGTTTGAAAATTTGAAAATTCAACGTTCAATTCTAAGCTGGCAAGCGTAAGCTGCCAGCTTTGATTTTATTTTGCAAGTGTACACATACAAGTTCATGATCAATAGCTTCTCCAATTATATGCCTATTAGTTTTAAAACTGTTTTAGCTCATGTTATAGGCATAAATTAGTAATTAATTGAAATTTGCATTCCTTAATACTAATTGAATTCAAATTATTTGCAGGAATGGCCCCAAAACAAAAACGACCAAGAACGGGTGATGCTTCTACATCGGGTTCAGAGACCCGAAATCTGCTGTCCAGTCAGCAATATGCGAAGGATAGAAAGAGAAGGCTGGTCAAGAACGACTTTATCAACATCCAGTATTTAGACTGGTGCTTGCTGGATCAGTATGATATGGTAGACAAAATTCGAGGATTATTCAAGATCCAGCGTGGCTGAGATTATTTGACCTTCAGGAGCCTGCATACAAGAATCTGACGATAGAATTCTTGTCCACGGTCAAAAATATTCCAGACCGTGAGGAGTCCACCTTCCAGTTCCAGGCCTATGGACAGATACGGGAAGTAAAATTGAAGCAGATAGGCCACTTATGGGACTGTATGACAGTGAAGAAGAGAACCGGACTTTGCCAAACAGTTGGCCAGAGGATATGACCAGGAGGCTTACTGGGCCCACCTAATTGGTCCTGGATCAAATGAGCACTTTGTCCCATCAAAATCGCTGGCCACGTCATTCAGTGCCATTGAGCACAAGCTCCTCCATCACATTATTGCACACACCCTGAGTAACAAAAAGACAAGTCACAGCAAGGTGACTACATTTGATATGTTCTACCTGTTTAGCCTTATTAGAGGTTACAGGATTGATCTCGGGGTGGAGGTAGCAAATTTTATATACCGGCAGGCTGAGGATACGAGGACCCGAGGTGTGGGTTGTGGAGGCTACATCACTCGGCTATTGAAGGGGATGAATCTTTTTGAGCCTCCACAGGATGATGAGGTGTATGAATGCAAGAGATCACATCTGCACCATTTAGGCTGGGGATTGCTGAAAAACCCCAGGCCAGCACAGCCACCGGTATTGGAGGAGGTTGAGTTTCAGGATATTTTTCCTGGAGACGTTCCATTTGAGATGCCATCTACATCTGCTCCACCTCCTCCTACAGACGCTTCATCAGCATACGGTATGGACCAGCTTAGGCTGGATGTTGAAGAGCTGAAGCGTCAGAGTCAGGAGCTCAGAGATAGTCAAGAAAGGGAGAGAAAGAAGAACAAGAATTCAGAAAGACTATCTTTGATGCGCTGAAGACGGCCATCTGCTGCATTAGCCCAGAGACGGGGCTGGCATGACCTATCAGACTTCATCTGAGTCTCATCACTCAGATAGGCTCAGTTCAGAGCATACAGAGTCAGCCCGGAGACACTGCGAGACACACACCGGAGGGCAGCAGCAGACAGAGCCCGGGCCAGAGAGCTAGAGACCCTGCTAGCTCTTATTTGCTTTTATTTGATATCTATATTATTGGCCTGTATATTTATTGAGTACCCAAGTTCCTGTGGGTGAACTCATTTCTTTTTTTCTGCTTTTATTCGGCTTTTATTTTGTTTTTTTTGTTTTTTGTTTTTCTTTGTAGTGATTACAGGAATCGAGCAAAGCAAATCTCTTGCAATGCCAAATTTTGATGATTATGAATCAACTGACTTCAGGGAAGTATCCAATTCATTTCTTATTTCTTTCCTCTGTTTTATTTGCTGAAAAACAGTGAGGTCACTGTTTAATTGAAGTGTGGGGGAAGGAATAGAATTACATGAAGTGAAGTGTTGAATATGATCTGTTTGCTGTTGTTTATATTGAAAAATCTTCACCTTGTATTTTTGGTTTGAAAGCAAATCATGAGGAAATTCTGCCAAAATTTTTTCAAAATTCTTGAAAATGGAGATAGTACAAAGCAAAGAATGAAAATCAATGAAATTGACTTGTGAAAGTGTCTTACTCACCTGCTATTGTGATTGGTTTACTAAGTTAAAATTAAGTTGTGAAATCCTTAAGGAACAAGTTTACTTTATTTTTAACTTTGGAATTGGAAATTTAAGAGCTGGTCGAGTCCTTTTGTTGAAAAATAAACAGGTCTACTTCTTGGAAATTTTAATTTGTATATATTCTTTGAATTTTAACACTTGGTGAAAGAGGTAGAAGAAACTTTTAAACTTAGTGATCCTTTATAAAAATAAGTCTTTGATATTGTATTGCATTCAAAAAGAAAGAAGCAAGCATAGCCACTACTCCTCTGACTTGAAATATTGAGTTATGAGTATCTGAACTTGAATGTTAAAGTGAGGAAGAGTTCTTAGGGGTATTTTGAAACCTGGTCACTTAGGTGATGAGCCTGGGATGTGCCGACTCAATGAACTCACTATAACGAGAAGGGAAGAATGGCAAAAGTTCAATTCATGAGCTTTGAAAAACAAAAAGATGGAGGCAAAAACCTCCCAAAAAGAAAATAAATGCTTGAGAAAGAAAAAGAAAAATGAATGCAAAATATGCAAAGGAAGGAGACTTATAATAAAGAAGGAGAAATTCTAAGGAAAAAGTAGATACCACATGCTTTCATTTTGTGTTACTTAGAATATATATAAGCTAGAAATCCAATGAAGTTTAAATGAGTATTTTTCCTTAGTGGATTAAGTATTTGCTTTTGAATTGAAAGTTCTTTTGTTAAAAGTTGAGATTAAAACTTGTTTTGTTTGGATTAACTCCTAAATTTTGATTATAGTACTCTAATTGCAAGGAATTGGTATGGTTAGAGCTGTAGATACAAGAGAATCAAGTTAAAGAAGTTGAGATTTAAACAGGAAAATTGTACTATCTGAAAAGAGATTTCATATTATTCTTCATTTTGCTTGAGGACAAGCAAAAGTTCAAGTGTGGGGGAATTGATAAGATCATATTTTATACAAATCTTGATGATCAATTGAGCTAGAATGGATATTTGTTTTGATTAAATTTTATGTTTCAGGACTAATTTGGATAAAGAAATCAAAACAAGTGAATTTGAATTGAAAAGAGGAAAAATTGAAGTCAAGGCCGGCAATTTCAGCATTGAAAGCCGCCGGCTTTCAGACGGCGTAAAATCCAAGCCGTTCAACACAGCCAGCTTTGCCCAACAAGTAACAACATTCAAAGCCGCCTCAAAGCTGCCGGCGTAGAAGATGAAGAAGCCAGCGTAAATGAAGGCCGGCAGCCCAGAACTGAAAAATCACCAGCTTTGAAGAGTTACATTTAAGCCGGCATGAAAGCCGCCGGCCTTGAGGCAGTGTACATGGAAGAATTGAAGAGACATGAAGCATAAACCTTGAAGGAAAATGAAGCAACACATCTGTTGGAATGCCTACGCCGGTGTCAAAGCCGCCGGCCTTGGGACGGCGTTCGTTATAAATCTGCCCAACGCTTCATTTCTGAGTACATACGCCGGCTAGATCTACGTTCAAAGCCGCCGGCGTTGAAGCGGCCTACATTGTAAAGATATTGAAGGCTGCCAGTGCACTGCCTGCGCAAGGACAATTTGAAGATACGCCGCCTGTAAGCCGCCGGCGTAGGATCCATAACGGCCGGCGTACATTGAGAAACAGCAAAGCTCATTAAATGTTTTTTACGAAATTTTTCCTATAAATAGGGGGTCTTCCTCATTCTCAGAATCATCCAAGCAACCAAATATCTAGTACTACAAGTAGCTTTAGAATATTTAGAATAGGCATTTCATAAGAGATTTTGAAGAGATTTGAAGTTATACAAGATTTGCAAGTGAAGCTTTAGTATTTTGAATTGGTGATTTCTAATCTTATTCTTTTTATGCAATTCATATACTTGAATATTCTGATCATAATGAAATCATTTGCAATTTCTTATTTGATTGTTGAATCATCATCCATGAGTAGCTAAATTCTTTTTGTGGGAAGTTGATGAAACTTTAAACATGCTAAGATGATTTTTGAATCATGTTATAAGATATTTAGAATCATGAAATATTCATATTGAATTCTGATTATTCATGTTTTGGTGTATAAGAATTCTAATAACTCGGAAGGGAAATTAGTGTTCACATGAATTCATAAATTAGATTAAATTGCAATTGCGGAAGCGGCGTAGTTTAATCTAGTTTAGAAATTATCCATGAATATTAATGCAATATTTTATGTTGATTTCTCACTAAGGAATTAGGAGATTTTAATATAAAGTATTAGTCAATTATAGAATCGGGAGATTTATAATTGTAATTTTGATTCCACTAATGATTTATTTAACGGAAGTTATTGAATTGTTTTGTGGTTTAAAAGGTTTTCAAACTTTGTTTTTAAATCTTGATAATTTCTTATGAATGTTCATGAATCTAATTATCATTATAACATGAGTTCAAGTTGATTAGCAATAGTTTAAAGTGGATTCTGCTCCTTCCCACACTTTTCATCATATCCCTCTCTTTAAAAGCTCATTGCATTTCATATAGATAATTAGTTAGATAAGTTAGTTTAACTTAATCATTTAAAAGAAGATCAATTGCCTAGATATTAGTATTAGTTGATAATTGTCTAGTAATTAGTAAATCCTTGTGGGATCGACACTTTATTCATGCTATATTACAATAGAAGACCTAGTGCGCTTGCTAGAAATATGCTTTAAAATTCATTACTTATCAGAGTACATCAAGTTTTCTGGCGCCGTTGCCGGGGATTTATTAATATTAGACCTTGATTATTTTATTATGTTCATTTACTTACAAATATTTCTTTCTATTTATGTATTATCTTTACTTTTACATTGCTATATAATTATATTCATGCATGATTAAGGATGTTGTTGTCTTAAATAAAAATAACAATAGGTTCTTACTTAAACAAAGGAAAAGTAAACTACATTTTTCAATAAAGGAGTTTTTCAACAAAAAAAGTCTAAATATTGTTTTTGAAAGATTAAGTAAGTTAATCATAAGTTTTAAAGTATTAGTACCCAAGATTTCTTTAAATGAAATAAACTCATTTCTTTTATAAATAAAAACTAAATACTTCATCAAGATAAAATTTTTAGCTTTGAACTTAAGATTTTAACTCAACCATATCTTTTATAAGATTTAAATAGGTTCATTATAGACTTTGAAAATCACCTACTAAGAAAGCCTCTTCAAAACTTAATTTTTATATGTTGTTATTCTCTTTTCAAAATTAAAATGGCATTTTGGTAAGTTCTAATGTTAACAATTCTTTATTAAGAAAGCTTTTCTTATAAACTTGTCTAAGGGAATTATTCTACCACTTAACAAATAATAAGAATAAAACTAGTTTTTCAAACCAAGACAAAGTCATCTAACTATTTTGAAAACCAACTTAGAAAAATAAAAAGAAAGTGAATTTTTAAAGGTATATCTATTTTCTAAAGAAGAGAAATGATATAAAAATAAAAAGAAAACATGCATTTAACACAACTTCAAATATTTGACCACATCAAAAACTTAAAGGATATTTTGAAAAAAAAAAAACTTATTTTTCAATCACTAGAAAAATTTAGTAGACAACTTAAAGAACCAAATTTTTGAAAATGAATTTACTTTTGAAAAATGAGAAAATAAAATTATAATAGGAAAATATTTACTCATAACCACTCAAATATACTTTTCTAAACAGATCAAAAAGGAGAAATTCTCAAAAGTTTTAAAACCATCAAAGACAAATTGTTTATGAAATATCAATATTGAGACAACACTACAAAAATCATGCATATAATATGAGTGCCTATATATGTTCAAAGGGTTTTTCAACTATATATATATATATATATATCCATATATTTTGCTTAAGATTTTTTTAGTAAAGTCAAGTTTAGAAAAATCATATTTTGTAAACTGTAAATTCGTAATTATTCTGTACCATGGTATATTCCAAGACAAATGACTTTTTATGACAAAAATAACTTTAGAAATGGATAGGTCTTTTCGAGTAGGAAGAAAACGGTATATTATTTGAGCTATTCCGAGTTAAAATGACCAAGTTATGGTAATTTTAAGTTGGAATTACCTTTTATACGAATTTTAACGATCTTATGACATAGATTTTGATAAGTACCATAGAATCAATAAGAAATACTCATTATGGGTATTCTTCCTGATTAGGTGATCCAGATAAAGAGTATTCATACCCGAAAGATTATTTTGATTAGTGAATTTACCGATCGACTCATCCATAAGAAAGATAGATCCTCATGGCCAAGTGAGTTCATTTCCTGCCTTTTACGTACTTAGTTGTGTTTGTAGCTAGAGGCACTAGAAATAGGAAAAGATGAAAATGAATTATGTATGATGATATTGGTTGAAATAATGTTAAGCATACGAGGCCTGAATCTTTGTTAATTAACTTATGTTTTACTATTATTCTGTTGGAGTGTGTGCAAATTATGTGATCACCTTTAAATTACTCTAATCATATACTATGTCATCCATATCACGTAGTTAGTTTCATTGCATGAGCTGCTATTCTCGATGGGACAAGAGTATAGTAGCCGGGTGTGCAGTAGCCAGAAATCTTGAGATGGGCGAGTAGGCGCCTGAAATAAACTACATGAGTTAGATTTAAAGATGGGTTTTAAAAAGCCTAGAACACCTAAGCCTTAATAGAGGGGTAAATCGATTCAAACATATGATTTTCGGTAGATCATATGTATCGTTTGATCACTTGCCTGATGCATTCATATGCTTGTTTAATAACTTGATTGGAATTATTTATACAAGTACGTTGATTCAGTAATATTCTCACTAAGCTAGCTATGCTTATACTCCAATAGACCTTTGTTGTATCAGGTTCAATATCTTTTATGCCCGAGGACTTCATTTACTCGAGAAGGATGATGTTTTAGAAGAGCTTCTGGAAATCTTTTGAAGATCTTAGGTTAAATATCCTTTAATGTCTTTTAGTGTTAGTATTATTTTGTTGTGAGAAAGATTAAGTTGATATTATGATTGTTTGGAGAATTATAGGGGAAAACCACTAAGATGATGTAAGGATTACATTCTCTTAATGATAAATTGGATGATTATTTAGATTCTTATATGTTGTATTTATAATCTCGAACTATACATCCTACCGGTGTCTCATATTGTTGTGATAGATGCCTTACATATGGTGTTGAAAACTTTCGCATGACTTTGGGAAGTCATTCTTAAGTTTTAATACCGTATGTGGCGGACTGCCACGTTTAGGGTACCCTTTGGGGTGTGACAGTTTAAGTGGTATCAGAGCATCAGGATCAGGGAAGAAAATCGTAAGTTTAGGAATGGAAGTCTTAGAGGCATGATAAACTTAGGAATAAATCATGAGAGTGATAGGGAGATTCTTATGAAGTTATTAGTATTTAGATTAAAGATTAGTAGTGGAAAAGATAGACAGATTTTTCATCATAAGATAAAGGAACCGTAGATAGAATAAGAGGAAAAACTCAGAATCCTATGAGACCACCCTATCCAATAAGATAAAAAACAATTTAGGAAGTCCTAGAACTGTAGCAAGTGGGATATTATGATACCGAGTGGGAAAGACGCGTATTTTACGATCTCACCCAAACATAAGTGTACAACTAGTTTTTGACTTTGAATGAATTCCCAAAATCGTTTTTAATCACAAGAAAACATCACTTTTGTAAATCCTACTTTTTAATTAAAGAAACAAATAAAAGACTATATGATCTAGTTTAACCGCTATTACGTCTGTCGATGTGCCCAAAAGACGAGGATCCCACATCCATTACTAAAAGACGAAGGCAAAGCAGGAGCTTTGAGAAGAAAAGTCGGAACCAAGCACAAGTTCGTGAGCACAAGAGGAGGATGTCGAGACAAGGAGAAAGCATTGCAATTACCCGAAGCATAGCGCCTTAGCTAACTAAATAAGATTTAATTAAAGATAGCAGTTAAGAGTTTTGAAGATAACTAGTGAATTAAAGAATCCCTTTAAAGTGTTGTTTTATAAAGTCCTTGCTATGCCTTTTTCTTGATTAAATTTCTTAAAAGATGTTCTATTTTATGGTTTTATGAAATTCTATTTTTTTTGGAATTCCTGATTTGATTACTAACTTTTGTTAAGTGTTCGTTATCTAATTTTATCTCTATGAATTTGATTTTCAATTATAAATTTCTAATCTTTTATGTTTAAGTTTTCTATGTTTCTATTGAATAAATTTTTATTTTATGGTTAATTGAAATTTTATTTATTTGCTTTTGATTATGTAAATTTCCATGTTTGATAATTATGGTTGTTCTAGATTTCCAAGATTTTTGTTAAATATCGCGATAAAACTTAATAAGTCAATAGAAAAGAATGAACTCACGTAATTAAAATAATTAAACAGCCGTACTCGAAGAGGACGACACCACGATCAACAGTCTTCAAATCAACCAGTTGGGGAAGGAAACCAACTCGAAGTTACTCCTCCAAATCCACAAGCTACGCTACCACCGAATCCATCGGGTGACAACCAAGCCACTCTTGAACAGATAGCACAGTTGTTGAACATTCTTGTGCAGCAACAGAATGCACATGCGCCTGCTCTGACCCCACCCCAAAGTGAAGGTCAAGCATCCGTGGAAGTGCCTACACCACAAAATGAGCAAACCCATACCGTACCCATATCGCTGCCGCCACCGCCATCGCCACTGCTAGGGACCATACCACAGCATTTTGCTGGAATTTATCAAGAGTAATAGATACTTCGATGGAGCCTTTGGCAAGCCTGACGAGGCAGAAGATTGGCTTGCACAAATAGAAAGGTCATTTGGTGCTTATGAGTTGCTAGAACACCTAAAGATAACTTATGGAACCTATATGCTTCACCTAAATGCTCGTGTGTGGTGGGAATCCAAGAGTAGAGAATTGATGCAGCCAATCACCTGGGAGATGTTTCGGCATGAGTTTCTGGAAAACTACTTCCAGGTAGCCTCCGAGTTTAGTATAGCTCAAACTTCTTAAATATTGCGCAACAAAGCAAAATGGTGGAATAATTGAGACCGAGTTCAGTAGGCTACTTCAGTATGCACCTGACTCATACAAGTATAGCGAAGAGCTAAAAGTCTTTTTGAATGGACTAGACGCAGAGCTACAAATGAAGTTGATAGAATTTGATATAAGGAATTTCCAAGAATTGGTAAAAAGAGCTTGGATTATTGAGGGAGCAAAAAGGAGAAACACAAGTGCACCAGAAAGGAAGATCCATGTTAATGGAAAGAGATATCATGAAGGACCAAGTTTTGGTCAACCATAAAAAAGATTTAGGCCAAACAATAGTTTTGGAGAAAGTGTTAGTGGAAGAAGAGAAACACCAAAGAACATAATTTGCTGGAAATGTTAGGGTACCCACTACACGAAAAGATGTCCTGAATTGCAAGATAAGTGTTACTTTTGTGAAGATCCTAACCATAAAGTGCAAGAGTACCCAAAGAAAGCATCCTTCATTTGCTTCGTATGCAAACAAACCGGACACTTTGCTAAGGAATGTCCGCAAATGAGGAATACCACCAACGAATTAGCTGGACCGTCTAAAGGACCTCCTCCAACAAGAATGAGGATTGGAAATGGAAATGGAAGTCATGCTGGGACTTCTATGCGTGGAATGAGGGTCTACAGCTTGGAGGGTCAATGGAAATGTAGAGAGATGGATGATGGAGACATGGAGTTAGCTGCCCTTGAGGACGAGGACAACTACGGCTATGACCCAACCACAGGTCAGTGTTAACCCTCAATTAAGTATTTTCTTTAGTTTCGTATATGTATATAGATCAATGGATGATAATTGGATGATTGAGTCAAACCCCTGAAAGCGAAATAAAGAATCCCACAAGTAGTGACGATAAGGAAACTTTTAAAAGCTTGTCCCCTGAAAAAAAATTCAAGGATGCTTCCTCCTGGCAGATCTTATAATATTGGAATCAAGCAAATATGAAATAGCCACAAAGAACAAGTTGGATTATCTTCCGATGAGAATACGATTGGCTACCAAAGTGAAAAAATAGGAATTATGTGATGGGGAAGGAAAGAAACATCCGAAGATGGATTTATAAGCCTAAGAAGACATGAATTGAGTTCGGTTAAGAACGATGATGAGGACCTAGAAGCTAGGGTTAAGTAATATAAGAAGAAAAAAAGGAGAAACGCGACCTAGACAACATCCCCATTCTCATCAAGTTTCCCTAAAGTTTCCCAAGATGAGTTACTTAGATCACCTTCCAAAGTAAGAGGTCGATTTTAAGAATTGACTTGGTAAGGAATGCTAAGCCTATGATTAAACACCATACCATATCACACCCGTCAAGTTGAGAAAAAGCTAAGGAAGTAACTACAAGAATTTTGGGCTAAGAAATGGATAGGCTAAGTGTCTCAGCTTGAGAAACATGGTACTCTTTATAAAGGAAAAGAATGGATACATGAGTTTATGCATAAGCTATGGCAAGTTCAATAGAGTCATAGTCAATAACGAAGTATTTGGATTACCTAGGAGCAAATAAGGAATTGCATAAACGGATAAAAAGGGGAACGAAATTTTCAAGGACTAAAGTAACAAGCTAGCTTCGCAACAACGGTAATGTTGCCAAGGTTAAATAGGGTCCTAAACAATGCATGGACACACGTCAGGAAATGGTCTCGAACGTGTAATTGCTTATGCTTCTTGATAATTGAGATCATAAAAACAGAATTGCTCAACAACATGATATAGCATTAGTCATGGTAAAGTTTGCTTTTAAATTGAAAATGTTATCTGAATGATCACGGATAAGGAATTTATAATGATCACCTGAACCTTGAAGCACTTGTTCATGATAAAGGAATTGAACACGTAGTAGAAGAAATGGTAAGAGTATATAAAAGATTGAAATCCTGGAATAAGCTTTATGCGAACGAAAATGAATATAGTAACCAATGCACTAAGCCGAAAGAAAGAAAAATCGAGGGCTAATAAGGAGTTGGACGGAGTAACAAGATCTTGAGATTAAAAGTTGGGAATCATAAGGACAATAAGAACAAATTCCATTGGAGGAATATTAAACCCTTTGAAGAGATCGGAATGCTTTATGAGCAAGATTAAGAACCAAGTTTTGAGGACAAAACTTTCTTTGAGGGGGTAGGTTATAAGCCCCTGAATTTTTTTCAAGAATGGTTTTGGAATACCAAATCGAAACCCTAAAGTCTGACTCAAGTTGAAACCAAACCTTAAACAATTTCGATCACAGATTTCATAAGGGAATTTTCAAAAAAACAAAAATAGAAAGTTTAATAATAGTTCGATTCAAAAAACCCGAACATGAGAAGATCCACCTATCCAATCCATGATATAAACCTCTCAATTTCTAGAGTAAAGTTGGATTAAACCCTAACCCTAGTCAAACTGGAACTTCAAAAGTCGACAAAGACCAAGACAATCAAGCAATTTCAACTCCGGCAATCCCGCGTTTTGAAACCCTAGAAAACGAAATTAAGTTAGTGGCTTAAAATAATTCGTAATAATATGAGGTAACATAAAAATATCAGATTTGCGAATTTCGAGTATCCTTCGGATCAAATGGGATCATTCTCGAAAAGCGTGTCCCGAAGCTCGAAATATTAAAAATATTCCGATAACACCAAAAGACTCATAATTAAACAAGGATTTCAAAAATATCAGTTTTAGAATTTTTTGGTAACGAAAAATAATAGATAGAGTTCATTTACGCGTATTTTTATTACTATCGGTATTTTATATGTCTAGTCTACTATTTATAATACTATTCCTACTATTCATGACTATTTCACTATCTCTACTTTTTTTTACACATATTTCTTACTATCTACATACATATTTTCTTACACTTTTACATTTCCAATACATCTTATATCAAATCATATCTTACATATTAATTATTTTCTTACAAAATACACACAAAAATCAACTCACCCTCCTCCCTTTCCTCCATGGCCGGCGCTAGTTCCCTCTCTCTCCCTCTCATTTATTTTTCTTTTTCAATTATTTTATTACATCAATAATTCACTCCAAAAATTCTACAAATACCCCATTCCTCCTTCATTCTTTCACACATCAATTTTACATAACAAAACTCTACCAAAATACTCTCTCAAAACCTCTCTCCAACAAGTTCTCTCAAAACACTCTCTACCAATTTCTACTCTTCAAGAATAAAGTAGAAAACATAAAATTCATTCATCTCTTTTCAAACTTCCCATTAAACCTTAAGTAAAAATCCTACCTATATTCTTTATCATGTTCATACAACTTAGCATGAGCTTAGTATATGTTTCTTAGACTCATATGAGTTAAAGAAGCAACAATATGTTCATGTTTTGTTTTTGTTCATATTCCTATTTTACATTATGTTAATATGTTGTTATCCCTATTGTTATTATTTTTGCTCTAATCTAATTTATATAATATTATGTATACTATGTATATATTTGTTATTTATTTACTTGTTTTATGCAATTTATTAAAACTAGTCTTTCTAATCTTAGACTTGTCCATATCAAGTCAAAACAATCTTCTTTCTTTCCTTTCTTTTCTTTTGGGACTAGTCTATTCTTAGTCCCGGGTTGCCTTGATGAAGCTAAGGCTCCCAATACATGATCGGGATACCTTGATCAAGCTAAGGTTTCCAATGCTTGATTATTTTATTATGTTTATTTACTTACAAATATTTCTTTCTATTTATGTGTCATCTTTACTTTTACATTGCTACATAATCATATTCATGCATGATTAAGGATGTTGTTGTCTTAAATAAAAATAAAAATAGGTTCTTACTTAAACAAAGGAAAAGTAAACTAGATTTTTCAATAAAGGAGTTTTTCAACAAAAAGAGTCTAAATATTGTTTTTGAAAGCTTAAGTAAGTTAATCATAAGTTTTAAAGTATTAGTACCCAAGATTTCTTTAAATGAAATAAACTCATTTCTTTTATAAATAAAAACTAAATACTTCATCAAGATAAAATTTTTAGCTTTGAACTTAAGATTTTAATTCAACCATATCTTTTATAAGACTTAAATAGGTTCATTATAGACTTTGAAAATCACCTACTAAGAAAGCCTCTTCAAAACTTAATTATTATATGTTGTTATTCTCTTTTCAAAATTAAAATGGAATTTTGCTAAGTTCTAACGTTAACAATTGTTTATTAAGAAAGCTTTTCTTATAAACTTGTCTAAGGGAATTATTCTACCATTTAACAAATAATAAGAATAAAACAAGTTTTTCAAACCAAGACAAAGCCAACTAACTATTTTGAAAACCAACTTAGAAAAATAAAAAGAAAGTAAATTTTTAAAGGTATATCTATTTTCTAAAGAAGAGAAATGATATGAAAATAAAAGGAAAACATGCATTTAACACAACTTCAAATATTTGACCACATCAAAAACTTAAAGGATATTTTGAAAAAAAGAACTTATTTTTCAATCACTAGAAATAAAGTTAGTAGACAACTTAAAGAACCAAATTTTTTAAAATGAATTTACTTTTGAAAAATGAGAAAATAAAATTATAATAGGAAAATATTTACTTATAACCACTCAAATATACTTTTCTAAACAAATCAAAAAGGAGAAATTCACAAAAGTTTTAAAACCATCAAAGACAAATTGTTTATGAAATAGCAATATTGAGACAACACTACAAAAATCATGCATACAATATGAGTGCCTATATATGTTCAAAGGGTTTTTCAACTATATATGTATATCCATATATTTTGCTTAAGGATTTTTGAGTAAAGTCAAGTTTAGAAAAATCATATTTTGTAAACTATAAATTCGTAATTATTCTGTACCGTGGTACTTTCCAACCCAAATGACTTTTTATGACAAAAATAACCTTAGAAATAGATAGATCTTTTCGAGTAGGTAGAAAACGGTAAATTATTTGCGCTATTCAGAGTTAAAATGACCAAGTTATGGACATTTTAAGTTGGAATTACCTTTTATACAAATTTTAACGATCTTATGACATAGATTTTGATAAGTGCCATAGAATCAATAAGAAATACTCATTATGGGTATTCTTCTTGATTAGGTGATCCAGATAAGGAGTATTCATACCCGAAAGATTATTTTGATTAGTGGATTTACCGATCAACTCATCCATAAGAAAGATAGATCCTCATGGCCAAGTGAGTTTATTTCCTACCTTTTACGTACTTAGTTGTGCTTGTAGCTAGAAGCACTAGAAATAGGAAAAGATGAAAATGAATTATGTATGACAATGTTGGTTTAAATAATGTTAAGCATACCGGTGCCTGAATCGTTGTTAATTAACTTATGTTTTACTATTATTCTGTTGGAGTGTGTGCAAATTATGTGATCACCTTTAAATTACTCTAATCATATACTATGAATTATATTAATTGATTCATGCATATCACGTAGTTAGTTTCATTGCATGAGCTGCTATTCTCGATGGGACAAGAGTATAGTAGTTGGGTGTGCAATAGCCAGAAATCTGCAAGATGGGCAATTAAGAGCTTGAAAAAACTATTTTGAAATGGGTGAGTAGACGCCAGAAATAAACTACATGAGTTGGATTTAAAGATGGGTTTTAAAGAGTCTAGAACACCTAACCCTTAATGGAGGGGTAAATCGATTCAAACATATGATTTCCGGTAGATCATATGTATTGCTTGATCACTTGCCTGATGCATTCATATGCTTGTTTAATAACTTGATTGGAATTATTTATACAAGTATATTGATTCAGGAATATTCTCACCAAGCTAGTTATGCCTATACTCCGATAGACGTTTCTTGTATCAGGTTCAATATCTTTTATGCCCGAGGACTTCATATACTCAAGAGGGATGATGTTTTAAAAGAGGTTATGGAAATCTTTTGAAGATCTTAGGTTAAATATCCTTTAATGTCTTTTAGTGTTAGTATTATTTTGTTGTGAGAAAGATTAAGTTGATATTATGATTGTTTGGAGAATTATAGGGGAAAACCCCTAAGATGATGTAAGGATTATATTCTCTTAATGATAAATTGGATGATTATTTAGATTCTTGTATATTGTATTTTCTATCTCGAACTTTACATCCCACTATTATCTCCTATTATTGTGATAGATGCCTTATACATGGTGTTGAAAACTTTCGCATGACTTTGGGAAGTCATTCTTAAGTTTTAATACCGTATGTGGCGGACTGCCACATTTAGGGTACCCTTTGAGGTGGGACACCAACTATATTTTTATCATGTCCACTTATTTTTGAATCACTCTCCAACGTCCCCCCTTGATTCAAAATTGTAAAGTTGAAATCTTCATGGAGCACTTCTCTCTAATTTTCTAATATGTGAAGCACTTCTCTTCACTATGTGATGCACTTCTCATCATCTTGTTGATGCACTTTCTCATCACTCTTCAATTAAAGCACTTCTCTCCAAAATCTCTTGCTGCACGTCTCACTAACTAACTCAAAATAGAGTTTCTTCTTCAACCATCTCTACCATATTTGCTTATTCTTCATTTTTTACTTTGCAATCTTTCTGTAGGTGCCCAAACCATTTGCACTTGAGACATTAAGGTTTTCCTTTGTGCCAACAATCTTTCTCTTCATGTCCAGACTTCTTGCAATGGTTGCATTGAGGGATTCTTCCTTTTCCTTTAGAAATGAAGTCTTGGCTAGGTAAGCTCCTTCAACCATTTGTTTGGTTCCTTCTTGCCTCATTGTTCTTCTTTGATCCATCGCTTGAAGATCATTGATCAATTCTACAAAAGTTAATTTTGATAGATCTTTAGTAATCTCAAGGGAAGAAATTTTTTACTCATACCTTTCAGGTAGGCTCACAAGAAGTTTTTCCACTATTCTTTGGTTTGGAAATTTTTCACCAAGCAATCTAATATGATTAACAAGGGACATAAGCTTGCTACCATATTCCTTAACTTTTTCAAATTCCTTCATTTTTTGTATCTCAAATTCTCTTTTGAGATTCAAGATTTGCATCAACTTTGTTTGAGTATTGCCTTCAAATTCTTCTTTAGGCTTATCCCATGCTTCTTTTGGTGATTTACAAGCCATTATACTTGTAAAAATCTCCTCTGACACAGCTGAATGTATGCAAGTGAGAGCCTTTAGTTTCTTTGCCAATTCTTCTTCGTACTCTTTGAGTTGTACTAGTGTTGGATTTTGTGGAAGAGGAATAGGATCAAAATTATTCTCCACAACCTCCCATAAACTTAAGGCTTTTAGATTGGACTTCATTTTGATAGCCAAGAATGATAATTCTCTTCTTTAAAAATAGGAATAGGAGTAGAGAAATTGTTGGATGCTATTGTAAAAGATTGAAGTATTTAATCTCTTAAGTGTTTAAACTTACTTTTATTTTTCACCCATCATCACAAGCCCTCAAGAACCTTTCAGCCCCGATACCATGTTGGAATTTTTAGCATTAAAATAAAAGAGGAGAAAGGAAAAAAAATTTGTTACTAGAATCGATAATTTTTTTTTTACTTGTTAACTGATATAAACATCATGCCTTTAAATAAGCTTACAAAAGAGATAAAGCCTATCCCAATATCTTAATAAGATAACGATAAAACACTTCACACATTTACTAAATAAAAACGATAGACTACTACTAACTAAAAATCAAAACAAACTATATAGAAATAACCAACTAAGATAGATCAACTATATTTTTATTATATCCACTTATAATAAAAATATAAGTGGATATAATGCATTTTCAAAAACAACACGGACAAGGTAAAAGGTTTGGAAAGAGAGCAACAACGGTTAGCTCGGCTTAAGGAGAAAGCTCCAAAGATAGCAAGAAGCCAAAGAATGATTAACCAGAAGCTTTACACCAACACTCTCATTTCCCTGCCCCATGGGAAAGGTTCATGCTGCACTTGACCAATGGTTGAGAGATGGAAACATCAAGCTCCCAAGGATTGAACACCTTCTCAATGCAACTGAGAGGAATGATCCTAAGTTTTGCAGATATCATAGGATCATAGGCTATCCCAACAAAGAGTGTTGGACACTCAAGAAGATATTCCATGAGTGAGTTTGCAATGGAGAGCTTGTCATTTAAGGCAATGGCATCTGTAATAATCCACTCCCCACACATAATGCTCAGCAGGGTATAACAAATATTGTCGCTCATGATGGTTGCACTAAAGAGGAAGAAGTGCCACAAACCAAGGCACAAAGAGGGAAGGAAATGTCATTTGAAAATAACCAAGGTACAGGCTCAATTGTGGCTGCTCCCTTAATAAAGACTACCAACGTCAGGAAATTCTTTCACTTGCTAAGTCTGATGAAGAAGCACGGCTTACAACAGCAACTACACTCACCTAAATCTCTAAAAGACAATACGAGGAGTATAGTGTAGCACATCTCGTATGAAGAATGGCACATGCACATAAGAATGTGATACTGTTTACAGAAGTAGACATATACTTGAAGAATCTTAACCACAATCATCCACCATAGGTTGAAAGCATGCTTAATGAATATCATATCAAGAGAACGTTCATAGACAATGGCGCCTCTATAAACATCATTCTAATATCTATGTTCAAAGTTGCAAACATGGACATGAGATGACTGGCAAAGCAACTCATTACTTTTAGCAGTTTCATGACTTGACCACAAACACAATGGGATATGTCAATGTTGATTTCAAAGTTAGTCCAATCCAGAGCTCCACACGATTCCATGTGATTGACGTGCTCATATCTTACCACTTACTTATTGGAAGGAAATGGTTGTACTATAATATTTTTTTTATTACATATTTAAAGCCTTAATGGACGAAAAAATGGGATGTTTACAAACATCCTTGGAAGGAAAACTTGACTAATCGTAATCTTGCAATTTATTTATACATGGAAATGTCTGCAATCGAATAATGATCTCTGGAAACATTTAGTTGTACCAGAAGATTAGCAACAGTTAGGTTTATGATTACCAAATACATATAATTATTCATTGCAGACGTATAAAACCAAAGTGGATGGCAAATTTGTTTTCCCTCAAGATCTATATAGACAAATCAAGAATATGTATAATTTGATAAGAGTACTCTTAAGATCGAGCCAAGATTTGAAATTATGATCACGCAACAAACAAGTGAAATAATAAACAAGAACGAGAAGTGGCATATGAACCTTAATAGCGATAGAGGTAGAAAACAATGAATAAATATAAATAGCGACGATATAATTGGTTTGACCACAATTAAAGAGCACATGATTTTTTGATCTCTCATTTTACCTGATACACATGACACCATAAATTTATTCATTCATATATGCATACATATATCCATGATACATACACACATATACATACTATAATAACTCATGCAAGTAAACTCTCACATGGATTATAGGAGAGTATTAGTAGTTAAAAAAGCCATTAACCACACGTTGGCATGATTACTGGTTATTGATCATGGTCAATAGTAAAGCTCATTTAAGATAAATATAAAATTACTTACTCCATCTTATCCATTATTTATAGAAATGATGTAAGGATTGTCATCAAATTCCAACCCCCTATAAAAACTCAAGCACTTCTCCTGATTTGCAACTTTTGCAGAAAAAAAGAGAAATAACATTCTATACAATAAGTTCTACTCTCAAGAAGCAAACAAGCAAATCAAGTGAATGTTGAGCTTTAGTTGCTCAAGAATTATAAAGTTGATATGCAAGGTTTTCTTAAGTTCCCTTATTTATCACTTGTGCATTAAAATTACTTAGATTGCCCATTCCTCCTCCTTATCATTATCATAAAGTCATCTTGTCAAGCTCTTTTTACTCATCACTACTCTGAGGTCACACATAAAATGTAGAACTTGCATGACACCGGGTGGAACCTTACATCTACAATTTGGCTACTTTATTGGGGAGCTGAATATTAAAACAAAAGGTGATGAGACCTTCTTGGAAGAGAATGACTAATGTACCGAATGCTACTTACTAAGACTAAGACATTGATGTTGAAGCTACTTAGTAAAACCTTGTTCTCATCAGTAAAGAACACTAGTTAGAGCAACTCAATCTTTAAGGCCGCTCCAAACGCCGCACATATAATGCAGGTTATATAAGAGAACACAAGGTCACTAATTCCTAACTTTTGCACTTTCCTCATGTTGGGTTTGGCTGCCACTGATGCCACGCAATGAAGTGTAGCTTTACACCCTGCATTGTTGCATAGCAAAGCACCATCTCCAACACAATCGGGTAACGCTCCAACTTAACATTACTTATGGAGCAGGACTTTCTTCTACCTTTTAAAGAGCACAAGCTAAGACATTTAAGCATCAAAAGATCCTTTTAAATTCGTACGGATAATACAAACTACGTAGGAGACCAAGAAGTCATGAATCTATCATGGCCTAAAACACAAAAACACGATTATAGTTTGCCACGTATCCCACTTAAATAAAATATGCTAAGGCTACTTGTTAGATTTCCTAATTTGGTTTTGATAATAACAAAACATTCCAAGTGTTTAGTAGTATGCTTATGAAGTGTTCAGGTAATTTAAATATATTTGTTCAAGAAAAGAATTAAGAATATGTGATTGTGAGAAAGAATTATGTAATGAATTTATTTATTTAATGCACACACTTGAAAGATATGAATTTGGATTAATTATTTTGGTGGATTAAGTTAGACAAATGATCATATGAAAACCCAACTCTATATATCAAATATATTTGGGTAATATATTTGATGTATTACACTAAAATCGGAATTATATCCATGAGGATCTATTTATATTAAAGTTGTATGAAATATGGTCATGTGTTCAAGTAATACTAAAGTAGCTTATATCGGTGGATCGTCATGATCTCAATTTATGTCAAGGATTTACACCAGGCAACATGTGGACATTCAAAAAGTTTATGAAGTACCGGAGCAACGACAACTGTGCTTGCAAATTGTATGATGTTAAACTAGTGATCGGCACTAGGTGGTGGAATCAACATATCTTCTATTGAAAATGAATGGTCCAACTCGAGTATGACCAGGGAAATTGTGGTGGTCCATAATGAGGCTAAAGTATTTTGTCTGATTAAGATAGATGGTAAGGTGTAAAGATTGATTATGTAGTACTGAGAATTGAGAAATGTAATGTGCATTTACTGAACCATGTGGTGAATGGCATGACGTGAATGCGGTCACTTTCAGCTATATTAACGGAGGAATACTCGGGTTTCCACATTTTTCATTTTTAGGAGAAAGTGATGTCCGTTCTTTGGCACGAGAGAAATAAATATTCCAATTTTTGCAATATTAACCATAAAAACTAAGAATTCAAAATAAAAAATAAATTAATTCATTTTGAACCCTGAGCCTAGTCCGGGCCAAGAAATTCTGGCTCAGTCCAGTCTACTAAGTCTGTATGCCCACCTCTACAAGCTTGTGATATTCAAGAAATTACTAGCTTCTTGTTTATCTTAATGTGGCAATAAGCATGCATCTTAGACGACACACATGTTTATCAATAAGCAGCTTTTCAACTATAAATTATGTGGTAGCTTCATTATATTTATTTTATAATGTTCATCAACATCACAGCCACTTAAGTGTGAAAGATTAAGATATGTCCAGTTATCAACATCCAAAGCTCTGGAGAAATATCAATTTTATAAAAATGCATTAAATTTTTTGAAGCTTTTGGACAACAGCTGAGACACAACCACCAATTTTATATAAATATATCATTGCGCAAGTTTATAAAGGGATGGCCAGCAATTTTATTTTATAATTTAACGGAGACAATCCATGAGTTGAAAATATTATCATAAAGTTTTGGAGAAAAATATGGAAGAACTTTGGTAAAGTTATATGCTTTAGAAGATATGTTGAATATAAGCTCTAGGTATTTTAAATTCAAATTTTGGATAGGATAAACCTTGTTTGTTTGAGATATTCAAGGGATTTTGTAATCAGATCGCATGGGATTTATGAATATATGTGTTGAGAAAAATCTACACATTAAATTTGAATCAATTTCAACTTTTAATGAAGTTACAAGACAGATATCTAGTTACAAGACAAATATCTACTTCAGATTTTGTAGCGGCTTCAAGTTATCAAGGTTGTTGAATTTGAAGATTCAAAGTACATCTTTTGAAGCGTATAATAGCAGGAGAGTTCAAAATATATCAAAGGAATATCAGCAAAATATCAAAAAAAAATTTGAAGGATATCTCTCAAGCTTATCCATCTCCAATGGAAAAAAAAAAAGATTCAAACTTTAAATTATTTTAAAGGATTTGAACTTTGAAAAAGCACCATATAACAGGATATTCATCTACCCATATTGAATATAACAAGAAAAAAAGAGAAAAAGTCGAAATTCTTTTACTGCTCAAAAAACTCATTGCTATTTTATTTCGTTATGGACTTTAGAGCATTACTTAGAGGTAACTCAAAGCATCCAACTAGAACTTGAACTTCCTATATAGACTTCATTTGTTGCTTTAAGCAAATTTACTTGAGGAACTTTTATATTCTTATATTCCTCAACTTGATTTGTACTTTGGTCAGATTGGTTGTAAGAGAGAGTGATAAATAGCTCTGTAGATCAGTAATTAGCTTTGTGAGCTAGATAAACTCAACAAAGGAATCGAGTCCATTGTATTTAGCAACTAATTGTATCTCATCATCATTTTCATTGGATATAGTGCAACGAACCGATATGATTTGTAAGCCCTTAGATTTTAAGGTAATCTTAATGATAATCTTAGAATCAATACTAGAACCAAACCTTAAAGTCAAACCGATAAACCTTAAACCCTAGAAACCCTAAACTTGATTAGACAAGAATCCAGAACCCTAGAATATCAAATGAGCTACAAGTTATGAAAACCCTAAAATTAAAACAAGTTTAAAGCCTTACCCTAAAAATGATAGGTTTTCATGAAACCCTAATCATTCCAAGCCTTTTCGATAACAGTTTTCATATCTGATCGTGACACATAAATCGAGCCAATATAATCTAGCAAACAATTAATAATGAAATAATAATAAATTATTTTTGTCATATAGAATTTCATCAACTTATAAAAAGTCTATTAAAATATATATGTATTTTATCATCTACCAATGTATAATTGTTATTTCAATTACTATTCATTATTGTTCACCACTATTTATCACTATTCACATAAATCACCCTTTCTTACACTCTACACACCTATTCTTATATACACCATAGCCTGCTCTTACACATATCTAATCTACCATACTTTACACATTATTTTTCATAATCTACTTTATTTCTCTCTCTCTCCCTTAGTGTCGACCCTCCCTCTTTTCCCTTTCTCTCACTTCATTTTTCTTTCATTCTTTAATCCCTCTCATTCTCTATAGATACCCTCCCCTCTCTCACTCTTCACACCTTACTTTGCATCAAGCCATCACAAAACTCTCTCAAATTCTCTCCTCCCCTTTCTCTCCTTCAAAACTGATAACCCCTTCTCTTGTCATACACACAATTTCCTCATATTTTCCTTAGGTAAATACTCTAACCCCCTTTCTCATATTATGTTAGATGAGTCATGTAAGAGCTTTTCATGCATATTCCCGTGGAAAATTCTCCCCATGATGCTCAAGGGTTAGGAATGGAAATGCATGATTTCATACTTGACTCAGACTATGTTTATGTTATTTTTATTTACTTTCATGCACTTTAACCTAACTTGTGTATATGTATTTATATGTATAACTATATATATGATTTTTAGAGTATATTGCTCATTAATCTAACATTTTATTTATTTCATGTTCTTTTCATCTCAAGTAATTTAATTTCATGAAAATTTATTTTATTCAAGACTTGTCCATTTCGAGTCATAATAAGACTAGTCAATTTCTACACTTAGACTTATCTATGTTCAAGTCCGAAGGGACTGTATATTTCAAAGTCTTAGTGAGCCTTGTCTAAATCTAAGACTCCTATTTTGATTTTCTTATTATCTTGGTGACTTGTCCATTTTAAGTCTGGGAGCCTTGAATACAAGCTAAGACTCCCATATTTTATTTTCTACCTTTATGTTCATTTTAGTATTTTGATGTTCTTAAAGTTTAAATTCTATGTTCTTGTACATAAAATGCTCATAATGATGTTATAATGCCAAAATGATTTTTGAACCTAAAAGGCAATGATGACTAAAACTCTAAATTTGAAAGTAAGACCAAGATGATGATCTTGAGATTGTCATTATAATCACTTACTAATATAGAGAGCCTAGAATGATATGGAGATTCATAAAGTTATGAACCTTTATATATTGATAATTCTTTGTTATGTAATTTTTTTTTCTAAAAAATTATTTTTAATACATGAAAAATCTTTTATCAAAAGAAAAAACTAGGAATAAAACCATCCCCTTATTTTTTTTTGCAAAATTCCATGACTTATAAGTATAAAAAGTAGATGTGAAACTTTGATTTTTATTTCTCAAATCAACATGATTTTAATGTTTTTAAATGATAAAACCAAATAACAAATCCCAATCCCTATTTTGTAAAAATGCTGAGACTCCAAGGAAAGAAATTAGAAAATACAATACGAACATTTCTTTTCTTGAAATCACCAAAATTAAATGTTTTGAAAAATAAATTATCAAACAAAACTTGTTTATAAATTACATGAGTGTACTGGACTTTTTAAAGGAAGTAAAACAAATATAGAATCTCATTCTCAACTTTAATCACACATTTTAGAAATCATTAAAAAATGATTTTTACTATAAAGAATTCAGTTTTTCCATCCATGAATATAAAACCATTAACCCCATTACAAACCCCTTTTTTTTTGGGTAAAAATACCACTTTGAGCGACATCACTAGGATCATGTATGTATTATGAATCATTATTATGTTTCAAGTATGTTGGAGTATAAGAATAATAAATACTTGACTTAGAGGGTCTATATAAGGTGAAACTCATGAAAAATATCAAAATGGAGGTTTGGACATAATCTGATCGGTTTGTTTCGAGACCTAAATGACTTAAAATGTTAAAAATAACCTTTGAAATGGTAGAGTATTCGAAGCAGGTAGAAATTAACTACTCATATGGAAAATTCAAAGTTAAAATGAGTTAATTGTGACCATTTTAAGGTTAAAACTTAGTAACTGAGAATTCTACAGAGACTTAGTTTATTAGAGTAGAGTTTCAAGTAAAACTAGTATGAAATACTCATTTCGGGTATTTTCTTGATTCAGGTGATAAGGAGAATGAAGCACCATTTTTGAAGGATTACTTTGACTAGAAACCATAGCTAAGTTAGCTTTTCTTATGCTTTACGTATCTTGTATGTACTTGTAAAGTAAAGCACTAGAATATAGGGACAAGATAAAATAGATTTACATAGGGGTTCATCTTGGGATTATACTTAAGTTTCATCATTCTTGATCAATAAACGATAAGTATATCAAAACCTTGAATGGCTGATTAATGCACTTTGTTTCCATTATCATGTTGTTATGTATGTGATTATTCTAATCGTCGTCCCTAAATGAAAAATTAACCTAGTTAGAAGTTAATCAATAAAATGATCATTCATGGCATGTTGTTGCGTCATATTCATTTTCACTACTACTCTTTTGTGTGGTACTGGATGGGTAAGGTGCCCTACTCCAACATGAGGAGCTAAGTCATTTGGGGAATATGGCCTCATGGAGGAGCTACGTCGGATCGATCACATTGAGCAAAAAGCTCTGGGACTATAGAGGTGGTTGGTTAAAACCTAAATGTTAACTAAAGTTTGGGTGGTCATACAAACCTTTTTCAAAGCGATCCCTAACCTTTGACATGAAGGGCATAAATCCATTCTACGTATGGTTTCTGGATAATCATAAGTATTTATTAATCATATGGATCTTGCATTTCATATTTCTTATTAACAAATTTGTTTGTTGTGGTTTATGGGTATGCTATTGCGGGAATTTTCTCACGAAGCAAGTTATACTTATACCCTTGTAGATTTTTTTTGTCTTAGAAGCATTTATGGCTATGTCGAAGGGGATTATTTTGCACGGTAAGTTGGTAGCCCATGAAGACTTTGCTGACAAGGATAAAGTATTGTTAGTTTCTTGTAAAGACTATGTGTAGCTTCGGAAAGCCTTTAACGGGTTTTAATATTTAAGAATTTGACGAGGGTATGCCCTTTTGAGATGTAAAACTATGATCTTTTGAGTTATGTAATTTATGTTTAGTAATTATTATCTGCTATCATCTTAAGTTGCATAGCTACGCTGACATCCCTTTTTGTTGTGAAAGTATACTTTATGCATGATCTTGAAGCTTTCGTGTGGCTAAGGTAGCCATTCTTAATCTTAAATATTAAGTATAGTGGACTTTCAAGTTTATGGTACTTTTAAGGCGTGACAATTTAAGTTGGTATCAAAGCATCAAGAATAGACAAAGTGGACCATAAGGATAAAAATTAGAAATCCTAGATAGAAGAGAATAGAGTAGCTACTAGCCTAATAAGAACTAGAAGGGTAGGATAAGTTTATGGACTAATCCCTTTCTTATTTTATCAATTGCTGAGCCCAAGTGACATTAAGTTGAAGGCTAAGAATTTCCATATCCATGGAGCTGAACCTTTGTTGGAATACCATCAATGCCTTAGCGTATTATACGAAGACTATGCTTTGATTGGGAGACCTAGAAAAATGAGAGAAATCTTTGGGTTGTGGAAAAGAAGCCTAGGAGAAGATATGTGGGTTGACTTAATTGAAGGACTTAGATGTAACCCTATCTTAAAGTTGAAGATGTTAGAAGTTGAAGTGATCTATGCTATGGAAAAGTTAGGAGTCTTTTGGAGCAGAACTCACATGATCTAAGAAATGATCTTTATTTAAAGGAATAAATGAGCCTCGGTTTTCCTCCAATTTTCGAACCTAGAATGCCATAAGACCCTTGTATGTGTATGCTAGGACCACCTACTTGACCACACTACATGGCTTCAAGCTGATCATGAAAACTACATTTTCCAGTATGGTGTATACTGAAATCTTTTTAAGGACCCAAACCAAGATCAAATTGCCCCTCAAGGAACGTTCCTCAGAAGCAATGATGATTAAAGAATTTATATCCAAGATGTGTTGATGCAAGAAGATGAAGAGAAAGAAGAGGAAGATCCATAAGAGGACCCAGAAGAACAGTTACCTACTTTGGAGGAATACCTGGGCCATGCCCTTAGCCTAGAGCCCTCGTATAACCCGAACCATGGGATCACTTCAGGAGTGTGAGCTCCAAACAACAACATGGTAATCATAGATTCCAAGTTAGAGTTATATTCACCAACACATGGTGGGTGATGTAATCTGCCTCCCCTCAGTATGGATTAGGAAAGAAGCTGACCATTCACCAGTATCTTTATGCCATCATGGGTGGAAATAAGAGGCAACATGGCACCATGAGTTCCAACTGGCAATCCCCTTCCCTTTAAAACGATTGGTGCAAGTGATGTGAGAAGTTAGGGTTGATGGAGAATGTTATCTTTTTCCCTTTGTTTTAGGTTGTTAGTAAGGTGTTTTGCCAATTTGTTGAATGTCAAGTTATAGCTGATGATGTATTGACGATAGGTGAAAGAACAAGTAAGTAAAATGAGCTACCCTATGTGTCCAATGTGTTTCCTTTATGTAATGCATTTCGATTCCATGTAATGTTTCTTTTGAAATGAATGAAATTTTTCCTTATGTTTTAAATCAATATCACTTATGGAATTTCATTTCTCCATTTTTTTTTCTCTTTTTTCCCCCCTTCTAATTTTCATATATGATTTATTCTATTACATTATTTGAATATAAAGTTTATCATGGTTTCCAAGAGTTTTTCCACACATCTTATGAAAGAACTAATAACTTGGCTAAAAGATCAAAACTTACTTAAAGTTAAAACGCTAAACAACAAAATGCAAAGAGGAAGAGGGCATCCCCGACATAATACCAATACCCCACCATTGGAGCCATAAAATCAAAGAAATTTGCCCCAGCAAAACCATTAAGGGGATGTCTTAGCAGTAATCAGGAGGTTAGCAAATATGCTAGGAACTTTCCTATAACAAGTACAAAATATGCCTATGCTAGATCCTGCACTAGTTACAGCCCCACAGGAAGTTCCAATTGCTTCGACACTAACCGCCCCTCTACCACCACTGTCACCACCTAGACCCTATAGAAGCACTTTGCCCGACTTCATTGAAAGCAATCGCCATTTTAATTGAGCTTTTGAAAAACTAGATAAAGCTGAAGATTGGTTGGCTCAAATTAAGGCATTTTTTGCTACATTAGAAGTGTCCTATCATCTCAGACTTGACAATAGTACTTGCACGCTAAGGTTTAATGCAAGTGTTTGGTGGGAGTCCAAAAGTAGAGAACTACTGCCCTCAACTACTTAGGATATGTTCAAATGAGAGTTCTTGGAGAACTACTTTTTAGGAAGCCTTAGAGTTCAGCACAACGTCAACTTTCTACACATCTCGCAAAAGGGTAGAACCGTAGAATAGTATGAGACTAAGTTTAGCCGATTACTACAATACACCTCAGAGTCGTACAAGCATAGCAAGGAATTGAAGAGGCAGGTCTTTCTAAGAGGCCTAGACAAGGAACTACATGTTCATTTAGAGGAGTTTGATATATAAAATTTTTGTGAGTTAGTTGAGAGAGTTAGAAAAGTGGAAGGAGCAAAGAAGAGGAAGACTAAGGTGTCTAAAAAGAAGGTAGTAGTGTTTGGGAAGAAATCACATGAAGGATTGAGCTTAAGTTTCAAAGTGAAAAAAATCAAGTCTTTTGGGAGTTTCAAGAGAAATGAAAGTGGAAGGAAAGAGACCACTAAGATCGAAGTCACCTACTGGAAGTGTAAAGGAAAGCATTATTCGAAATAATGCACTCAATTGCAATATAAGTGTTACTTTTGCAGATGCCCTGACCACAATATCCTGGATTACCCTAAGAAAGCATCCACCATCTGCTATGTTCGTAAGCAACCTGGGCACTTCGCAAAAAGAATGTTAGAAAAGGAAGAATGCCCTAGCTAAGTCGACCCCTCCATTTGAAGGATCCGCATCTAGTAAGGAAAAAAACGGCAACGACAATGGAAGCTACCCTAGAGCCTTGGTTCATGGGATGAGGATATATAATTTGGAAGACCGGTGGATATGTAAGGAGACTAATGACGAAGAAGTTGAGCTTGTCGCCCTTGAAGAGAAAGATGATCACAACTTTAAACCAGTCATAGGTTAGCCTGAAAACCTTAGCTTTTTTTTTATAAGTCCTTGAAAAGTAACAGTTAAGCTAGGAATAGAAGCTGTAATCTAAGTAGTTTGGGTTATAGAATGGTTGGTACTATCATATAGGATATGTGAAAGCTAGTAATTAGTGTGTGTTGAATGCAAGAAATATACGGGTAGCTAGTCAGACCACTTACACATTGTTTGACACCGGAGCCACACACTCGTTTATCACCAATAGCTTAGTTAAGAGAATTGGACTGCTTATAAGCACGTCCGCTTCTAGCTTCAAAGTTAAGACCCCTACGGGAAGCATCATAGTAACAAAAGAGATGTTGAAAGACTATCCTATGGAGATACAAGGTCATCAGTCAACAAATGACTTGATCATGCTAGAAATGAGTAAGTATGAGGTGATATTAGGTATGAGTTGGATGACATTCACCAATGTCATGGTAGATTGCTGAAGGAAGAAAGTGAGCTTTATGGACAAAGATGGAAAAGAAGTTGTGTTTATTGGAGAGTCTATGCTTGTGAGGGAACTAGAGTTAAGTTCGTTTGAGTTGTTGATGGATGGGGAGACCATAAAGGAAAGTGAAAGCCATGTCAATGTGATAGGAAAAGCCTAGAGTGGACAACATAACCATTGTCAAAGCGCTAGTTAAGTTGAGAGAGTTAAAGAAACAATTACAAGAATTTATGGATCAAGCGTTTATCCAACCAATCATCTCACCATAAGGAACATTAATGTTGTTTGTAAGAAAAAGGATGGATCTATGAGATTATATATCGATTATCAAGAACTTAATAAGGTCACTATTAAGAACAAGTATCTACTTCTAAGGATCGGTGACCTTTTCTATTACTTGCAAAGAGCAATTGCTTTTCTATATATTGACCTATAGTTTGGATATCATCAGTTGAGGATTAAGCTAGAGGACATGCCAAAAGCTACTTTTCGAATGCTATGGGCACTATTAGTTCCTAGTGATGCCTTTCGGTTTAACCATTACACCTGTTGTATTCATGGACCTAATGAACTAGGTCTACAAACCCTTCCTAGATAAGTGCATCATCATCTTCATCGACAACATCCTAATCTACTTGATCACATGAGAACAACACGAGGAGCACCTAAGGATGGCACTGTAGATGTTGAAAGAGCATAAGTTGTACACTAAGTTGTTAAAGTGTGACTTTTGGTTAGATGGGATACCTTTCTTGGACATGTTGTATCGGGATAAGTAATATTGATGGACCCCAGAAAGATCAAAGTAGTAATAGAGTAGAAGCAACTAAAAATGGTAACTGAAGTGAGAAGTTTTCTTGGATTTGCTAGCTATTAAAAAAAGTTTGTGAATAATTTCTCCACAATAGCTAAGCCTTTTACTTAGTTAACTCAGAAAAACAAAAAGTTTATGTAGATGGATAAGTGGGAGAAAAGTTTCCAAGAGCTTAGGAAGAGACTCGTCTCTACTCTAATCTTAGTGTTGTCAAATCTTGACAAACCCTATATGGTGCATTGTGATGCCTCTAGAAATAGCCTTAGACGTGTGTTGATGAAAGAAGGAAAGGTGATTGCATATTCCTCGAATGGTTGAAACCGCACAATAAAAACTATCCGATGCATGATCTTAAGTTAACAGTTCTCGTTTTACGCACAAGTTATGGAGGCACTACCTATATGGGCAAAGATGCGAGTTATACAAAAATCATAAGAGTCTTAAGTACCTATTCACATAAAAAGAACTGAACGCAACAAAGAAGATGGCTAGAACTGTAAAGGATTATGACCTTGGAATCAACTACTGTTCAGGAAAGTTAATGCCATCGCTGACGTCTTGAGTTGAAAGAACCACACGAAAGTTGCCGCTTTATTCACAAGCCAAAAAGAGTTGATAAATGAGTTTGAAAATTTGAGCATTGAGTTTGTAAGTCAACATGTGGAAGTAGAGATTGGGGGTGGGGGGTGGTGGCGAGATAGGATGTGTATTGTTTGTTTAAATATTTTTCATAAAAGCCAATTAAAAAGAACACTTTTTACATTTTTGTTTCTTTTTATAATGAATGCACGTGATAGACAGTAAATAAATAACAAAATTTAAAGTACAAAAAAGTAAAGAAGACAGTAATTTATAGAAGTTTCTCCTTATGAGTCAGTCCTCTTTTCTAGCTCCACTGCTAGGGATCCGATTTTCTACACCAAGCGTTCTACTAATCCAATAGTAAAGAAAAGTTACAAACACCAATAGCTCTTGCTTAGTCTTTCAAGCCTACCACCCAGCTATGCACAAAGTACAACACTTCTGTAACCTCACTTTAAGTTAACCCTCACTCCAAAAGTAAAGAAAGTTTGTACAAGAATGAGAAAATATGTATTCTCTAGTTTAAGCTCGGAAAGTAAAGATTGTAAAATAGTTCATAGTATTTGTCAAAGTGTGTATAAGTTTGCTCAGAAGGCTTTTTCAAGTATGAAAGAGAACTTCAGGTGTGCTCTTGTTTTTTTCTCGTATTTCTTATTTAAATCTTGAAAAATAATGAATATATATTTGCTTCTTTAATTATTCTTCTTGATAGAAAGGATCTTCAAACGTTCAAACAAAAATCCCATAAAAATCTTCTAATGGCTTCTTTGTTTCACGGATAGGCTTGATATCCCTATTTTCATGGGATTTGAATATCTAATCAAAATATTTAAACTTTGAGTTGCTTGATAATATATTGTTCCTCTTGTGGTTCTTCATATAATGTTGATATTTTTCTTTGTTCGAAACTTCATTATCTTGATTAAATAAGCTTTGATTTGAAATTCAAAGATCCCTCTTTATGCAAATAAGCCTCTGCTGATGACTAACAAGATAGATCATATCTTTTAACTTATCCTAATCTTTTTCTTCATCCGTTGATATATTTATGTTGAGACAAAATAAATCTTTAATTATCTTGATTCGACAACTTTCCTTCATTTCGATAAAATGTCTTGATAAAACTTGTAAAAAAAATTTTCTTTCAACCAATTAGAACACTTGAAGAACTCAAGAAATAACTTAAAGAAAGAACACATGGATTATTATCCTCCTTATGTGAAATGAATTAAGTGCATTACCCAAATACTCTTAATTAATGGAGTCAAGGCTTCAAATAAATCCAACTTTTATTTTGATGATCTATAAAAACTGTATGAGTAAACATTATTCGAACCGAAGTAATATTCATCCAATTGCTTGTTCAAGTGTCTATTAAAACGTCTATTTAGCTGTCTTATTAACTATCTGCTTAAGTGCCTGTAAAAAATAAATACCTTTGTTCTACTCACTTAAAATAGATTCATCATATATCTTTTTAACCTTTTTATTATCGTCAAAACTCATTTAAGAGAACTCAATATTCTCCTCCTTTTTTATGATAACAAAACATTTCTCAAGTGATAAACTTATATATGTAAAAAATTGACAGCCTAAAGATTTTCAAAAACAAGTTTTTATATGCTAGGTTTGTCATAGAGACATTTATAAAACAAGTTCATCACTAGCTTTTCCTTCTCTCCCCTTTTGTTATCAGAAAACAAACAAAAAACAACATTCGTTTATCCCCCTTAACATGTGATACACATACACACACACACACAGGAGAAAAATTGATAATTATGAAAATATTAATAGAATTGTTCAACCATAATCATCATTCAAAAGATAAGAAATAACAGTTCAGCAAGAAGACAAATGATAGATAACATAAATCTAAAAGTAGTAACAGTCTTTAAAAGTAAAAAAAAAAAAAATGACAAATCGGTCTTAAAAATATGATTAGAAAAATTAAATTTTCTTTCTTCAAAGGCTTAACATTTTTTCTAGCAATTGTTTTGACTCGTCTTTTGGTTCTTTTGATAACTAGTTCAGCCTTTGGTGGGTTATCAATAGGTAGTTTAGGGTTAACTTCGGCAAGAGTAGGAGTTTTCTTTAGTTTATAAGGTTTTGCAATAGAAATAGGTTGATCAAATTGTTCAGTAGGGATTTTAGATTGGTGTTTTACGCTGGTTCAGAAATAAAATCTTAAGAGGAATCAATCTCTGGATTGATTGCATTAGGTTCTTATTCAGATTGTTCGAAAATCTCAGTCCGACTATGATGGAGATTAGAGGACATCACATGAGCTAACCAACAACTTCAATGATCCACCATAAGGCATTGGAGGTCAAAGGACATGGGCTAGAGCTAAGTGGGTAAGAGAAGCTTTTCATGGGTTAGTGTTGAAGTTGCAAGAGAAGGAATCGAGCTTCACCAAAGAAGAATCAACATTAGTTCACATCATTTAAGCTTCTACAAAGGTGGATAAAGGCTTGGAGAACCTTGAGAAGAGAGTTACATTGAAGACCAAAGACTCAGGACTGCATGAGGAGATAGGCCGACCCTAGGCTACCAGCCTTTATGGGATAAAGACCGACCTAAAGTGAAGGCCGGCAACTAGGCCGCCGGCTTAGGGATTTAGGCTGTCGGCTTACTAACTGGCCTAGAAGGCTACCGAAGTTTCGTCAAAATATAAGTTGCTATATAAGCCACCAGCCTTGTTTTAAATCCATAAATGTACCTTTTTATCGTGGGTTGTTTTATTTTCTTTAGTGTTTTAGTTAGTTTTGAAGACTATAAAACCCTAATGTATGCCTTGTTTGAGACACTTATCATTTGAATGAAATTACATCTTGTGAGAATACTCTCTTTTGTTCTTTGTGAAAGAACTCCATCTGATTTCTTCGATCTAATCGCTTGGGGAAATCAACATGATAACTCAGGTTTCAATCAATAGGTTAGGTTGAGGTCTAGTTCTATTTCACCATTGTTTCAAGACGTTCCTCGGGATTCAATTCCAATTTACAATCGTTGGGTTCTATGTTTAATATACCTAGGGTTTACATCACACCACTTGGAGGAACACCTTGCTTAACACTTGGAATATTCTCATTGTTTGCATTAACTGGAATAGTGTTTCCAACATCATCATTAAAGTTCTGTTGACCTTCTTAAATCGATGTCTTTGGAAAACTTTGAACAGTCCTTGTGGAGTGGGTGGCAGTTGTCCATCAAATCTTTCTTCAACATTTTTAGCACTCACAAACTTTAATTCCACAAAACTTTTCTTCACAAACTCCTCCAAATCTAATATCTTACTTTTCAAATTATCATCCCATTACTTGTCCTAGCTTCAAAGTCAATTTTCCTAAGAGTAGGTGACTTTGAGGCAGCTTCCTTAGAGTTGTCAATTGAACCATCTGATGAATCATAGGTTCATCCTTATTCTCCAATTTGTTTTTGACGAACTTCTTCTTGGTCCTCCTTTTCTTCCTAAAAACTTTCTCCTTCCCTTTCCTTTTTCTACTACTCTTTAGAATCTCTTTCTCATTGTTCTTATTTTTCTCTCTACAAGCTGCAGTTCTTTACACATTGACCATCTACTCAGGAATATCTCTTTTTGTATATTTATTATCCATATACATTGCACAATCTATTGAAACCGAACCTTCCTCCATACATGTATATTCATATGATGAAATGTACTTTCAGAAATATTCTTAATAGGAAATCTGCTATAAACCCCCTTAAGAAACTTTATCCTCTTTTCTTTTAAGAGAAACATAATCAGATTTCCATATGGTCTTTTTCTCTTGTTTTCAAACAGCTTTTTCAAGATCTTATCAGCTACATCCACACTCTTTCCTTTAGTTATTCCTAAGATAATTTTTGCTTCTTCCACATAGATATATGTTATACTTCCAATTCTTGGCAGAACATACGTATTAACCACTTTATGTAACATCCTAATTAACAAAGAGAATTAAAGAACAAGCATATCTCTTTGTGATTCAATATTGAAACCATCATTCAAATACTAAAACAACTCTAATTTGTTCATATTCAATACATCCCCATCATCAATTTCATTCTTTAATCCTAAATAATGAATTAAATCATTCTTACTAATCTCAACATTCTGACCACTTACATTTGATTTCAACCTATCTTTCCTCCTTGAATGTAGGTTTTCATAGAAATTAGCAGTCACTTCTCCAAACATAGTACACTTTATATTACATGGTTTTTGACAACCAATTCTATTCAACATCTCATCGACATGAAAACCATTCTTAATCATGAACTTAGAATCCAAAACTTACCGTCCATAATCTTACCTTGTAAAGGTATAAACTTCTAAGAAAACTAAGATTGAGGGTTTACCTGTTTCTTTCCCTTCAAAACTTTTGTTGAAACTTCCTTTTCACTTTCTGAAACACTATCCGTAGCAACCTCCTCTAAACTGCTATCATTGGATTTTTCAGATTTTGTCGAGGATCCTTGTTCCTCGCTGTGAATGTTTTCTTGAGATTTTTATTGACTGAGGTTTAAAGACATGGAATATTCTCTATCTTGAATTTCAATGGTTGTTTTGTTTGTCTTTTTGGCTCAAGAGAGCATTGTAGAGGCTCTTGATGAATTTCGGGGAGCCATGGTTTTAAAACAAAGCTTAGGGTTTGGGAGAGTGTTTAGAGCGAGAGAGATAAAGGAGGGAGTTTATAACTTTTATATTTGAAAAAGGATTTAAAAAAGGTACTTGCTGCATGTGTGGATTAAGGTAACGTGTAGGAAGATGTGAAGCCTCTTTCTTTTATTTAAGTTTATTCAAAACAGCATATTTATTTATTTATTTTAATTTTGAAGGGAAAACAAATATCTATTTCATTTCTAATAAGCTTAAACCTATTTTTATCCAACGGTTTTGTAAAAACATCAACTAATTGAAATTCAGTATTAACAAAATCAAGATTAATATCTTCATTATTAACATGATCCCTTATAAAGTGATGCTTTACTTCAATATGTTTAAATCTAAAATGATGAACTGGATTTTCTAAAAGATTAATATCACTTATGTTGTCACATTTTATTGCAATATTTTTGCAAACAAAACCATGATCACATAATTGTTGTTTAATCCATAGAACAAGCACAACAATTCTCAATTGAAACATATTATGCTTTAGTTGTTGATTCAACAACAGAATTTTGTTTCTTGGATGACCAAGATACGAGCTTGTCCCTTAAAATTTTACAAGTACCTGAATTACTTTTCCTATCTATCTTGCTGCATAATCAACATCTAAATATCTTATTAAATCAATACTATGATTTTTATGATACCAAATTCCTAATTATGTTATGCAAGATATATATTTAAAAATTCTTTTAATAGCTGTTAAATATGTTTCAGTTGGATTTGTTTGAAATGTAGCACATACACAAACAACAAACAATATGTTTGGCCTACATGAAGTTAGATATAAAAAAGATCCAATTAAGCTTCTATAAAGTTTTTCATGTACCTTTTTGCCTAAGATATTAGGATCTAACCTTAATGAAGTTGACATAGGTGTTGCAACTCCTTTGACACTTTCATAGCCAATTTTTTTTAGCATTTGCTTAACATACTTTTCTTGATGAATAAATATTCCTCATGGAGTTTGCTTGATTTGTAGTCTAAGAAAGAAGTTTAACTAAGGACATCTCAAATTTAGCCTGCATTAACTTTGAAAATTCCTTGCAATATTTTTCATTAGTAGAGCCAAAAATTATATCATCTACATAAATCTATACTGCTAAGATATCATTATTAAAATTTTTTATTAAAAGAGCTGTGTCAACTTTTCCACTTGAAAAAATTGTTTTTGATAAGAAATTCACTTAACATTTTATACCATGCTCTAGGAGCTTATTTTAAATGATAAAGAGCCTTTTATAATTAAAAAGTAATAATCTTCTTTAGATGGATCTTCAAATCCTGGTGGTCATTTAACAAATACTTCTTCTTTTGTATATAAATTTAAAAATGCATTTTTTACGTCCATTTGAAATAGATTGAAGTCTTTGTAACAAGCATAGGCTAATAATAATCTAATAGCTTCTAATCTAGTAATAGAAGCATAAGTTTCATCAAAATAAATTCATTCTTCTTGTGAATACCCTTCGGCAATAAACCTTTCCTTATTTCTAAGTTTCTTACCTTATTCATTAAGTTTATTTTTTAATACCCATTGTGTTCCGATTAAAGATCGACAAGCAGGCCTGGCAAGCCAAGTTGAGCCGGCCTACATCGATCTACAGGTTAAACGGGCCAAAATATCTAGGCCCGAGCCCAGCCCACTTTAGCTTACAGGCCAAACGAGCCGACCCGTAGCCAAATAAAATTTTTTTATTTTCTATTTTTTGTTATTTTTTATGTTATTTTATGTGAAAATTAGAATATTTATATATTTTAGGGTTATATATATATATATATATATGAAAGATCAATTTTGTTGCTGTAAGCCCCGGAAAAAATTTCAATAAATAATTTTAAGATGAACTTCGAAAATAAACCCTAAAAATCACTCCAAATTAAAACCGAATTACAACTAGTCTTAAATCACGAACGAATTCGAAAAATTTCCGAATCTTGGGAAAAATAAGAATTCCCAAAAACAAAGTAAGAACTCAACATACTACAATTCCAAAGCCACTACGTACACAAATTCCATACGTGACTCCGGTTCATAAAGTCGGGTAATATAGATCCCAAAAACGAATTATTAAAAAGCAAATAACGATTAACATTCGGAAATGAAACGCAATTCAAGAATTCCAAAAAACGTTAAAAGATAATAAATACTTACAAAAATAAAATTTAAAATAAACTTCTCAAATTAAATATGTTGTATGAACATAAATATCAGTTTCCAAATTGGCAAAGGTCTAAACCGGAAAATCACCCGGAAATCCTAACCGGAATACAATAGTGTAAGTCCGGCAATCTAGTGCCCCTAACCCTAGAGGCCGAGATGTAGTTTAAATATATAGAATAGCTCATAGTAATATAAGTTTGTTTAAAAATATCATTGATAAATTTTTGACCTATTTCGAACCCGTTCGGATACAGACTTCGAAAAGCGTGTCCCGGGGCTCGAGATATCAAAAACATACCAATAGTACCGTTAGACTCGTAATTTCATAAGAATTCTAAATATATCAGTTATGAAATTTTTCGGGTTATAAAAGTTACAGTTATAACCTTTTTATCGTATTTCCATTATTACCGGTAATTGATTAGTCATTTGCACTATTCATTTTTATTTCATTACAAAATTTTATTATTCTTATAAAGTCTTATATTTTTAGATAAATATTTTATATGTTATAGAAAATTTTGTTTTTCTAAAATTTAGTTCGTTCGGGTCTTTACGGGATCAGATTCTGTTTAAGACTCGATACTAAAAATAAAAAATTAATTTAATAATTGAAAATATTTTAAAAATATTTTTATTTTCATAAAATAATTTTTTAGAATTTTTCGGGTTATAAAAATATCATTTATAGCCCATAATCGCGTATTTTGATCATACCGGTAACATATTTGTTAAATTACTAAAATAATTCAAATAATTATTTAATTTTAAATATGAAAAATCTGCTACAAATATTTGGAATAAATTTTCTAATTTTATTTTATTTTAATTTATTTTATTAATAAAGTACTTTTACAACCCATACCTTCAAGTACACCTTACACATATCACTTCCTTTTCACTTCAATCTTTCTACACATTATCCCACAATTGATGGCAGATTTTTGACCCTCTTTATGGCTGCCATGGTCCTTTATTTACTCCTATTTTGACCAAAATTAATTATATTTCAATCCTTCTTCAAAAAGTTACATTACACATTAATTATACAATTCAAATTTGAGTCAAATTTCAACAAAATTCACTCTCTCTCCTCACCATCATTCACGTGCAGCATGGCTCCCTCTTGGCTGCCCTTGTTTTATTTTTTTCTCTCATTTATTCAATTAAAACACTCATTTTCTCTCTCTCCTTCATTTACTCACTTTCCCTCTTTCATTCTTTAGCTTTTTCTCTCTCATTTTCCTCTCTTTTCTTCTTCATATTGTTCTTGTTTCCTCAAGAACACATGCTGCCCCTATCTCTTCCATTAGCTTCCACCCACATTTCTTGAAGATTTCTAAGCAAATCTTCATCTCAAAGCCTCCATAGGTGATATAGGTAAAGTGTAATGAAGGTTTCATGCATCAAATGACCTTCCATAAGCTTAAAAGCTTAGGATGATGATGCCAAAAATGAAACTCTCCTTTTCTCTACTTTTATTATCTTGTATTTCAATTATTTTCTTGTTTAAAGTTGATATATATTGTAGATCTAACTTTTTATAGCTTTGATTTTTGTTTATGCCATAGATCTTGTATTTAAGTTGTTATTTTTGTTATTCCTTATGATTTATGCATAGATCTAGCATCCACATGTCTATCTTAGTGATTCATGCATGTAAAACTAGTTTAGAAAACTAGATCTAAAGTTTTGAGTTCATAGATGCATTAGATCTTTGTTTATGTTCATGAACAACTTGCTATAGCTTGATGATGGTAGGAAAGTTGTAGGAAACCCAAGATCTATTTTGTTTTCAACAAAAATCAATTTTGAAAATTCGGATGAAAATGGAACCATATTTAGAAAAGTGGTTTTTCAACTTCAAAATGTATATTTTTCATTTAAAATGAAGGGCTTAGGGTATAGATACCATAAATGAAAGATTTTGATAAATGAAGTTTAGATCCATGATGTTTATAGCTTATTACCATGCATTTGTTTTATGTTTATGTTCATATAAAGTATAGATCTTAGTTATGAACTCAAACAAAATTGTGGAATTCGTATTTTGGCAAGACCCCCATTTAAAAACCACTTTCCAAGTGTCAAAATGTAAATTTTACTTAAGAAAATGAAGGCTTAATATATGTATATCATCAAGACTTCTTTTTACAAGAATCAAAAGTGATTTCCAAAAGTTATTTTCAAAATAAAAATTCTATTTTCGGATTTTGGCCAAGGCCTATTTTAAAAACATGTTTTCCAACTCAAAAATGAAGTTTTTATTTAAGAAATGAAAGGCTCATAAGATATGATATGTAAGGAATGGATTTTCATGAGCTTAGATAGATTTTATCAAAAGATATAACCAAAAATGAATTTTGTAAATTCGGATCCCAACTAAGACCAATTTTTAGAACCCATGTATCAACTCCAAAACTCATGTTTTATGTGAAAAATGAAGTATATAGGTAATAGATATCATTAAGCAATGATTTTTACAAGTTAAAATGAGTTTAGCATGAGTAAGGTGTTAAACAAGTAATGGAATTAAATGAAAAATTTTGAGTTAGTGATCAATTGTCAAATTCGTAATTTGAGATGATGCATAAGTAATCACTTAGTATTTGAGCTCAAATTGCAAGCTTTATGTGTTAAATGAAGTCCTTAGGTAATTGATATAGTAAAGCCTTAAATTTTAATGTTTTAAAACAAGTTTTCCCCAAATGAATCATTCAAAAAGTGGATTTTCTAAAATTCGGATTTTTGAGTAAATCAAATTGGAAAAATATTTACAAAGTGTAAAATGAAAATTTTTATGTAGAAATGAAGGTCATAAGTAATAGATATAATGAAGACTTAATTTTAACAAAAATAATTTATATTTCTTAAGTAATAAATCCAAAACAAATGAAATAATCAAAGTTAGGAAATTAGTATTCTTAAAAGTAGTTATTCTTGAAGTCTTGTAATATAAGGAGTTATGAAATTTTCTTTAGCAAGAATCATCAAGACCATACATTCATTAAGCTCATCTCATGTCATTCATGTTAGGAAATCATTCATATTGTATGTATAGCCAATTTCTATAGTAGGAACATTACAAACTCTTACAAAACTATTTTTCGAAAATTGAAATTGTTGCTGCCTTAATCTGATCTAACCTTTTCAAAGCTTCAATGTTTCAAAAACTTAAATTAATATTATAAATATATAGATCTTTCGAAGTAGATAGAAATCGATATATAATTGGCGAGATTCCGAGTTAAAATGACCAAGTTATGGCCGTTTTAAGTTGGAATTCCCGCTTAGGAAGAATTACGAATTTGATAATTCGTATAAGATCGTTTAGATTAGTTTGAGTTGAAATACTTATTAGAGTATTTCTTCCTTTTAGGAGATCCCGAGATCGAAGATTCCCTGCCATCGAATTATTATTACTAGAAGACCGAGATCCAATGGCCGAGTGAGTTTTCTCCTTGCTTGTTACCTTGATTGTGCTTGTAGTTAGTTGCATTAGAATTATAGGAACAAGATAAAATCGATATGAATGGGGATGGGAGATATGATGAAATTGTGATGAATGTATGCCAAGAATACTAAAGCATATCGAAACCACGATTTGATTGAATAACTGAACCGTTCATATTATTTCTGTTATATGTGTGATATTGGTTTGTCACTCTAAAGAATGTATAAATTTGTGACCTAAGAAAAAATTAAATTGGTCATGCATCGCATTGGACATATTGCATTTGGTAGCATGCTACTTCTACGCAGGACGATTGGTATGGTCCGTGGATGATTCGTTTGGATAACGAACCCGGTGCCAGAGCTCATTCAGGGGTATTAGGCGCATGTGAATGCATTCTTGGATGAGCCTAGCCGAGTCGAGCGCTAAGAGCCGAAGACTTGGGGACTAGATGCGGTCGTGTAGACTCAATTACCATTCCTAACCCAAGATACGGAGGGCGTAAATCCGTTCTGTGTGTGGGTTCCGGATACCCATGCATAATTGCTTGCTCACGTGTTTGTTCATGCATAAATATGAATGATTATAACTTGTTGTGTTATGGTATGGAATTAAGGGAATTCTCACTAAGCTAGTGTAGCTTATACCCCTAAAGTTGTTTAAATGAACAGGTTATCAAGAATGCAAAGTGGCGACTGAATTTATTGGAGCAGGGAATGACTCTGGGATCTTGGTAAAGAATGCGAATGTTTGAAGTTATCTGCTAGTTTTATGATTTATCTTGTAATAGTTTCTGTAGGGAAGTTTGTGGATGAATGTAATTGAAGTTGAATGATTTGTATTACGAAGTATAGTGATTCGTATATGAAGTATAGTGGTTTGCATCGGAAGTATAGTGGATTGCATTTCCTTTACATTGTTACTCAATTGTATCAACATAAAATGTATCATTCCGATGTGTCTCCTTTATGTGTTAGACGCCTTGTACATAGTATGGAAGCCTTCGCGTGACTGAGGTGGTCATTCTTGGGCTTTAATATTGTGTACGGCGGACTGCCACGTTTAGGGTACCCTTCAGGGCGTGACAGTTGCTACTTTGATTACTTATATATAAAAGCAAGTTTTTTAAATGATTTATTAGATATCATATTACGTTTAGATCAATAAATATATAATTTAAAAAATGTTATAATGTTTGTGATACATGTATCAATCTATTTTCTTCCATAAAATATCATAAATAATCACTAATATATTATTATATTATTGTTATTCTTCCTCCTTTTTTTTTTCCTTTTTTAAACTCTTGGCCCATGGGCTAGCCCGGCCAATCATAGGCCAGCCCACTTTAGTCCACAAGCTAAATAGGTAAGGCCAATTTAGCCTGCATTTAAACAGCCTAGCCCACGGGCCACTAGTTCCAATAATGGATTTATCCTTCGGTCATGAAACTAATGTCCACACCTGATTTCTTTGGAATTATGCTAATTCCTTTTGCATAGCATTGATCCAGTTACTATCTGTTAAAGCCTCATTCACATTATTAGGTTCAATTTCATATAATAAGGAAAATTAAATTTCAATATCTTGGATCTTTGATCTTGTTTTAATTCTAGAATGTATTTTACCAAGCGCTTCATCTAGCGGATGATAGGATTTAAATCTCCAAGGTCTAGAAGATTTGGTTACAACCTATTTAGGTTTAGTAGTACCTTCTCGCAAACTATCTAGGAGATTATCTAACAATCCTTCTATAAAGTTGTCTGTTAGACCGTCTACTTAGTTATTTAGCCAACCTTCTTCTTTAAGCTCAATTGAACCTTCAGTTTTAGGTTCCATAGGCACTCCAGCCGTATCTTATTTACCTTGTTGATGATTTAAATATCCATCCTTATCCATTTTAATTATGACACTATCCATGATCGGGTTATCAACAAGCTTGACATTTATAGATTCTTCTACTACTCTAGTTACTTGATTAAAAACATGAAAAGCCTTATTGGACGTAAAATAACTAAGAAAGATTCCCTCATAAGCTATTTCATCAAATTTACCAAAGTTCTGTCTAAATTTCTTGACAAAGCATTTTGTCTCAAATTTGTGAAAATATGACACATTTGGCTTCCTACGTTTGTACATTTCATAAGCTTATATAAACACAATTGTAATATAACAAGATGTGTATACTCCTTCGACCCACAAATTTTTAGCTACATTATTTTCATTTAGCATGTTTCGAGCCATTTCTTGTAAAACTCTGTTTTTTCCTTTCTATGACTCATTTTGCTATGGAGTATATAGAGCAAAAAAATTATGTTTTATGCCATTTGTCTCACAAAAGTCGATAAAATTTTTATTTTCAAATCCTTTACTATGATAAGTTCTCAAACTTACTATTGAAAAGCCTTTTTTTTTCACTTTGAACTTATTTTAAAAATTTTTCAAAAGCATCAAACATATCACTTTCATTTTTAAGAAATAAAAATCATGTAAAATGTGAAAAGTCATCAACTATAAACCATAATTATTATCTCCTAAACTTAAGTTCTTATTGGACCAAAAAGATCAAGATGTAAAAGTTCTAAAAGACATTTTATAGAAATAACATTTTTAGATTTATGAGAAATCAAAACCATTTTATTTTTCAAACAAGTGTCACATTTGATATTTTAAAAGAAGAAATTTTTGTAAACCAATAACAAAATTTGTTTTTCAAAATTTCTTCTAATTGTGAAAAATTAACATGTCCAAGTTTTTTGTGCCAAACAAAAAAAAATTATTATTTATTGTTAAGAAACATCTTTCAACATCCACTCTTGCGGGTGTAACCATATAAATATTCCCTTTTATGAATATAAACCCCAGAAATTTTCCACATTAGTATATGACTTTACAATAGATTGTATGAACTAGCTAATAGATTTAGATTCTAATAAAAGCCTAAGAATAGATCAGTGCATGGAATTTGGCTAGTTAAGGATTTAGAAATCGAATAAAGAACTTCTTTAACCCTAATTGATACCAAAAACGAGATTTCGCATCTTGAACTAATAATTCAAGATATGATTAAAAGAAAATTTAAAATTCAAAACTGAACTTGATATACAAATAGATTTAAATAGAAAAATATAAATATAGAGATTAAATGATTGCTTTTGGAACTCAACAATGACTTGAGACTAGTACAATGAATAGTAATGAGCCTATATTTGGATTTAAACTCTAAATTCAAGATTTCTAGTTAGTATTAATAGTTACTAATAAAACTTCATGATAGGTTTTGACAACTAAAGATATATATATTATATAGTTTAGCCTTTATATCAAATGCGATATTAAGTAACTAATTAACTACGCTTATAGATAAGAAACGATAACCTAAAGATAAACCGTTAGGATTATAAATACACAACGAAAACATAAACTGACGAATAACTCAATATCTGAACTTTAGATAAATAATTGAATTATGTTATTGTTCTAATCATGGTTTTCTTAAGTTATTGAAGTCTAAAACAAAAATTGACCTAATGAGCTTAAGAAACCTTAATCACGGGAGATAAAATTCTACATATAATTAATCACGTATATATAAAACTTAAAATTGTATTATTTGATAACCTAGGTATTTTGTATAACCCTATAAATATGTCTTTGTACAAAAACTCTCAAATATTAGCTAATTTGTACCTGTATAACTTGCTAAATTATCATAAAAGTAAGTTAATTAATTAACTAATATATATATTATATATGTTTTCGGTGGAGAGCTTGGCTTGGAGAGCATGAAGAAGAAGGAGCCGAAAATTTGATCAATCATGCAATCATTTGTCAACAAAAGCAACCTAAAGACCAATCAAAAGATGCCAACTCAACCATTCATTAATTACCATGAAAACAACAGATCAAATGTAGCCAAATGAGGAGGGAAAATCGAAGGAAATTGACAGCTGCAAGTTTCTCTCTTCTTCCTTCTATATATATATTGAATACTCTTAATGAACAAACAAAAACCCACAACTCTCTCTCGAAAATTAGACCAAAACTACTCCTAAGTAGCAACCAAAACAAATTGAAAACAGATATCAAACCGTTCGAATCATCCAAGTTCGAATCGGAAGAAAAACGATACGAAAAATACTTGAAATGAGTTCAAAGGTGAGTTAATGTAATTCAAATGGTTTTCTTTTTAAATCTAAGGATTAGAACTGACTTCTGATAATCATAGGAACATAATCAACACAAATACAAGCTTCGAATTCCATTGGATCGGCTCAACCAAGGTAAAAATCTGAAACCCTTGTTGTATTCTATTAAGATCGAAATCTAAGAATATATGTTTGTAGAAGTGTTAAGAGTTGTTTTATGTCTATATATAAGATATAGAAACACTTAGGAATGATTTATGAATGTTTTTAACGTGGAAAATTTATGAAATATGAATAGGATCATCGAGGAAGATGATGAATAGTGCTAACACTGTCTATAAGCCGGCAATGTAAACATTAAATACCGGCGGCTTACAAGGATAGGCCAGCGGTGTAGAGACGACTTACACTGAACAAAAGGTACGTAAAAATTATTTTCACGTAAAAATAAACGAAGGTCAGACATCTAGGATTCTACGCCGGCGGCTTAGAGATCGGCGTACGTTGAAAGCCGACAGCTTTCAAAGCCGGTGCACTTGATATAAATCTATGTGTAAAACAAATCAACACCGGCCCCTAGGTTTCGAAGCCAGCGGCTTTGAACCGACGTATACTTATATTTTTTCTACGAAAGTTTGTCTTGATATGAACAGAATTTATATATACATATATATATATATATGCAATAAACTTACTGATAATAAATTATACATATATATGATAATACATAATTCATTAAGTAGATAAGTAAATACAAATATTTAGAATATTTTGATTAATATTTGATAATTCTTAAAACTCTAGAATTAGAGAAAAATATTAAGTGTTAATAAAAGTTATAAATAGTCAAATATTTGTTCTAAATAGATAAAATAGGTAAGAATGGACATTGAAATAAGCTAAATTTATGAGTAATGTGACTTCTAAAAATAACAAAACAATTATATGAGATAAATTAGGAGAAACACGATGACACTAAGTAATAATGATTTCTTATTTTGAGTTCAGTATAGAATAACATAAAAATTAGTATTAGTTACTACCAAAGCTTGATAAATATCATTTGTTCTTAAGTAATATATGGCAATTTTAGGCCAAAATTTTCTTTTTCAAAAATTTGAATGAAATCTGGAATTTGTGTTGGAAAATTAAAGATAGCATCTAAAAAGTGAAAAATTGACTTGTGAAAGTGCTTTACTCACCTATACTGTTGTGATTTGAGTACTTAGTTAAAATTGAGTAGTGAAATCTTTAAGGAACAGATTTACTATGTAATTTGGCTTTAGATTTGGAAGTTTGAAAGTAAGTCGAGTCCTTAAGTGAAAAATAAACAGGTTTACTTCTAGGAAGAAAGCTAACTTATATACTTTTATAAGTTCTTATTAAAGAATTTTTCACACTTAGTAAAAGAGAAAAGGAAGTCTTTTTCTTAGTGATCTTTGATAAAAAAAAGTCTTTAGTTTTTTGTTCCATTCAAAAGTAGAAACAAGCATAAGCCTATACTCCTCTAACTCAAACAATCGAGTTATGAGTATCCAAACTTGAATGTTAGAGTGAGGAAGAGTTCGTAGGGGTCCTTTAAAACCTGGTCACTTGGGTGATGAACCCGAGATGTACCCCTCATGAACTCACTATAACAATAAGGGAGGAAAGGCTAAAGTTCATATATGTGCTTTGAAATGAAAATTAGAAAAAAGAAAGAGCTGAAAAGAAACGGACAAAAACCCGTCCAGAGTTCATCTCTGAAGGCTCTAAATAATGCTTGAATGAAAAATGAAAAATGAATGTTGAAGCAATCAAACGGAATAAGACTTATAATAAACAGAGAGAAAATCTAGGGAAAGAACTGATAACAAATGCTTTTGTTCTGTGTTGGTAAGGTATAAGTCGTTAGATGTCCAATGAAGTCTAAATGGGTATTTTTCCTTATTGGACTGAGTACTTACTTTTGAGTAGAAGGATCTTTGGTTAAATATATGGTTCAAGTTTGTTTTGTTTAGATTAACTACTGAATTTTCATTTTAGTACTCTAATTACAAGTCCTCAGTTTGGTAAGAGCGATAACCACTGAAAATTACAAGTCTTGAATCAAAAGAACAAAGAAAAGAAATGCTTGAATATGAATTCTGAAAGTAAGCACAATCCAGAATAAAATTTCTCTTTAGCTATATTGGTTTTGCTTGAGGACAAGCAAGAGTTTAAGTGTGGGGAATTTTTGAGATATATTTTCTCAATTTATATTGGATAAAACTTGATCAACTTGTTATTAATTTTATAGAAAATTATGAGGAATTGGTCTTAATAAAGTTAATGTTATATTTCAGGTTTTTAAAGTGAATGAAAAGATTTAGAGGAACTAAGACGGGAGATATACATCAGAGGAGTCATGGCCGCCAGCCATCATGGAATTGCCGCTGGTCAACATTCATGGCCGGCACTGGGTGGATAATGGCCGCCGCCATCAGCACTGCAGAATTTTGCTCGAGAATTTTTAGCTGCTAGCCATGTTATAACACCTACCAGCCACTTCTATATGAAAATTATTATCTAAACCTAGTATTATTTCAATATAGGAGAGATAGATTCATTCATTCCTGATTCATTCACACAACATTGTAGAAAACCCTAGAGAGATTTTCTAAGGATCATGATGTGGCTAAACTCCAATCTAGCCAAAGGATTGCTACATATTCAATTCAAGATGATTGTGAGATCAAAACGGTTCTATTATATTGTTCTTAAATTGAGTATTCATATTTCATCTGCTTTATATGTTATTATTGTATGTTTATTGATTGCAGCTTTGGATCCGGTTGTATGATTGACAAACAAAATCAATCAATTAGGAAATCATATCCGTATTGTATGATCTTTCTAATATATGTGATGAAACAACACGATTAATTATAACCAGATGATTGATTTGTGTTGTTGATGAAATATAATCTAGTTTAAATGATTCATGCTTTTAGATTGTTGATTAGGATTGGTAGTCTCTCTATTTCATAAAGCAATTGATAGATTAAATCCTAAGAGCGTATTTAGGGTTGTCTAATCAATTAGGGAAATAATCAAAGATCTTATCTTGATTATCGAATCATTAAGGAAAGATAGATTTTCAGAGCATGTTGAAAGTCATAACCAATCTATTCAATAAAGGAACAATAATCTTTGAGTCAATGATCAATCCCAAGAATTGAATTGTGGTAAGACTTTGGTTGGATATTTTCCTAATATAGAATTTTCGTATTTAGATATAGAATTTATTTAATTGTTTGATTCAAAAACCCCCCAATTTTTCTCTTTTCTCAATCTTGATAGAAATAGATTTTTACTAGTTCCCTGTGGAGACGATCCTGCTCAACCCTATTTACAAATCTTTAGAGTAAGTTAAATATAAAATTTTTTATTTGTTGGATTCGACACCCACCAAATTTGGCGCCGTTGCCGGGGAACTGGTGTCAAAGATCTATTTCTATTTATTTTTATTTTTATTTTTGTTTATGACCCGTGCTTCTCACAAAGGTATTTTAGAATTTGATTCAAATATAGAGAAGACGGAACGGGAATTGCGCCAACAATCAAAACAGCGTATTCTAGACGCAACTTCAACTTCATCTCCTGGATTAAGTCAAGCATTGGAATTAAAATAATCATGCAGTGAGACAGAAAGAGAAAAATATGAAAGTTTGGATTTAGAAGAAGAAAAGGAAGAGATGGCAAATCCGAACCGAACACTTAGACAATTGGCAACTCCAGATGTGACTCAACAACCACTTTGCATTCAATATCCTGAGTTGAATGTGGACTTTGAGTTAAAATCTGGGTTGATTCATTTATTGCCTTCTTTTCATGGCCTGGAAAACGAGGACCCTCATAAGCATTTGAAGGAGTTCCACGTTGTCTGTTCCATCATGAAACCTCAAGGGATTTCTGAAGATCAAATAAAATTGAGGGCTTTTCCTTTTTCTTTGAGGGATAAAGCCAAAGATTGGCTATTCTATTTGCCCCTGGATCAATTACCACTTGGACTGATATGGTTAAAGCTTTTCTGGACAAATTCTTCCCTGCAACAAGAGCTGCAAATATTAGACGGGAAATTAGTGGGATAAGACAAAGGGACACAGAAAATCTTCACGAATATTGGGAGCGATTCAAGCAATTGGTTGCCAGTTGTCCACAACATGGTATTTCAGAACAGCTTTTGATCCAATATTTCTATGAAGGTCTGCTGCCAATAGAAAGGAAAATGATGGATGCAGCGAGCGGAGGAGCGATTGTAGACAAAACCCCTGCTCAGGCTCGGGATTTGATATCACTCACGGCTGCAAACTCACAGCAATTTGGCTTCCGTCACGATCCTTCAACAAGAAGAGTCAATGAGGTAAGTGTTTCTCATCTAGAAAATCAATTATCTAACCTGACTTCTCTAGTACAGCAAATTGCTCTTGGAAACCATCAACAAGCGAAAGCTTGTGGTATATGTGCTTCCAACCATCCCACAGACATGTGTCCAACATTACAAGAAGATTCATATGCGCATGCAAATGCGATTGGAGTATTTCCAGGACAACCACAACCACCTCAAAGAAAATATGATCCCTATGCCACTACATACAATCCTGGATGGAGGGATCATCCAAATTTCAGTTACCAACCAAGGCCACAGAACTTTCAGCAATATCAACCAAGGCCACAACAACCACCACCACAACAGTCTTCGTCTTCAAGTTCAGGTACATCACTTGAAGATATTGTTAAGTCTCTTGCAATCAACACTAAACAATTTCAGGATGAGACGAAGCAAAGCATTCAACATTTGGAGGGTCAGATGAGTAAACTTGCCACTTCAGTAGGTAAGTTGGAACAGCAAGGTAAGTTACCTTCTAACACCATTAATCATAGAGAAAATGTGAGTGCAATTTCCTTGAGATCTGGCAAGGAATTGCAAGACTCAAATGAGAAGGTAATTGAGACCGACTCCAATGAGAAAAGTGAAAAAGAGAACCCCCACATGGAGGAGAAACAAGTAGAAAAACCCCCACCACAGATTTATAAGCCTATACCCCCATTCCCTTCTAGGTTGAATCAATCCAAGAAATTGGATGAAGAGAAGGAAATTTTGGAGACTTTTAGGAAAGTCGAGGTGAATATTCCTTTATTGGATGTGATTAAGAAAATACCTCGATATGCTAAGTTTCTGAAAGATCTTTGCACAAACAAGAAGAAGCTTAGAGGAAATGAGATGGTTTATATGGGTGAGAATATTTCTGCTGTTCTTCAGAAGAAGCTACCACCAAAGTGCAAGGACCCTGGTACGTTTTCTATTCCTTGTACAATAGATCAAGTTAGGATTGAAAATTGTATGTGTGACCTAGGAGCTTCAGTTAATATCATGCCCTTATCTATTTAAGAAGTTGAATATTGGATCTTTGAAAGAAACAAGAGTAATCTTGCAACTTGCAGATAGATCTAATATATATCCATCAGGTATTTTGGAAGATGTTTTGGTACAAGTCAATGGATTAGTGTTTCCCGCTGACTTTTATGTAATTGATATGGGTGAGGAGATGTATTCAAAATCACCTACACTTTTGCTTGGGAGACCATTTATGAAAACATCTAAAACCAAAATTGATGTTAATGAAGGGGTTATGACTATGGAATTTGATGGGGAGATCATTAGATTCTCGGTAGATAGTGAAAAGAAAATTAATTCAAATATTTCTAATATTTTTGCTATCTCTAAGAATGACAATCAGGTTGTGGAAGTGCAAGAAGAGAGCCTAGTTGATGAATCAAAAGTGGATGGACTTGGTGAAAATTTAGTTGACACTGGACAAATTATGGAGAAGATTGGAGATGATAAGTTGAATTCAAAGGAGGATGAGCATAAAAAAGACACTAGTGATATCTTCTATGATCAATTGTTAAAAGCTTTAGATGGAGAGATCGCTAGGGTGAATCATGAGAAGAATTTAACTGAAGGATATCCTATGTTTGAGAATTGGGAATCCTATATCTTTGAGCCTCCATAAGAGAATGACTTGGAATAGTCCAGCTAAGGACTATAAAGAAGCGCTTCATGGGAGGCAACCCATGGTTTTTGTTACTAATGCTTTTGTTTTTGTGTGTTTTGTTTTCTTTTATTTGTTTGGTTTTGTAGGTCTTAGATCTTGAACTGAAGAAGAAAATCTCTCTCATGAGTTTTAAAGGACAAAGAACTTCAAAGGAGCTTCAAAAGAGAAACCGGGAAGTACCGTTATTCCTATTTCTTTTTATTTCTTTCCTACTTTGTGCTGATTTAGAAACAGTGAGGACACTGTTTACTATAAGTGTGGGGGAGGGATAAAATTATGAATTTGAGTATTTCATTTGGTGATATATGACTTCTGAAATTATTTTGCATATATAAGACATCTGGAATTGAAATGTGTACCCACACTTTAAGCTGTTGATCATTTGTTCTTAAGTAATATATGGCAATTTTAGGCCAAAATTTTTTTTTCAAAAATTTGAATGAAATCTGGAGATTGTGCTGAAAATTAAAGATAGCATCTAAAAAGTGAAAAATTGACTTGTGAAAGTGCTTTACTCACCTATACTGTTGTGATTTGATACTTAGTTAAAATTGAGTAGTGAAATCTTTAAGGAACAGATTTACTGTGTATTTGGCTTTAGATTTGGAAGTTTGAAAGTAAGTCGAGTCCTTAAGTGAAAAATAAACAGGTTTACTTCTAGGAAGAAAGCTAATTTATATATACTTTTATAAGTTCTTATTAAAGAATTTTTCAACACTTAGTAAAAGAGATAAAGGAAGTCTTTTTCTTAGTGATCTTTGATAAAAAAGTCTTAAGTTTGTTGTTCCATTCAAAAGTAGAAACAAGCATAAGCCTATACTCCTCTAACTCAAACAATCGAGTTATGAGTATCCAAACTTGAATGTTAGAGTGAGGAAGAGTTCGTAGGGGTCCCTTTAAAACCTGGTCACTTGGGTGATGAGCCCGGGATGTACCGACTCAATGAACTCACTATAACGATAAGGGAGGAAAGGCTAAAAAGTGAAAAGTGCTTTGAAAGAAAAATTAGAAAAAGAAAGAGCTGAAAAGAAACGGACTAAAACCCGTCCAGAGATTCATCTCTGAAGGCTCTAAATATGCTTGAATGAAAAATGAAAAATGAATGTTGAAACAATCGAACGGAATAAGACTTATAATAAACAGAGAGAAAATCTAGGGAAAGAACTGATATCAAATGCTTTTATTCTGTGTTGGTAAGAGTATATGTCGGTTAGATGTCCAGTGAAGTCTAAATGGGTATTTTTCCTTATTGGATTGGTATTTACTTTTGAGTAGAAGGATCTTTGGTTAAATATGTGGTTCAAGTTTGTTTTGTTTAGATTAACTACTGAATTTTCATTTTAGTACTCTAATTACAAGTCCTCAGTTTGGTTGAGCGATAAGCACTGAAAATCACAAGTCTTGAATAAAACAAAGAAAAGAAATGCTTGAATATGAATTCTGAAAGTAAGCACATCCAGATAAAAATTTCTCTTTAGCTATATTGGTTTTGCTTGAGGACAAGCAAGAGTTTAAGTGTGGGGGAATTTGTTGAGATATATTTTACTCAATTTATATTGGATAAAACTTGATCAACTTGTTATTAATTTTATAGAAATTATGAGGAATTGGTACTTAATAAAGTTAATGTTATATTTCAGGTTTTTAAAGTGAATGAAAAGATTTAGAGGAACTAAGTACGGGAGATATACATCAGAGGAGTCATGGCCGCCAGCCATCATGGAATTGCCGCTGGTCAACATTCATGGCCGACACTGGGTGGATAATGGCCGCCGGCCATCAGCACTGCAGAATTTTGCTCGAGAATTTTTAGCTGCTAGCCATGTTATAACACCTAGCCAGCCAACTTCTATATGAAAATTATTATCTAAACCTAGTATTATTTCATATATAGGAGAGATAGATTCATTCATTCCTGATTCATTCACACAACATTGTAGAAAACCCTAGAGAGATTTTCTAAGGATCATGAGTGGCTAAACTCCAAATCTAGCCAAAGGATTGCTACATATTCAATTCAAGATGGATTGTGAGATCAAAACGGTTCTATTATATTGTTCTTAAATTGAGTATTCATATTTCATCTGCTTTATATGTTATTATTGTATGTTTATTGATTGCAGCTTTGGATCCGGTTGTATGATTGACAAACAATAATCAATCAATTAGGAAATCATATCCGTAATTGTATGATCTTTCTAATATATGTGATGAAACAACACGATTAATTATAACCAGATGATTGATTTTGTGTTGTTGATGAAATATAATCTAGTTTAAATGATTCATGCTTTTAGATTGTTGATTAGGATTGGTAGTCTCTCTATTTCATAAAGCAATTGATAGATTAAATCCTAAGAGCGTATTTAGGGTTGTCTAATCAATTAGGGAAATAATCAAAGATCTTATCTTGATTATCGAATCATTAAGGAAAGATAGATTTTCAGAGCATGTTGAAAGTCATAACCAATCTATTCAATAAAGGAACAATAATCTTTGAGTCAATGATCAATCCCAAGAATTGAATTGTGGTAAGACTTTGGTTGGATATTTTCCTAATATAGAATTTTCGTATTTAGATATAGAATTTATTTAATTGTTTGATTTCAAAAACCCCCCAATTTTTCTCTTTTCTTAATCTTGATAGAAATAGATTTTTACTAGTTCCCTGTGGAGACAATCCTGCTCAACCCTATTTACAAATCTTTAGAGTAGGTTAAATATAAATATTTTTTATTTGTTAGATTCGACACCACCAGTTCTTCAACCCTGAAAAAGAGGGCGTAAATCTTTTTCCTGTTTGGATTCTAGATCATGCAAGCTTGTATCTGTGCATATGATTGAGTGCTTACATTACATATGATTTGCTAATAACTTATGTGATGTATGGTGTGTCTGGTTATTCACTGAGCTGTGGTTTCGCTCATACTCCAACAGTCTTTTCAGGTTTACTGTACGACCCTGGTTAGTTACTTCCAAGAATATGACTGCAGTAAGAGCTTAGGAGCTAGAAGTCTATGGTTATACTTTGGAATAATGGTTATGTACTCCTAGAATGGATTATCTACTGCTATTTCATTAGTTGTGTACTACAGGAAGACTACCTGGTTTGTAATAGTTTTGTGATATTTTAAGATTAAGATAGAAGTTATTTACCAATTTATTTCTTACATGTATTTATCATTTCTTATCAAGCAATTAAAAGATCCTGTTGTTTTGAAAACCTGTCATTGTCTAAAGATAATCTAGTAATAGTATTCAAGTGAGACTTATCTACTGCTACTGGATACCATCGGGGCGTGACAATGAAAACCTTAAAAAAAAATTTCTCCATTTTAAACAAAAGCTTCTACTTTGTCTTTTCTAAAAATTATGTTGAATCCTTTGTCACAAAATTGGCTAATACTTAAGAGATTGTGTTTCAAACCTCTTACTAGAGAGACATTCTCAATTGTACTGAGGGGAAAGCCTACAGTACCAGCTGCTATTATTTTTCCTTTATTGTCATCATAGAACTTGACATAACCTCCATTTTTCCATTTTAGGTTTGTGAACAGTGAAACATATCATGACATATGTCGTAAGCACCTATTATCTAGGTACCACAATCTTTTTAGCTATCTTTTGTGTTCCTGCATTCAAAAAGAAATGTTCAAACCTTTTTGGGAACCTAGACTAGCTTAGGTCTACTATATTTCAAGCTCGTGTTGTTTTGATTTTTTACTTGTTGTTGACTAAGCTTGTTATTTTTATAATAACGGTATTTTTCTATATGTCCATAATTATTACAAAAGTAACACATATAAGTGTTAATCTTACTGGCCTTCTTTGATATTGATATGGTCTCCATTAATATTGATACGAGCTTACCATTCTTGGTTGATAAATATACAATCTGGTATAGCCTCCATAATATCCTCTATAATTACTTATATAATTCTGTTTGTAGTTCTGTCAAGGATGCTCTATGACATTCTTTTCATTTTGAGAAGCAAGTTTATTTGTTTTCACATTATTACTTTTCTTTTTCTTCTTACTTGTATCAACATTATCTTTGGTGATTGGTTCTTTTCCTTTAACAAAGACTGCTTTCTTAGCTTGATTTGAAGACTTAGCTTTATAATACCTTAATCCTTCTTTTGAGTTACTCATTATTTGAGATGATATTAATTTTTGTAGTTTTTCATCACTTTCAGAAAACTTACTAAACATTGAACTCAATTTTTTTGAAACATCATCAACTCTTACTTGAAGCTCTATAATTTCTTTTCTTAAAGTATGATTCTCATTTGTCAACATATCTTGTGCTTCTCAAAGACTTTTATTATCCATATGCAAAACTTCAGTGTCATTTTTCAGAATATCATTTTCATTACGAAACAATTGATTAGTATGACATAATACTTTTTTTTTTTCATTTTTCAAAGATTCAATTTTTTCATTTGTCTTATATTAAGCCTTTAAGAGTTGTTTAACTTGTTTTCTAAAACTATCAAGCATATCACCTTCAGATTCAGAAGATACCTTAAATAGAGCCATGAAGCAAAGATTTGCCTCTTCTTCATTGTCTGATCCAACGTCTGACTTAACGTCTAATTCATCAAGATCACTCTAGGTTGCATTAAAGCTTTTTTGTTTCTTCTTATATTTCTTCATTTTTTTTTAATCAACACATGACATTCATACTTGATATGTTCAAGCCTATTGCATTCGAAGCAAACTATTTCTTTCTTTTTCTCTTTCTTTTCTTCCTTTACTTTAAATATTTTTCTTGAACCATACTTAGATTGATTAGCAGTAAAACATTTAGATTGTTCAGAATGCTTACCATTTTCATGAGCATTTTTTTAAATCTTTGGACATACAAAGTCAAATCATCATTGTCTTTCTCACTGTTTGACTCTTTGTTTGTATCAATGTCTGGCTCAATAGCTTTAAAAGCTATAAACTTTTTTCCTTTCTCTTGATCATTCGTATGCTTCAGTTTTGATTTGTATGCTTGAATTTTTTACAAAGTTGACTCAAGATTAGTTTGTCTAAATCATGAGCTTCATCAATCGCATTATTCTTTGAGTCTTATGAACTTGGCAGAATTCGAAAGATTTTTCTCACAAGTTCACTGTCATCAAACTTTTTACCAAACAAAGCAAGTTTATTAGTAATCAAAATAAATCTATTAAATCCATCAAATATAGTTTCACCGGGTTAGGATTTAAACAATTCATAGTTTTACATGGGTGCTCCTCTTCTAGTGTCTTTGATCATTGCAACACCTTTATAAGTTTCACACAACTTGTCCCATATTTCTTTTGCAGATTCGCATAATGAAATTATAGCTAACACAAATTGAGAGATATTCATTAGAAGTAGATTCTTTGTTGTGCTATTCACTTTGGCCTTCTTTTCTTCAACGGCTAAGATTGGACTATTAATGGGAATAAGCTGTTGATCTTTATATTGTATAATTTCCCACAAAGCAAAATCAGTTGCTTTGATATATGTTTCCATCCTACATTTCCAATAAGGAAAATTAGTTCCATTAAAGAATGGCATACGATGGCAATCCTGATTGTATTGTGAGTCATTGATCAAGTCTTGTAAACAAAAGAGCCACTGCTTTGATACTAAGTGTAGGTCTCGAAATGGCAAACAAGGCGAGAGGGTGTAGATGAATTATTTGCTCAAATCTTTTTTGTAAAAGCCAATTAAAAAGAAAACTTTTATATTATTGTTTCTTTTTATGATGAATGCACATAATAAGCAATAAATAAATAACATAAATTAAAGTGCAAAAAAGTAGAAAAGACTTAGATTTATAGAGGTTCCTCCTTGTTCTCTCTTTCAGCTTCACTACTGGAAATCCGATCTTCCACACCGATCGTTTCACTAATCCAATAACAAAGAAAAGTTATGAGCACCAATAGCTCTTGCTCTGTCTTTTTAGCTTACCACTCAACTATGCACAGCCTATAAGACTTTTGTAACCTCACTCGAAAAGTAAAAGAAAGTTTGTATAAGAATGAGAAAATATGTATTCTCTAGTTCAAGCTTGGAAAGTAAAGATTGTAAAATAGTTTGCAATGTCTGTTGATAAGTGTTAAAAGACCCATATTTTCTATACTCAATTGATATAATTTTACATTAATTTGATGTGAAATTCTTAAGAGAAAGATACTTAAGTGTTGAGTATTTGTTTTTTAGGGTTCAAGTACTCATTTGGAAGATTTATGGATGATTTGAGCGAAATACAAGGAAAGATTTAACAAAGGCTACAAAGTGATGATTTTCAAGTATGCACAACGTTCATGCATGGCCATTCAGATGCTTGTGCAGAGGGAAAAAAGGTGACCATCAAGTATCTTAATTCATGCCCTAGTAGATGCACAAGGAGTGCACAAGGTAGTGCAAAAGCAAATAACTCGATCTAATAAGAAAAAGAAGATTTAGAGTTCTGCACAACCTCGTGCACGGCCGTACAAAAGGCCGTGCAGAACTTAAAGATGTCAAAAAACCATTTTTCTCATTGTGCACGGCCTCGAGCTCAGCCGTGCAGACCCCCCATGCACACATGACTTTTCCCTATACTATAAATAGCTGCCTTATTGATTTATTTGGGATCTTGGACTATACGTTGGGAACCCTAGGAGAGAAAAGATGCACTTGGAAGAGAAAGATTGTTTGGACATCATAGATTATCACAAGATCATTCAAGGGTTGTATTTCTACATCATGTTTTTATTCTACTGCTCTAGATATTGTGTTTTTCTTGTAAACTCCATGGAGGAGTAGACTCCTTACCCTAAATCTTATGAAACCCTAAACCCAATATGAATTGAATTGCCTTGATTAATGAGAAGTTTATACTTTTGCATCTATTCATGTATTATAATTGTTTTGTGATTGATTTATGTGCAAAGTTAATTACATGCATGATTCTTATTAGATGGAAGAGGTTTTATCTAGTAAGTTAGATCTTCATGAATAGGAAAGTCACATGTTTCATCTAGAGATAGAGACACTTTGATTTGCTACAATAAAGATTTGATCTTTGCTTATGAACTAGGATCTTTAATGCGATCTTGTATTGATATTTGTTAGGAAGAGGTTTCTATTAATTCATGCAAGATTAGAAATTGATTAACTCGAGGGATAATTAGTTTAATAGAAAATTCATGCAGTGCAAGGTGTAAATGAGTCATTAATCAATATATCTTTATATGAAAGTTAGTTATTATGGTGGAACAAGATGAGGGGTATGTTGCATAGCTTGTGATTGAATATAATTCTTAGAAGCTTTCATAAGGATCTTAGGGTTAATTAAATTAGTTAATTAGTAGTTGATGATAATACATATTAATTTAAGAACTAGACTAAATAGTGGAGAAAGGGTAACACTAGTAATTGTTTCTTAGAATCCTGAGGACGATACCTTTTAATCATATACTATTTCGAATAGGTATACTTGCTTTGCTCGATCGTAGGATTAATTCTAGGTTTATAAATTTTAAAGTTTGATACAATCGGTTTTGTGCGCATCTGTTAAAGTGTCTGTAAGTTTACTCAGAAGGTTTTTTCAAGTATGATAGAGAACTTCAGATGTTCTCTTGTTGCTTTCTCATTTTTCTTATTTGAATCTTGAAAACTGATGAATATATATTTGCTTTTTTAACAGTTCTTCTTGATAGAAAGGATCTTCAAAGCTTTAGATAAAAATCCCATAAAATCTTCTAACAGCATTTTTGTTACACGAATAGGCTTGATATCCCTATTTCATGGGATTCAAATATATGATCAAAATGTTCAAATTTTGAACTGCTTGAAAATATACTATTCCTTTTATGATTCTTCAGATAATGTTGATATTTTTCTTCGTCTAAAACTTCATTATCTTCATTAGATAAGCTTTTATTTGAAATTCAAATCTCTCTCTTTGTGTAGATAAGCTTCAGTTGATAACTAACAAGATGGATCATATCTTTTTCTTCATCCATTGATGTATTTATGTCGAGATAAAACGAATTTTTAATTATCTTTATCCAATAACTTTCCTTCATCTTGGTAAAATGTCTTGATGAAACTTATAAAAGATTTTTCTTGCAACTAATTAGAATGCACTTGAAAAGCTTGAGAAACAATTTGAAGAGAGTTCCCATGGATTATTATCCTCCTTATGTGAAACGAATTAAGTGCATTATCCAAATACAATTAATTAGTGCAGATGGAGCTTCAAATAAATCCAACTTGTGTTTTGATGATCAATAAAAGTTGTATGAGCAAATATTCTATGAACTGAAGTAACATTCATCTAACTGTCTATTTAAGTGTCTACTTAAACGTCTATTTGATTGTCTTGTTAACTGTTTGCTTAAGTGTTTATAAAAAATGAATATCTTTGTTCTACACACTTAAAACAAATTCATTAGATATCTTTTAACCTTCTTTGTTATTATCAAAACTCATTTAAAAGAAATCAACAAAACTAACTCTGGTGGAAAGAATCAAAGAAGTCTAACGTTACGATGAGGTAATATAGAAGATCAAGTGTGAAGTGCAAAGCAAGTTCATGGACTTTGCTGTCAATGAAGAAGATATACTAAGGATGAAGGGAAGATTATGTGTGCCTAATGACATTAAACTAGGGAAGGAGATCATGAAGGAAGCTCACAATTTAGGCTACATGGTACATCCAGGAGGATCTAAAATGTATTAAGATTGAAGAGCCACTATTGGTGGAATGGGATGAAAAAGGACTGATAAGTCATTTTTACTCTACTTAATTCATAGGAATTCATTCTTGATTTGATCCATTATAAGATAAATTCTTATAAATGTGGGCTATTATTGTGAAAATGTTGTCTTTCAAATTTTAAGATCAAGAAAAGAAGAAATAAAGTGTTTGAACCAAATTTGGATCAAAACAACTAAATAGTTGAAGATTGGATTCAACTGTTCCTTTAGAGATGAATTGAGGGCTGTAAACTAGGAAAAATGCCAAATCGTACCCAAAGTCACGCCTGCGATTCTGATCACGATACAAATTAAGAACAAATTACTCCTATGATGAAAAGATACAGCTTTTCTGTGGCCAACCTTTGAGCCTACGATCCAAGACATGATAAGTGGCTCTGTCCTTACTGTCATGAACACGCTACCCTGTATATGTACAAATTCCATTAAAAAGAATCTACCATGTCAACAAATAAAATCTCCAGATTTTCTATGCCCTAACACTTATAAATAAATGTCCACAAACGTTGTAATAATATTGTATCATATGTAACAAATTCTTAACATAGAATAGAGTAGTGCAGAATTTCTAGTGAGAGAAACTCTTCTTTCATAAGAAATTCAAGTTTTCTAGGTAAATTCATATTTAACCTGATGTATGTTTTTGCAAGATTTTATGCTTAATTTGTAATACTCATGTTCAATTTCATTTTATTTCTCCTAAATATCTGTTTAATGTCCATATACTTAAAAAAATAATCATCTTAACTTAGGGTTTGTTAATCCAAGACCTAATTCGTGTGATTTCAATGCGTTTTAATTGAAAATTGACTAGGCATTTGTAATTAGTAGCTGAAACCTTAATTCATGAGTATATGGGACTGCACCATGTAGATTCATGTATGATTTCATCTTAACAGATTGAGAAATTGTTCTTTTAAATAGATCTAGACTACCAATGAAGTTACTCATAATTACTTAGAGATAAGGATGGTAAAACTTTCTATCACTTGATTTTAAATTCACTAAAATCAGTTTTAATCAAAGGATTCTTAATCTTTATATGGATCTAGGTTATTGATAACTTATGAAGGGATTATGATAGTCTAATCTAGATCTAGAGTTTCTGACCATAAGAGAAGCTTTAACTTACATTAGTAAATCTGACAGTTAAAGTATATCTAGGAAACAACTCATTGAGTTTATTCAGAAATCACATGATAAAGACTTGGTGTAGTAAATCCTAAGCTCATTCTTACGTTAACAAACTTATCTTCATAAATTTACCTTAAAAATGTGTATATATTTAGCATTAACCTTAGCTTAGTTATTTTCCTGTTCATAATGTTCTTATGAGTTTTTCTTCGACTAGATACCAAAGAATACAACCTAATACTGATAGTTAATAAGACGAAATGATACATACTTTAGAGGATATGTCGTAAGCTTATGTCGTAGAGTTTAAAGGAAGCCAAGATGCACATCTGCCTTTAGTAGAGTTTGCTTACAAAAACAATTATCACTCGACAATTCAGATGCCACCCTAAATCACCCTTGTTTTGGGACGACATGGAAAAACTAGCAATTAGATCGAATTTGGTACAACATGCCATGGATAAAGTGCAAATCATCAAACAAAGGATGAAGGAAGAACAAGTATGACTAAAAAGCTAGGCAAATTAAAATAAGAGAACACTCGAGTTCAAAGTTAGAGATCACGTGTACTTAAAAGTAAGCCGTATGAAGAGCATCCATAGAGTTTGTATGTAAGGAGAATTGAGTCCAAAATATATCGAACCTTTTGAAGTTCTAAATAGAGTCAAAGACCTCACCTACCACTTAGCACTACCACCAAACCTATCGAGACTATACAACATTTTCTACATGTTTGTCTTATGAAAGCACATCGCTGACCCTGATTAAATAGTAGAACTATAACTTGTGAGGCTAAAGGAGAACCTAATACATGAGGAACACCCCATTCAGATCTTGGATTGACAAGTTCAAAAACTTCGCAATAAAGAGATCATATATGTTAAAGTGTTATGGATAAACCACGTTCGCAAGGAAGTAACTTGGCAATCTAATGATCAGATACAGTGCAAATAGCCTTACTTGTTTGAAGAACCAAGTACATCAGTCAAGTTTTGTGGGCACAACTTTCTTTAAGAGGGGTGGGTTGTAAGCCCCTAGATGTTAGTAGAAGAATTAAAAACTTTGGGTTTGACTGAAAATGAAGAGTTGGATGTAGTTATGAAAATGGCTTCAAATCCACAACATGAAAATTTTTTCCAGAGGCTTCAAGGAGAACAGAGGGTGGCATTTGTTAAGCGACTGATTGGTTGAGTTGGGTGGTAGATGGATATTTGAACAAGAGAAACTCTAGTAGAGGATTTATTAATATTATTAGATATTATGTTAGTTGCATATTATGTCAAATCATATTATATATGAAAGTTTAAAATTTGAATCTTGTATTTTGTATATAGACTTTTGATCGTGACCCAATTATATATTGGGCATATCAGTGAAATAGATCTTGTTGCTTATGGACTAATACAAACATGTTGCTGTTGTTTACAAATGGAATTCTAGTTAGGCCTAACTTGTTTCATACGCTTATGATATATTATTGAATTTGTAAGCATCATTTCAATTTCAATCATTTTATGGTGTCTCTTTAACTGTTAAAGTAGTAATTTTTGGAATGGACATTATGAAGTTCTTGCTTTCATAACACAAATGAAATGTGTCTTTGTTTTGAGTTTTTATACATAACCGTTTGGAACTTCTCATGCAAGAATTATAATGATATGTTTAGATCATTAATTTAGCATAAGATTTTGATCCCAACAAAGCCATTGTATGTAAATTTAAAAGGTTGCATTTATTTATAGGTTCATATTATCTTATGAAAGATGTATCAATGCAATTGGAATAGTAGAGGCTAGTGCAAAATGAGCTCAAATGAGAGATAATCTAGCAAGAAATGTATGATGAATTGGGCATGCTGTAGAAACTAGAAAATTGTTTCTTGGTTAATCACCTACTTTTTTTGGTTATTGTAAAATTTCAAGTGATGAAAATTGTTGACATTGCAAATTGGATTATGATGGTTATTGTAAATGTATATTATTTTTAATGATTTACTATTAATTTAATAATTAGTTAATATTGTTCAACATTAATATTCACTACTAATGTAATAATTAATATTGATCTAGATATAATATATTGCTATGTAATTAATTAGCTTAATATTGGTGGTATTAATTTAAATAATTTTGTATTTATTAAATATAAAGCTAACTAATTTATTATATTAATATTTAATATTTCAATTAGGTAGCAAATTTTTTCCAAAAAAATCAATTATGGCTTTTTATTTAATATAATATGTAATTAATTTAATTGTATATATAAATTAATCTTTTTAAATTGTATTTATTAAATAATATAATAAATCAATTAAATAAATATATTACAACACAAGGGTATAATGGTCAATGTATAATATTCTGTCCTAAACTTGTACATACCATACATTGGACAACACAAAAATTCTTGTTCAGTACCATACATTTCAAAATTGAGACAAAGGAAGTGTTCTGTCCAATTCCTCTTGTTCTATCCTATCCTTGCAATCAAACGCAACCTAACCTAACTTTTGTATATGTCTTTATATGTATAAGTACATATATGATTTTTAGAGCATATTGCTCACTAATCTAACATTTTATTTATTTCATGTTCATTACATTTCAAGTAATTTATTTTCATGCAAATTTATTTTATTCAAGATTTGTCCATTTCAAGTAGTAATAAGACAAATCAATTTCTAGTCTTGAACTTGTCCATATTTAAGTTTGAAGGGAACTTGTCTATTTCAAAGTTCTTGAGAGCCTTGTCTAAATATAAGACTCCCATTTTGATTTTCATGTTATCTTGGTGGCTTGTGCATTTTAAATCCCAAGGATCTTTGAATACAAACTAAGACCTCCATCTTTTATTTTGTTACCTTTATATTCATTTTAATGTTTCGATATTCTCAAAGTTTAAATTCAATGCTCATATACATAAAATGCTCATGATGATGTTGTTACAATGCCAAAATGATTTTTGAACCTAAAAGACAAAGATGGCTAAAAGTTTCTAAATTTAAAAGTAAGAACCAAATGATGATCTTGAGATTGTTATTATAATCACTTACTAATTTAGAGAGCTTAGCATGATATGAGAGATTCATGAAGTTATGAACCTCTACATATTAACAATTATTTGTTATGCAAAATATTTTTTTTTTCAAAACTTATTTTCAACACATGGAAAATCATTTGTCAAAAGAAAAATTTGGAAATAAAACTATTCTGCTATTGTTCCTCAAATTCTCATGACCTATAAGTGTAAAAAGGAGATGTGAAACTTTGATTTTTCTTTCTCAATTCAACATGATTTCAATGTTTATAAATGATAAAACCAAATAACAAACCCCAATCCCTATTGTGTAAAGCCAAGACTCTAAGTTAAGAAATTAGAAAATACAACACGAACAATTCTTTTCTTGAAATAACAAAAATTCAATGTTTTGAAAAATAAATGACCAAACAACACTTGTTTATAAATTACATGAGTGTACTAAACTTTTTAAAGGAAGTAAAACAAACTCAATTTTAATCACTCATTTTAGAAACCATGAAAAAATAATTTTTCCTACAAATATTTCAATTTTTCCATCCTTGATGCATGTATTTTGAATCATTATTACGTTTCAAGTATGTTGGATTATAAGAATAATAAATACTTGACTTAGCGGGTCTATATAAAGTGAAACTTGTGAAAAATATCAAAATGGAGGTTTGAACGTAATCTGATTGGTCTATTCCAAGACCTAAATGACCTTAAATATTTGACATAATCTTTGAAGTAAATAAGCATTGAAGTAGATAGAAATCAACTACTCATATACAAAATTCGAAGTTAAACTAAGTTAATTATGACCGTTTTAAGGTTAAAACTTAGTAACCGAAAATCCTAGAGAGACTTACTGTATTAGAGTAGGGTTTCAAGTAAAAATAGTACAAAATACTCATTCCAAGTATTTTCCTGGTTCAAGTGAAAAGGAGAACGAAGAACCCTTTTCGGAGGACTACTTTAATTAGAAGCTATGGCTGAGTGAGCTTTTCCTATGCTTTGTGTATCTTATATGTGCTTGTAAAGCAAATCACTAAAATATAGAGAAAAGATAAAATGGATTTGCACATGAGTTCATCTTGGGATTATGCTAGTGTTTCATCGTGCTTGATCAATGAACAATAAGTATATCGAAATCCTGAATGGTTGATTATATGCACTCTGTTTCTATTATCATGTTGTTATGTATGTGGTCATTCTAATGGTCACCTCTCAATAAAAAATTAACTTGGTTATTTTCGAGTCACATTCATTTTCTCCACTAGTCCTACGCATCGAATCGGATGGGTAAGGTACCTACTCCTACATGAGGAACCAAATCGTTCTAGGAAAATAGTCTCATGGAGGAGCCATGTCAAATTAACCTCTTTGGGCAAAAAACCAAGGGACTAGTAGTGGTGGTTGATTGGAAGCTAGTTGTTTACTAAAGTTTCAACGATCATATGAACCTTTTCCAAATCATTCCCTAACTCTTGATATGGAGAGCATAAATCCATTCTACGTATGGTTTTGGGATAATCGTGTGTATTTTTTAATCATATAGATGTTGCATTTCATATATCTGATTAACAAACTTGTTTGTTGTGGTTTATGAGTATGTTACTGCGATAATTTTTTCACTAAACAAGTTGTGCTTATACTCATATAGATTTTTGTTGTCTTAGAAGCATTTACGGCTACATCCAAGGGGGACTATTTTGCAAGTAAGTCGGTAGCCCATGAAGACTTCGTTAACAAGGATAAAGTAGTGTTAGTTTCATGCAAAGACTATGTGTAGCTTTGGAAAGCCTTTGACGAGTTGTAGTATTTAAGAATTTGACGACGTATGCCCCTTTGAGATGTAAAACTATGATCTTTTGAGTTATGTGATTTATGTTTAGTAATTCTTACATGTTATCATCTTAAGTTGCATAACTCCACTAGCACCACCTTTTGTTGTGAAAATACGCCTTGTCCATGATATCGAAACTTTTGTGGAGCCAGTTTTACACTTTAGTATTGTGTACAACGAACTGTCACATTTAAGATACCTTTTAAGGCGTGACAAGAATACTAGGTCCCCAGCATGAAGATGGAAGAGAGAATTGACACACAAGGCGAAACCTCCAAGAATAACTAAGCAAACTTTTATCTTCCCTTCTCTTTTTAATTTCCGTATATTATTGTTTGTGCTTATTGCTATTGTTTTAAGCCATCAAACTAATCAACCAAAGGGATTATTTTTATTGAAAGAAAAAGTTCGAAATTTTGTAATAGCCAATCTAATATCAGTTGTTACATGGTTCCTAAACGAACACCAGCACACAAATGCAAGTCAGGTAAATTCCTCATCTGACATGGTTCATCAACGCTGCATTCAACAATATGAGCTCTATGTTACAAATGTAATTCAAAATCATCTAAAAGAATTTGCATAATTGTTTGACGGCTTATTTGTAGCAGGAACATTTGATAGCAACCAGAAGAAAATGGAACTTGTATGCTCATTTACAAAATTTTGAGGATAATCACTAACAAAATGGAGAAACACACTTGAGTAAAAAGTGACATGCTCATACCCTCTGGATCTTTACCTATATTACTAGAAGTGCAATATTTTCAGCTGAACTAGTTCTTAGAAGAAGAGTATATCCTGCAGATTTTGTTGTTCCAACCATTCAGCACAAGATTCTAGCTTTCATCCAGACCATCCAGGTATCCATATCATAACAACAATGGCCATGTGCTCCTTAACATTAATAATTAAACTACCAACTAGTGGCTCTATAACAACTAAGAGTAGCATTGTAAATGGACGTTCATGAGTGTTTGAATCACCATTCACTCTGCATAATCTGGAACCAGGTTTCGGGCAAATCCTTAAAGAAAATTTTGAACAGTGCACTTTGATGAGAACTTGAAGATTTAGAATAAACCTCATGTCAATTAAGTCCTAATAAGTGAACTCATTCTGATTTAGTATTCAAAAGAATTTGACAAAGAAGTCATAAGCTCAAATTTAAGATAAGCTATGAAAAATTATAAGTCAATGTATGATTATTTTTCTCTAAGCACATTAAAATGTAGAGAGAAGAAAATACCTTAGAAGCATCAATGAAGTCAAACATCAATAACTGTCCCCTTCTCATTTTTAAAGTCGGTGATAAATCCTGCTCTCCATTACATGATGGTTTATCCAGTCTATTAACTCTGAACTGCATCTTTATGTTTCTAGATAACTTATGCTTGGCAAAGTTTCCACTATTGACAGAAATAAATCCATGAATTCATCTAGGTGGAGGTGTTTCTGCATGCATCACAACCGAGACCCAGACCCCTCAAAACTCCTGACTATATCTGCTTCTGAAAACATTATAATCTCCTGCATTAACGATTGCAGTTGAGTAACAGAGAATGGAAATTTATAGGTTTATAAGATAATAAAAGCTTGATGTGTAATTTACCTTGCCATTTTTACAGAAAAGAGCTAATTCTTTCAGTTATTCCGCTGTCTTCGCAGGGGAAAAGCCTTCCCATTAGTCATTAATTTCTACTTAAAAATCTATTACTTCAGGCGATGAATATACATCTCTGAATATTGCCACTTTCTGCAATCTTGCTCTAGCCATTATATCCAGGATAAATCATCTACAAAACAATGCTACGTGCCACTTGCCAAAAATTCATCTGCTGTTGACATTTGCATCCCATTTTTCACATCAATCCAGCTGAAGCCTGGGCCTTTAGCTACCCAGCCATGTTTCATTGATTCCCTTATAGCAGTAGCTTCATCCCATCTTCCCAGAGAAGCATACATGTTGGCAAGGAGTACATAGGGGGCACAATTCTGTGGCTCCAAGTGGAGAAGTTCCTCTGCAGCTCGTTTTGCTAAGCTCACATTAGAATGGACCCTGCAAGAACTAAGTAAAACTTCCCATATAATAGGTACATCTTTATAAGGCATTTTATCTACAAGAATTCCTGCTTCAGTAAAGCGACCAGCTCGGCCCAAAGAATCAACAATGCAAATGTAATGGTCCAGAATAGTTCTACTCCATGTTTGTGTTGCATCGAATCGAATATTTTTATCCCTGTATCAACAAGTCCTGCATGACTGCATGCTGTTAAGACAGCAGTAAATGTGATGCCATCAGGTTTCTCCCCAGTGTTAATCATGTTTTCATAAAGAAGAACAGCTTCCTTTCCACAGCCATACTTAGCATATCCATGTATCATCTCATTCCACGTGACAGTATTACGAAATGACATTGTTTCAAGAACTTCCGAGCACTATCTACATCACCAAATTCACAATACATGTTAATAAGGGCAGTCCCCACATATACATCATTTATATGTCCAGTTTTTACAATCTGAGCAAGGACTTGTCTTCCATTAAATGAATACAGCTTGCCACAACAACTCAGTCCACTAGCATAGGAAAATTCAGTTAGTTGTGTGTCCTTTTGTTGCATTTGCTTAAATAATGCAAAGGCATCAAGATTTAGGGAATTGAGTGTAAGGCCAGACATCATCGAATTACAACAAACAATATCAACTCCAGATAATCTGTTGAAAACATCTTTGGCAGCTTGTATCCACCCACACTTTGAGTACATTGTAATAAGTCCACTCGCAACATACATGTCCTCATTAATACTTCCTTTTAGTGCAACTGCATGCACCTGTCTTCCAGACTCCAAAAGCCCCATCGCTGCACATGAACCTAGGATAATAGCACAAGAAGTTCGATCAGGTCGCACACAGCAGAACTGCATTTCTCTAAAAAGCATGACTGCTTCAGCATCCTTCCCGCTCTGGAAATAGCCTGAGAGCATGGTATTCCATGAGCCTACTGATGGAAGTTCTATGTTATCAAACATCTGACGCCCTCTCTCCAGATTCCCAGACATAAGATATGCTGCAAGCATATTTACGTAGGTGACCTCATTGGGCACAAAACCACAAAATTGCATTCTTTGTAGGCATTCCATGGCCTTTTCACTCTGGCTTTTAAAACCATAGCCAGCTATCATCAAATTCCATGAACAACATTAGCCTCGGATATATTATTAAAAATCAACTCAGCATTATCTATGTCCATATTTTTTGTGTACATGTCAAGCAACGAATTAGTTAAATGAAGATCTCTCTCAAACCCAAGTTTAACTGCCATACCATGTATTTGTCGTCCAAGAGGCATGATAGAAAACGTAACATTCTCATCGTAAATACTAAATTCAGAATTCCGACATCTCCCTTTCCAACAAACAGTCAACAAGCTCGACAGTGAAATAGGATCCACGCTTATCCCTTCTCTACACAGCAACTTAAACATGTGCACAGCCTCCTGAACTCTATCACTGCGAGCTAAAACACCCATCATAGTGGAAAACGAAACCACATTGGGGTCCGGGACATCCCCAAAAACCTGCATTGCCTCCTGCACGCATCCACACTTTGCATACATACCCAACAGAGCATTCCCCACATATATATTCCTATCCAAACCAATCTTAACTACAATACCATGACACCTCCTTCCATACTCTACATCCAACAACACTCCACAGGCACTAAATACACTAGCCATCGTGAAACGGGTTGGCAGAAAACCTTCCAAAACCATCATACAATAAACTCCCAAAGCCTTCTCTTCAAACCCACATTTCGACAGCGCACGAATCATGTTGTTCCACGTAAAAGCATTCCTCTCAGGCATTTCATCGAACAGTTTAGATGCGCATTCCAGCTCTCCAGCTTTGCAATAAGCTCCCAACATCGCATTCCAAGAGAAAACGTCTCTTTGAGGCATATGGTCGAACAGTTGTCTTGCTTTTGTAATGTTGTCGCATTTTGAGTAGAGTTCCATGAGACGATTGCAGAGGAAGATATTGGGGTGGAGACCATGGCGGAGGATGTGGGCATGGAGAAGTTTGGCGGAAGAATAGGAATTGTTGTTCTCTGCGGAGGACTGCAAGAGAGGAATGAGATGTCTGATGGTGCGGGTTCTCATAGCTCGCCTTTAAGTCAGCTGCTGCACAAGCGACTGCGGGATAGATGCGCATCTTGCAGGAACATGGTAACGAGGAGCTAGAGCTGCACCACCTGACTTTGGCGATCTCCTACTCCTTGAGCATCTAAAATGTTTTCATTGTGTCGTTAAAGCATAATCGGCTGGATAATAACGAAGGTCCACGTCGCCGGTTCAGCTCACGGCCTCTGTACGGACTAGGCATTTTTTCAGATATAAGCGTCAAATGCGCACCTAGAAAATGTGCCTTTAAACATTGCACAGAGGGCAGGGATAGGCCGGTTCGGTTCAAGACCTTTGAATGGTAATAAATTATTTTTTTAAAATTAATATAAAAATATGGTAAAAAATATATATTCAAAATATTAGTATTAAATGTGTGCTTGAGAAATGCCTCTTTTACCATTGTAAAGGCCTCTATGCAAACTTTTTTTTTTTAATAAGAGGGCATGGGTGATATAAGATCTATATAACATTGGATTCGAGTGCATTTCAGTTTTACAATTATAAGTGTCACGTTGTTTGATACTCACCATTGCATCAGGCCCAAACGGTGGAGATTGTGATGAAGAAGTTGGAAGGTGGTGTTACAATGTTGGTTCCTAGGTCCAGCATTAGCAATGGCGTTGAAGATGTCTATGGTGAGGATTGTGCCACCTAGGACTAACTTGGTACTCCCTGGACTTTCTCTATGATGGTCGTATTAGCTTTTAGTTGTACATCCCCTTTAAGCCAAGAATCCGGTCATTTCTCGACCAAACTGCCTTCTAATCTTAATCAACTCGAATGGATTGAGAAAGGTAAAGAAATGCTTAAAACTCCTCGAGTAAATGCCCCCTTAAACCCTATGTTGTTCCCAAATATGTACCAAATGGGGGGTTGAATTGGTTACTTAGTAATTTAAAGAAATTTTAAACAAAATCTGAGAAGTTCCTTGATTACTTAGATCAATTGATATGAAAAATAATGTGTGCAACTTAATTGATTAAAATAATAAATAAAGGACGTACAAAATTAAAAGATAGATAAGGAAGAAAAGATAAGATGGCTATATAAAGTGGTTCAGTCTTATGCCTATGTCTATTCTTCCAACTCCTAGTTGGGGACCTCGTAATCTACACGGGTATGTTCCATTAATCCAATAAAAAATTTTGATTACAAATAGTTACAATTCAGCTCTACTCAGCCTCCACAACTACGCCTTGACCTAGCACTGACTATAAAACTTTATTTGTAATATAACGCAAATGAAGGACACTCTGTGGTTCCTTCTCCAAACAATTAAAGAGCAAAGATCAAAAGAGATTGCAACAAGTTATAGATGCACAATATCAATTTAAAATCACAAGAAAATTTCTCTAGCAGCATTTCGTTTTTCTCGCTTGTATATCTCTTCTATCTTTGTCTTTGAAATTTTCCACATATATAAGCTTCATTTGTCTTCAATAGTTGTAACATTCATGTCTTAAATGTCTTGAATATTTTGTATTCAAAATTGAAAATGTCATTATATAACCGTTTCTTGTTATTCAATTCCATAGCCAATCATATTTGAATTGAAAAATTATCCAATTATTGTGAAATATGGTTTTATAATTCCTCGTTGAATTCTTTCAAAATTGAAATATTCTTCTTGGTTGATCAAAATCCTCTACCTTCATGTCTTTGATGTCTTCACATAATGGAGTTCGATTTTCAAAGTTGCAGCAACTTGTAAAACAAATCTTCTTAAAAAATGCAAACTTCATAACACTTCAATGATTTGACTTGATTCCCCCATCAATTATATTCCTACTTAGTGGAATATATGAATATATTATCCAAATGTATTCATCTTTTTTATCCGAGCCTTGAAAACTCCTTTAATGATGATTTGATTTGGTTTCAAATCATTCTAAGATAAACTTGTGTCTTGGTCCTAATAAACCGATATCTTTTGGAATTGCTTATGGGTTCTTCTCATTGGTTGTTTTTCTAATATACTTTCTGAGTTCCTTTTAGGTATAACTTATATTGTTCTGCTTTTCCAATATAGTTTCTGGAGTTCATTCTGAGTTGTCCTTTTCTTTTAACATTCTTAACATCGAACATTCTTAATATGATGCTTATTAATTTCTTTAATTTTTCAAATTATTGCATACTTAATAAATTTATTAGTAATTCCTTTACTCTTTTTGTTATTATTAGAACTTCTTTAAAGGGTCTAACACCTTAAAAAGAAGAATACCTCCTTAATAAGAGACAAACACCTTATCTTCCCTTGTAATGCAATGGTTTTACCAATTGATGGTTTGACTGCAAATTATAAAGTACAGGTCAGCCACCCTATAGTCGAACTTGAGTAATGGATGTGGCTAGTTTAATCGAGGCCATTCAGGGATCGAGTGCTAGTGTGGGTAATCAACAATACAGAGATAAAAGTGACCCATTCAGAGGACCAAGTGTTGAAAATCTCATTTTAATGGACACATCAAAGGGGTAGAGTTTTTACCTCTCCAATAGAGAGAATCGAGGTGATGAATAAGGGGATTCTCGATGTGTCATTGATCTTAATGAAATGGACATGAGATAGGGATCTCTCGAGATTAATGGATGTGACAATGAAGAGAATGGAAACGTATACAATATTAGAAACAGCTCCACTAGCAGTACTAAGGTTTGTTTTGTTCGAGCAAATCATGGATCTAGGTCAAATTTAATGATGGACAATGCTATGTTAGGAGAGGAGTGTAATAATGTTCAGGGCGAGATTCAAGCTTTGTGGTGTGTTTTTACTTTAAGAACAAAACACAAAGTTGAAGTTTTCAAAAATTTATAAAGATTGCGAAAAAGTTATGTTCAACTTCGATTGCAATTACCATATAGGTAAGCACACATACCGAAGTAGCATAGAGTATTAGGTCATATACCTCTGGGATCTTTAGCATCTACCGTACTCACTTTTTATCTATTATCTAGCCAAAGAAAAGGTTAGAATAACATATTGAAAAACAAAATACTAAACTAAGATTAAGATTAATTATATACACATTTTTAAGGTAAATTTACAAGATAAGTCTGTTAATGCAAGAAGGATCTTAGGATTTACCCCATCAAGCCTTTATCATGTGATTGTTTAACAAACTCAAAGAGTTATTTGTTAGGTATACTTACATCGTCGGATTTACTAAAGTAAACTAATGCCTCTCTCGAGGGTCAAGAACTCTAAATCTGAATCAAACCTCCAGAATCTCTTCTTAGCTATCAGCAACATAGACCTTCTTGAAAAACAAGCATTCTTTGTTAAAACCCATTTTGGAATTTAAAACAAGTGACAAAAAGTTTCATCATCTTTATCTCTAAGCGATTATGAGCAACTTCATTAGAAGCCTAGATATATTTAAAAAAATGATTTCTCAATCTATTCAATTAAAATCAAACATGTATATAAAAGGTACACCACACAATTAGACCTACGAAAACAAGTTCAAGCTGCTAAATATAGGTACCTAGACAATTTTCTATTAAGAGCGCATTAAAATCATACAAGTCATAGATTCACAAACCCTAAGTTAAAAGATTATTACTTCATGGATATGAATATTATACATAGGTTCAAGAGAAATAATATGAAACTAAAGATGAATATTACAAATTAAGCGCGCGGATTTGCAAGAACAAACGCCAGGTTAAAAATATATTTACCCGAATCTCTAGCAAGAAGAAAGATTTTTCCTACTAAAAATTCTCTCTCTACTCTATGCTATGTCAAAAATTTATTACATATGGTAAATACGCTTTACAAAGTCTATACATGTTTATTTATAAGTGACAAGGCATAAAAATCATGAAGATTTTATTCGCTAACATGGCAGTGACTTGGCTGGCATGTTAAAACTATTTAGATATAGGCAAACACGAAGTTGAAGTATTTCAAATATTTATATAAAATACTAATAAGTCCTATTCAACTTCAATTGCAATCAACAATATAGGGAAGCTCACTTACCGAAATAACATAGAAAATATTAGGTCGTATTCCTTAGGGATTGTGGATATATATCGTAATCCCTTTTTATCTATTGTTTAGCTAAACAAAAATTTGGCAAAACATAGCACAAATAGAAACTAAGCTAGGGTTAATGCTAAGAGAATGTACACGCTATTAAGGTAAAATATAGAGTATAACTTTGTAAATACAAGAAAGGACTTGGAATTTGCTTCACTAATTCCTTACATGTGATTTCTTAATAAACTTAGAGAGTTGTTTCCTAGGTATATTTGCAATGTCAAGTTCACTAAGGTAAGCTAAAGCCTCTCTCAAGGTCAGAAACTCTTACCACTGGAATCTCTTCACAAGCTATTAACAATTTAGATCTACATAAAGTTTAAGAATCCTCTATTTAACAACCCATTATGGAAATTTAAAAACAAGTGACAAAAAGTTTCATCATCCTCAAAGCAATTATGAGCAACTTTATTAGTAGTCTAGATCTATTCAAAAGAGTGATCTCTCGATCTAGATCTATTCAAAAGAGTGATATCTTGATCTATTCAGTTGAAATTAGACATAGATCTAAAAGGTACACCATGTATTTAGACACATGAAGTTAAGTTTGAACTACTATAAACAAATACCCAATTAATATTCAATTAAAACATATTTTGAAATCACATGAATCGGGTTTTGGATTCCATAGATGCAAGCATTGAGTATGGGTTCAAGAGAAATAATATGAAAATACAAATGAATATTATCGATTAAGAACAAATGGGTCTTGCAAAGACAAACTTGGATTTAAAATGAAACTACTTACAAAACTTGGAATCTCTAGTAAGAAGAAACAATTTTTTTTGCTAAAAATCTCTTGCTAAAAAGTTAGTAATTTGTTACATATGATACTCTCCTTATTGGACGTCTGTGTACGTTTATTTATGGGCTACAGTCACATTTATCATGAAGATTTTATTTGCTAATGTGCCAAATTCTTTATGACAAACTCTATCCTTCTTCTCATACGCTCCAAATTAGGGCAATGTGTTCATGACAACCTAGATAGGATCACCTTTCATGGGTCTAATCAAGGCCTCAAAGGTTGGATGTGATCTAAGTTGTGAATTCTTCGTAGAAATCGTGATCTTAGGCTTAGCTTCAACTGGGAGTATAATCGTGGGCTAGACTTTGGGGCACGATTGATCTTATACTTTGCATTGCAGGTGTAGTTGTGTCATTGCGAACCACGGCTGTAATAAAGGGCATGGTTTTAGGCGCGATTGAGAATTTTGCCTTATCTTTTGCCTTTGTTGGCATCTTTAGCAACCACAATAAAGTTTGTCTTTACTCATTCATGTTGTTTTCCTCCAAATCTGATCTTAAGCACTTTGTTTCTTCTTTTCTTGATCTTAGGAGCTAAAAAACAACATTTAAGTAATAAAAGCACAAAATTCATGGAAATTTATCTAAAAAGGGATCAAATCAAGTCTAAATTCCTATGAATGAAATAGGGTATGACTGACTCATCAAATTCTCCTACACTTAAGCCTTTTCTTGTCCTCAAGAAAAATATCATTTCAGCACAATCAGGTAAAGCTTTTTGAATAGGAAAATAAATCATGGATGGAAATTTGGCCAGATCAATTAAGCTCAATTCACCTATTAAACTCAATACTTTATATTCAATTAGTCTCACTAAACTGTGCTAAAGTTACTTTTGTTAAAATCACTAAACTTATCTAAATAGATCATCTTTACCTTATTGTTTAATTAAGAATTTTAAAGAAATAAATTATTCAAAAGATCAAACAAAGTAAGAGGAACTCAATCAACTTTATCCCCTTATACATATAGGTATGAAGTTTCTTAATTACCTCTCTAAGCATCATACTCAAAAATGAAGGCATGCACATAAGTTCATCCCCTAACTTTCTTTCCTTATTTGTGCTTGTATTTCATTTCCATTAATTATTCATATACTTTAAAGCTACAGAGGGGAACGTTTTTGTCTTCTTCTTTACTTTTTCCTCTTGAGGGGTTTTTGCCCCTATCTTTTTGCTCTTTTTTTTTTTTAATAGATTAGGTTCATGGCTTATTTAAAATGGATAGAGGGGTCAGAAATTGCTCTTCTGATGGAATAACCCCTATCCATTTCAATCCTAGGTGCATGACTATTTTCATTTTAATTTTTACTTTTAATTCTAGACAAAGCATGAGGAAAAATGAAGTTACCAACATTATTTGAACCTTCATTAGAGACTACAAAACTCTTGAAATGACTAAATTGAAAAGCATACAGATCATTTAAGCTTTTAAAAATCAATTGAGTAGTCCTACTAGAGACCTTAAGCTAATTTTAGCTTTAGATTTCTAGATTAAATAACAAGTAAAATTACTCTACATTGATATTGTAAAGTGATTTAAACATAGTAAAGTTAACTCAATCATAGGATGATGTTGTTCATTGTTAGTTCAATTAAGTTATTTGGTGACTTTTTGTCTAAATTTTTTTTAAAATTTTGGTCAAATTTTAACCATTTCATTATTCCTTAAGTTTGTGGAGAAAAATGATCAGATAAAGCATATGTACTATATTATCAATCATTTCTTATTAGTTTCAACACATCTTGCTTAATTCCTTCCCCCACACTTAATTGAAATATTGTCCTCAATGTTTTAAAAAACATGATCAAACAAACAAGGAATATTACCAAGCAAAGTTTAGAATTAGAAGTTTTAGAAAAATTATCTGTTTAGGATCGTGGGTTGAAGTCAAACTAGAAACTTATGCTCGATTGCCTTCTATATTTAAACTATTTAAAAATTGAATAAGGCAAATCGTTAGTAGTGACCGTAGACTTGATTGGAGCCATGGCTGATATTTGGGTAAAAATTTATTTAAGTTATTAGCTGCTTAAGCTATATCTAGCATACTTAAACTTGGACTCTGCATTAAGTCAGATTTATTCTGCCACAAAGAATCTTATTTATCTATAAAGAATAATAAATAAAGAATTAAAGAATTTAAACTAAGCTATGAAAAGAATATGTTCTAGACTTAAACTAGCATGTTCTAGACTCTAAACTACTGTAAAGAATATTAAACAATGAAAGAATATAAGAATGCAAGAATTTCAAAGAATATTTAAGAATAAAATGAATATAAAATTTGTAATTATTTTAAGGTTAAGGGAGCCAAGAGTTCTTAACCTTCTTCTCCAAGCCAGTATCTCCAACTCCTACTCTCTTTTTTCCTTCTTTCACCCCTAACAACTGTACCACCTCTTTCAGCTCCACCACCTTTTGATGGTCTAGCACCTCTATTGGGTCTGTTTTTTCTAGGGGCAGGTATCTATCTTCGAGTTGGTGTCTGTATTCTTAGTTCAGCTCGCCCCTCTCTTATCTCTATTGACCCTTCTTTTTGGTGCTTTTCTTGAAGTACCAGCCCTTTTCTTCCTTTTTTTTCTTTCTCCATTCTATAGATTTCCTCTTTTCTATACTTTTCTTCTTTTAGCTACTGCTACAATTGAAGGCATAGAGATAATCATTCATTTCTTGCTCTGTCATCCCTTTGGTGTTTTCCATATAGTTCTTCATTTCTGCAGCTTGTCTTGCCTAGAAATCACCATTCCTCTTTTTCTTCAGCTCGTATCTCTTTCTCTATTCCTCCACTTCATGTTTCTTCCTTTCTTCCTCTTGTTTCTTTTCTATTTCCTCAAGTTGCTTTAGGGCAAGTTCTCTTTCTTGTATTTTGTGCAACTTGGCTTCCTTTATAGCTAGAAGCTCTTTATCTGTTTACCTTGCTCAGTGTTTAAATTCATCTTTCTTTTTCTTTGCTTCGCTAGGAGGTGCTTCTTTAGGAGGTTCTTCTCTATCTTTTTCAATAGAAGTGTCTTCTTCAATAGTATGGGGGACTAGTGCCTTAAGGTTTACTTTCAATCTTTGGTCATTAAGGTTTGAATGGTAAGAATGTCATCTTCATCATCACTATTAGAGAGAGTAAAATCACTATCATCTTCCTCTTCTACCAACTGCCATCTTGCCTTCATGCTTCTTTTCTCTTTACTATAGATGGTAGCTTCTGTGTTAGGTGGCATCTGCTATTCTTTGCTTCCTGAGCTTTTTCAATCTTCTATTTTATAAGTAGTGCCTCCATTTTGTTGTTATAGGGTTCCATTTTAGCCTTTTTCTTCACTTCTCTTTCATATATGCATTTATCCTACATTTCAAATCCTCAACTTCAACAGCCATTTTTGCTATATGGTCATCAATGTTATGAGCTACTTGAAGTTGGTCAATTTCTTCCATGGTCTCAACATTAAGGTCAATGCCACCAGCATATGTGGCATTGCTTTCTTCTTTTGTAGGGTAGTAGGGGTGGCACCTTCTCTTTCTTCTTCCTATTATCCCATAACACTATCAATAGGGATTGTGGTAGTATCATGTTCAGTTCTTGGGGCATAAGGGACAACTTGCCATTCTATGTGCACTTTGTGTGGCCCTTTTCTTCTTTTATTTCAAAAAAATAGTGGATGTTTAAGAAAGAACAATATCCATAATTTCTAGAGATATTGCCTCGGAGATTTGTTTATCTGCTTGTTGCCCAGCCTCCTTCTCCCTTTTTCTTTCTTTTTCTATCTCAATTGCCTTTCTTCTCTTTTTGAAAATGTGCTTTTGAGCACATCTTTTTATCCTTTTGGCTTTCTTAGTGCAAGGTGTTTGCATTAGCTAAACTTCGAGAACGGGTCTTCCCACATCCCTTGCTATTACCATGTTAGCAGTTTCATAGGAGATATCTTTAAGAACTTCCTCCTCTACTGTTGAGTCCTGCAGTTTATTATTGGTATCGACTACCTCAGGTGCTGCAACATTCAGATCAATGCCACTCGAATTATTTTCTTCAACAGCTTCACCCTTTTTACGCATGGCAGTTGGAGTACTACCAGCACCAAAGTCATACTCTTCATCAAAAGGTTTACTTAGAGCTGACTTTTTGGTTCTAATGTAGGTCTGGGGTAAGGTTTATGTTTGTGGGATAGGTGCTAGAGTAGTTTTGGGGATAGACTCAAAATTAGAGAGCCATGTTGTGGTGGAGACGGGGCATGTGTTTAGGTAATAGCTTCATTGTCCTCACTTTGATAGTAAGTAAGTGACTCGACCATTGGTTTAAAAGATGATGGTTATGTTTGGGGTTCTTTGGGTGGTGATGGCTTGATGGGCATGTATGTACAAGGGAGATTGGTGGGGAAGTTTGTGTTTAGGTTAATGGGGGAGATGGTATGTGTAAAATGTGGTGAGGAAGGTATGTATGTGAATGGTGATGGTGGCCTAGCTTCATTATCATCATCGTAGTGGTCTAACTCAGTCAAAGCAGGTTCAGGGGTGGTAATTTAGATTGTTTGGGTGGTTGAGGATCATGAGTGAGCATCTGCATAATCTTCTTTATATTTTCCTTCATGTCACTCATATCTTCATCATACCTTTTCTCCAACGTAGCTAGCTTCTCTTTCAGATCTTTCACTTTAGAATCCAGTTTGTTGAAGCTAGCTACAGAAGGTTTGGTTGGAGCTTCTGGTTATAGCTCAAAAAGGTGTTTTGGCTTTTGCATAGTGGCAATAGTAGATGTGTCTTGGGCAGTGGCAACAGGAATAGGTGGTGTAGCAGCTGTTTAGCATGTTGTTTGTGCAATAGTGGTTTAATTCTCCGCTTTTATCAAATCCCAGCTTGCGAAGGCCTTCTTATTTAAGCTCTTGAACTTACATACTACATCAATAGGCCCTGGTTTTGTGCATAATTTCATATTCTTCAAAATTCTAGCGAGCCTACCTAGAAATATTCCTTTACCTTGTTTTTCTGGCTTCATGCTGGATTCTCTAAGCTACCATAAGCCCTACGTTCATTCTTTTCTTCGTCATCATACTATACAAAGGATAAAATTCAACTTTAGTTATTATGGTTGCCCCTTCTATCTTAGAGAAAATGCTCCTGGTGAGCATGTAGTGCAGCATTGTAGCACTTTTCTTCTTGAAGTTGGAACCAGTAGTTTTCAAGGGGAAGGATTTGCCTTCAATCTCTTCAACTACAAACTTCTTCAAATCTACCTTTGATATTTATGTAGGCGGATTTCTAAACTCTTCTCTATAAAGATCCTTTTCTTCATCATACAAATCCATGGCAAATATAAACTATCTCATTGTCACACTCCTATATTCTCCAAATGCACTGAAACTAACTATATTATCCCATGTCTGGCACTTGCATTCTAGTCCTAAAACTTGCCATGAACAACAGATTTACTCCTCCAAAAACTTCTTCTCTGATCTCAAAAACTTTTCCCCATGGTTGATCTTCAAAGCGCTCCCTAAATTCTCCTTCTAAACCATAACTTCGTACAACATCCCAATCCATAACAACATTCGCCACAACTTGTTTCTGAACCAAAAATAATTAAAATTTCTCTTTATCCTTAATAGTTAATCCTATAAGGGGTTGAGGATTTGCACAAGGGGCATAGATTCAACCCTAGCCCTTTTGGGTTTCTTTGGGGTTGTGTTTGGGATTGTCATGACCCTTAATAGGACCTAATAGGTTTACTTTAAAGTCATCATATCACGTGTGCGCCTACAGCATGAAGATCACTTTGCAAGTTAGAGATTGCAAGGCTCTAATTATTTATTCTCTAAATATGTTATACACATATAGGTATTTAAAAAAAATGGTTTAGGATATTGATATTTCAACAAATCACAAAGATCGCAAAGAGTCGAATATCCTATAAAAAATGAAACTGAGTAAAGCAATTTAGGTTATCTATCATCCGTAACCGAAGGAGATTACAAAAGAAATAAATCAAGTTTGAAGTCCTTTCTCTCAACTAAGTTTAATTCATCAACATTCTAATCCTTCACTTGATCTTTGATATGCTCTATGCTTGGTTCCTATACCAACCCCAGCTTTATGAATTTCCTACAAAAACAAACTATTGGAGGATAAGCACAACTAGCTTAGTAAGAATATTCTTGTATTAATGTACTCATACAAGTAAAATAATCAAGTTATTAAACAAGCATATGAGATGCATCAAACACGTAAGCAAATAATACACATAATTAACTGGAAATCATACGATGAATGAATTTACTCCCTCTATTCGAGGTTAAGCGTTCCAAGGCCCATATGACCGTAGTTCACAAATAAAATTTTTGTAGTTCATTCAGGCTAATACTTGCAGTTAAAATGTAGTTCATATGGGCTACTCCTTGCCGTTAATATTAATGCAGATTTTCGGGCCTCTGCGTATCTCACTACTATACTCTTGTCCCACCAAGGATATAGTAGTGAAAATGTTGATTTCTCTCAAGAGATGATTTTGATGATAACAAAAAGAGTTACATGTTACTAATATAATTTGTTAATATGTGCAGCAATGGTTTTTAGTAATAGAGAAATCATATTTTAAGTAAAATCATAAATCAAAAGGTACATATAAGGTATGCAGTATTGAATTTCAATACTCATAAGGAAACACAGAAGGAACATAAATAACACAAAAGCAAATATTTTTCAAACACGATTCAGCTTTTGAAGACCTAGCTCCAAATGTTGAGTATAAATTGGGTATTATACTTAATGTGTTCCACAAAGTTGGATTAAATCCACAGGGTTTATTTTAGTTTTTCATTTGATTCAAGGAATACGAAAAATATTTTTTTAGAGGATCACGTTCATTTCAACAAACTTAAACTGATTTTTATTTTATCTAAAGAAAACTATATTTTAGGAGAAAGTTTGTTTGAAGTTTACAAGGATAGAAAAATCGTGGTTTATGTCCAAAACAGATCACGTGAAATGAAGGATAAGCATGAACAGTGAAATTGTGTGAAGTGGATCAACACAGACGAGATTGAATCCGAATTTTCAGTTAGAAGATAATCTTATCACTTGCAAGATATTATCAGAAGCTAGTTTATGAAGATGAATTCAAATATTCGAATTCAAATTGAGTCAAATAAAGGATAGATCGAAGCAGATTTTGCGGAAGAAAGAACGACTCCTACGCGCATGAAATCTGGACGAATTGATCCAATTCTTCTTCCATCCGTTGCAGCAATTTGAAATAAATATAGGAGAAGGAACGAAGCAGAAAACAGAACAATTTTACTAGAGAACAACTCAGAAACAACACAAATTACTCAGAAAGATCAAAGTGCTCAAAATCTATTATTTCTATTGTTTTACTATTCACTGTGCGAAAAATTGAGGAAACTCAAATTTTTATTCCTCTTGATTTGTTTTTACTCTTTGTGAGTTGAGAGTTACAAGTAGGCTTAGTTGATTGATTGAGTGTGAGAATCAAGCTAAGTGAATTGTAGCCAAAGGATTGGCAAATACTCTTGTAACTTCATTGATTTTGATTGGATAGTGGAACACACCGGTGAGGAGTACCAGGACCCTGGCTTGGAGCTGGAAGAGAGGATTGACGCACAAGGCGGAACCTCTATACATCGATTTGCAATCTCTTCTCCTTATCTCTTTTATTTTGAGTATTATTTATTTATGCTTTGATTGCTCAGAAGGTTAATCAAAAAGTTCATCATATATATAGTTATTTACTCAGAAGGTTACTCAGAGAGTACCTTGTTAACATTTTTCTTACTCAGAGAATTAGGCAGAAGGTTTACAAGTTTGAAAGAGTTGTCTAACTTTTTGATCCGAATTTTTCATAAAGCTTTTATTTGTTTAGATTTTTGTTTCAAGTAAGTTTTAAATTCATTATAACCAAGTAGTGTTTAATTTGTTCAAATTTTGAAAAATAAATATTATAACCAATTCACCCCCCCCCCCCTCCTCCTCTCGGTTATCTTTTCGAGACCAACAGAATGCAATGTGATTCTCTTCTTGTTATGCATGAATCGATTTAATTAATTACTCATAGCATAGCATTAGATAATTTAAGCATGATCATAGAATTTGCATACATATCATTACTATACTAAATCGATAATTGATTATAGACAATTCCTGCCTTAATATACTTGACATAAATTCAACCACTTAAATAAAGCACATGCATTTCCCATTTTATCTTTTCCTAACTCTAAACTATTTTACAAGCAAATACATAAGTATGGAATTTAGAAAGTAAACTCACTCGTTCTTAGTATAACCCTTAGTTGGAGTGGTCCTTGGGGAAAGGTATGTCAAATTCCTCATTACCTAAACAAAAGAAATACCCGGAATAAGTATTTCATATTAATTCTACTTAAATTTTCTAATTCTATTTCATTATTCTCATTAAAATTTTGATTATGTGAAATTCCAACTTAAAACGACCATAATTTGCTCATTTTAACTTAGAATTTTGCATATTAAATGTTGTTTTCTACCAACTCGAAAAAATCTATCTATTTTTAAGGTTATTTTTAACATTTAGATCCATTTAGGTTTTAAAACGGGTCAGTACAGATTAGCACAAATTCCAGCCCTCAAATTGTAATTTTCCCAAGTTCTACATCATCCAAACATTCTATAACAAGTACATAGGTATTTATATAGTTGATAAATCCATCTAATATATATAAACTTATATTATATGCATGATTCTAATGGTGTTGTCCTAATAATGATTTTTTATAAAATAATTTATTTTAGGAGTTTGAAAAATAAAGTTTACAAAATCTCTTTTTAAGTTGTTGGAAAGAAAATTAAAATCTTGAGTTTGTTATAAAGGAGTACCTACCCATCTTATCTATTAATTGTATATTTTATAAACTTCTTAAAAATAAATTTACTACTTAAAATTCGGTTCTTTAAGTTGTCTACAAATTTTATTACCTAAATGAATTTTTGACTAGTGAGTTGCTCTTTAACTTGATTTAAAAAAAAAATGTTTGGTCCTTAGTGTTTTTACAAATTATTGGCATAAGCCATAAAAATAAGGTCTTTTTTTTTTAAGAAAAATTTTCATAACGAAGAATTATCAACATTTTGAACTTATGATAAATTTATTTTAATATCTTGAGAAGAATACAGTTGAACCGTTAGCTTTTTAAGCATTTTGAGACGAACTAAGTTCATTTCAACTTCCATAAGAATTCAAAAGTCATGACAAAGTTGTTATAGTTTATTAAAGAAATCCTTTCATTCTGAGCAAGAAACATGTGAAAAACATATATCTTAACTCGTTTTCATCATCCAGTTACTTTTTATCAAAAACAACATATAATTCATAAAAATTGAAACCGTAAAAAGACAAAAATTAACATAGCATTTGTATTCTTATAAACTAGCAAAAATAAAGAAAAAGTAGAAATGAGCTCACCTTAACAATTTGATGCTAGAAATGCTATAAAAGAGATGATTTTTTTTTTTTTTATCAATGGTAAATGAAAGTGAATTGAGGGTTTGAGAATGTTCATTGGGTTTGTTATAATTTTGAATGAAGCAGTGAATGAGAGGGAAACAACAGCATTAAGGTTTTTATGAAAATCCAATTGCGGGTATAAATGTGAGCAGGGTTTAGAATGTGGTTTTTAATTTGTTAAGAAAAGACAAAAAGAATTAAAGAATCACGTTTTATCTTAATCGCAACTTAAACTCTAAAATATTAAAGAATTACAGAATAAAGAACCAAGGCATCGATTTTAGGCGTTTATTAAACCTGTATAAAGCAAAATAAAGAATTAAAGGAATTGTGGATGCAATCACAGGTCAATTCAAGTCGCAATTGAAACTATGGCTAAACTTATTCTTCCTTTTTTCTATCCGTAGGTAGGCTTGCAGCCATAATTATCAAGTGGATCCCTGCAAAAACACTTCAAAACAAACCTTAAAGTGCAAAATTCAACACAAAGGCAATTGTTTCTCTGTCATTCATCTCCCAAACAAAGAATCTCATGAAAAACATCATAAATTCATCCGTCAAACTTCAACATCATCATCCATATTTACACAAATTAACAAAACATCAAATCAAGTTCTTAACAAAACCTATTAAAAGTCTATACAAACCATTTAAAACATCAAGGATATCAATTGTCCTACTCAAAATATCCATCATCATCATCAAAACTTAATAAACCTCAAAACAAAGGTCTTTCAAAACTTTAAACAAACAAAAAAAAAAAGGTAGGATAAATCATCCTAATAGTCTTTCTTCTTCAATTCTTGACTTGATCTTTTAGGTTAGCTTTTATATTAGTTGGTAAGGTTTCTTGAGGTCTTTATGAAAGGAGTTTTGAAATTTGACCTAGCTATGTCTCCAGGTTATGAATTGCAGTTGAATGATTTCTCAAAGTAGTATAAATGATCTATTTCCTAGCCTCAAAGATTTTAATGAAGTGAGGAATTAATTCCTCCAAAGAATTCTTGTTACCTTGGGAGATTTAACCCTTGACCCTACTGTTTCTAAAAGTTAGGTGGCTTAAAACTAGATTTTTAGAAGTTGTTGTTGCTTTACTAAAGTTTGGATGGTTCCTCTAGCCACGATGATAAGTATTATTGTAAGGGTCATTCTTAGGTCCATTAAAATTGTTTACATACTCCACATTGTAAGAAGTTAAACCCTTAGACTCTATCTAAAACTCCCATCTATCATGTTCACTTAGCTAGTCTCCATGCTCATTCTATCTACCTTCCTAGTCAAGGCTTCTATCTTAAAGGTAAAATTTGTCACAACATCAAGTTCAAAAGCTCCTCCTTTCTTCTCCTTCCTAGCCCTAATAGATTACCATTGGTAATGGTTATTGGTCATGTCCTCAAAAAGGTTCAAACATTCATCAGGGGATTTGTTGTTCAAGCTACCTCCTTGTTGCATCAATTAGCTGCCTAGTGCGATAATTAAGCTCATTGCAAAACGTTTGGACTTGGGTCAGTTTTGGTAATCCATGATGTGGGCATCTAGCTAGCAACTCCTTCCACCTTTCAAAAGCTTCATAGAGAGTCTCACATTCCTACTAGTGGAATGAAGCTATATCTACTCTTAGCTTTTCAGTTCTAGAGGGTGGGAAATACTTTCTCATAAAATTTTTAACCATTTATTGCCAAGTGGTTATAGACTATTTAGGCAAACTATTGAGCCATTTCTTTGCATTACCTCTTAAAGAGAAAGGAAACAATCTAAGTCTAATGTCATCATCAAAGGCTCTACTGATTTTAAAGGTGTCATATATGTCGAGCTTAGATTTTTCATTTTCTTGTTTTATTTCTTTTAATCCAATTTGTACCAAACCCTGACCTACTTGATATAAACACCTCAACTAGGGATTAAAAGAAATTCAATTTTTGAAAACATTTGGAGTCACCACCCAACTACAGTTAGGAAAAAAAAAAGTTAGGATCAATGGGTTGGTTAATCCTAACTTAGCTACTAGTCTACAAAAAAATTGATTTAAAAACAAATTTTATAAATAAGAATTTTTTTGATTCAGGGGCTATACTATTAAAAACATATGATTACCACTTAAAATTCATAATTTAAAATTTTATCCTTTTAATGCTAAAAAAAAAAATCAAATCTTATGAATTTTTAAAGTTACAGCTTTATTTAAAAATTGATGGCAAAATCATTTAATATTTACAACTAATTAATTATTTCAAAATTTACAAATGAAATGTGATCGAAAAAATATTTTTTTCTAGATTTTATGTCATCCTGCAAGTACCTATGTATCGCTAATCGAGATCAAACGTTACGTAACTCTTTTAGAAAACTTTAGTGTGTTGTTTTTTTTTTCTTAAACAATTTTCCATTTAAGTTATTTAATTCTTCAATTTTTGTAAATTCTTTCTTTTTTGTGTATAACCTTATAGGCTATCAAGTTCATTTTTTTATTTTAGAAAATAGGATTTTCTAAGTACTAAAAGACCTTTTTTTTAAGAAATATTTATTATTTTTTTTAGTTTGTTATATATATATGTGTTAATAAGCCCACACTACATACATATATTTTAAAATTCATCACTTTGAAAAATTTTATTTTATTTTTAGGATTTCATATTATATTCTTTCTTTCTTTTTTCATTTTTTTCTTTAACATTTAAACAAAAAGAAAAATAAAATAAAATAAAAAATAAAAAAAAAATGGATTTACCTATTTTGGGCGAGCGAGTCAGATAAGGGATTTGGATCAGGTTTTCGGGTTGGATCTAGGTATGTGTCACATTTAGGTTGCATAGTGTAGTTGATCTGCGGAGCTTGCTAGTAACGATCGAGCTGTTCTAGGTGATCTTAGCCATGTTGGATGAAGGCTATGGAGGATGAGGAAGGCTCCGATGGTAGTGGATTGGTTGGAATGTGGCCGTAGGTTGGAGGTGGTGATTGATCAGAGGCTTTAAGATGAAGGGGAAAGCTACTAGCTAAAGCTTTCACCTCCCCTAAATCCTACTATAGCCTTAATTTGCTCCAATTTGATCTCTATGAAGAGTAATCGGAGAAAATTTGAAATCAACTCTAGGAGCTCAAAGCTTAATTCGATGCTTTTAAAGAGTTTTCTTGTTGTTTTTGAATGGAATTGATGGTTATGGATGTCATGAACAGGAAACTCAACCTCTATTTATACTATTTAGAGGTCGAATTAGATGGGTCATTTCGAGAAATGGGTAGGTGGTGCGTATGCAAATTCGAGTTTTGAACACGTTCCACGAACTTTGACCTTTAATGAACTTCTAGAAGCTAAGGTAGGTTGGATTTGAATTTCGAAAATTTGTATTTGCAAGTAAAAACAATTTTTTTGTAAACTTTGGATTCAAAATCGAGTGTCAAACCAATAGCTTTATGGTTGTTTTTTTTATTCAAATTTGAAGTATCCCATGTCTACTTCAAATCCCTTCCATCAATTTGGTTCAAATGGGATGAAAAATGGATCAAAATCGAGCTCGAAATGACTGTCTTGCATAGAAAAAAAAGTAGAGAACTGAGGAAGAAGAAGACGACATGCGTGCCATACGCGTGACATAAGCGCCATACGCGTGACATGCGCATGTGAGTGTATTGCATGCGCCATACAAAAAAAAAATTTCCTCCAATGCAAATCGAACCCTGGCCCTAGTTGTATGTATGTGTGCATTTATCCAACAAGCCATTGGCTTGTGCCTCGATCATGTGATTACTCAAATAATATTTTGAGGGACTTAGACCAAGGCCAAAATGTTATATTTTATAATTTTAAAATTAATTTTTTTCTTTTTCCTTTGAATCATATTTTACACTTTTGTATATTTTATTTATTATATATTTTTTCTTTTTCTATTATTATTATATTTTTTCCTTTTATATTTTGAACCACATTTTATTTTTCTTGTATAAATATTCTACTTACCACTTTTTTCTTTTTTCTTTTTCATTTTACTTTATAATTATTATTACATATATTGTTTCGGGGGCAAAAATAAGATGTCTACAACTATCCCTCTTTGTGGCAAAGTTTGGGTAAAACATTGCCACAAAGACAAAGTGATGCCCAATTTTTGCCCTTAAGAGCATCTACCTGGCATTTGGAGCTTTTACTCCACTAGGAAAACTTAACTGAGATAGCGATAGTCTTGCAATCCCGAACCTTAAAGAGGTAGTAACAACTTTCGGTGAAGTTACTGTATCATAAAAGATTGACCTCCTCTTATACCCATACTACACTACTAGAGTTGACCTAAGATGTGTCTAAAAAAAATGGGGGACGATTCTTCCAAGGTTTCCACTTTATGTTATGGGTTTCTTTTCATTTTTAAAAACTTGAATAGGCTTCGATCTTTTTTCTTTTTAAAGACCCTGATGGACTTTGATCTTTTTCTTCCTAAAGATTCGAATGGACTTTGGTCAATTTCCTTTTTAAAGACTCGGAAGCACTTCGGTCCTTTTTTCTTCTCAAAGACTCAGATGGACTTCAGTCTTTTTCCTTTTTAAAGATTTAGATGCACTTCGGTCTTTTTCCTTCTTAAATACTTGAATAGACTTTTGTCTTTTTTTTCTTCTTAAAGACTTGGATGGACTTTGATCTTCTTCTTCCTAAAGACTTAGATGGACTTTGGTCCTTTTCCTTTTTAAAGACTTGGATGGACTTCGGCCTTTTTCCTTCTTAAAGACTTGGATGGACTTTGGTATTTTTTTTTTTCTTCTTAAAGACTCAAATGGAGTACAGTCTTTTTCCTTTTTAAAGACTCGGATGGACTTTAGTCTTTTTTCTTCTTAAAGACTCAGATGGACTTTAGTATTTTTCTTCTTAAAGACTCATATAGACTTCAGTCTTTTTTTTCTTTTTAAAGACTCGGATGGACTTTGGTCTTTTTTCTTCTTAAAGACTCAAATAGACCTTAGTGTTTTTTCTTCTTGAATAGTCATATGGACTTCGGTCCTTTTCTTCTTAAAAACTCAAATAAACTTCCATCTTTTTTCTTCTTAAAGACTCGGATAGACTTCGGTCTTTTTTATTCCTAAAGAGCACCTGTAAAGTCTTGAAATTTTTTCTTTTTTTCCTTTTTAATTTCATCTTCGAAAATTTTGAGCCAAAGACTTTTCTTTCTTTTTTGCTTTTTTTTTTTTTAAAGTTTCAAACAAGATTTTACTCTATTTACTTTCTTTTCTTTTTATTTATAATTTTTTTTAAAAAAAATTTGAACTAAAAATCCATTCTCTTTTTTTAAAAAAATAAAACCTTTTTTTTTTTGGAAAAGTTTGAGGAAAACTTTGCCTCAAGAACCTTTTTTTTTCCATCAAATTCTTTCTTTGAAAAATTTTGAGATAAGACTTTTTTTTTCTGAAAGATTTCTAACATATGAGAATTTCAAAAGTTTTAAATGTGGTGGGCTTGCTTCATTGATCACTCATTTTAATTCAGCCTTGGGCTTCGCTATTAAACCAACAAACTTTACACCATGGGGCAAAATTTTTCTTTTTAGGACTTTGATTTGCTTTTATTAGGACATTGTCTTTCACATTTAGGGCAAATAATTCTTAAACTTGAGGCAGGTACCTTTCAAATTGGGGTAAATGATTTTCCATACCCCTGTATATGATTTTCATATCAGGGTTAGTTATCTCATTTTGAACTTTCTAGTTAAAGAGGGCTTCCTTACAGTCACTTAAGCTTGTTTTCGCACATTTGACTAGGATTCTAAAAATTATGGTTTAACTTGTTAATGATATATATTGGTCAATCTATTATGCCTTTTTTCATACTGTAATATAGGCTTTTGGTTTTTTGTTTCAATGAAAAGGGATTCCATATACACAAGTCGTTTTGAAATTTATCTTCAACACTTCCGGGGTTTACAAATCAATAACCCTTAAGGAAAACTAATTATGTGCCTATCCTATTTTCAAGAGCATTAATAAATCAATTCGTATAATCTAAAGAGTCTCTAAAATGGTGGTATTGTGGGTGGGTCCCATGATACAAATATGTTGTAGACCTTGAACATTAAGTTTTGGTGGTTTTGAGCTTTGAGTATGTACCTTCAATCCTTAGGCACGATCACTTGTTTGAATGTTCTCCATTTTCTTTTTCTCTTTTCTTCTTTTGGTTTTCTTGTCCTTCTTCTTCTTTTTTTTTGGTTCTCCCCTCTTCTTTTTTGACATGAATTCAAGGTGATTTGTCTTTCTTTAATTTTTTTTATGGATGACTTATAACTCAAGGTATATGGGTTGTGTATGATTATGCAATAGAGACTCTTCTTCCTTTGAATTGAAGCAACTAGGGCAAGCACATATTAATTAATCATTTTACTTCTTATTAGTGACCCCAACCCCCAAATTGCCCCATTATAGGGTACCCCAATGTGAGGTAGTTCATGACAGGGTTTAACTTTTAGAAATCACCTTTTCAATGGGGTTAACAAGGAGTAAGTGTATTTAGGTTACCTAAGTGAATGCCTGGTATCATTTTAACCTATGTACCAAGTTCAAAATGGACCTCTTTTAGGGAACGAGCCTTATAAATCCCCTCAATGTCACTCGAATCTCAAGTGTTTAAGAGTTGATGTTTGGAATTTGGTTGCTCTTTTCATCCTATAATTTTCAATCAATAAAATATCCGTAGGCAAACATTCATTTTATTTAGAATTGCCCCTTGAGTAGTTCAAACTATCCAATGAAGGATAGTGAAATACATACTTAGTGAAAAAGATGAGAGGATTTTATTTACTCATTTTCACTACAAAGATAAGTACCATCATTGATCCTCTTTGTTTGTCTTTACTGATCACTTACAAAATGCCTGCCTCTATTGATATTAGCCAATAAGTTAAACTGCTATAGATGGTATACCATCCTATCAGGTGGTAACAGCAAACTCTCGATACTTGAAGAAGACTTACTTGTAATCTTTGCAGGAGTTGGAACAAAGTTACTACCACTAGCTGGCTCAATAGCTTCTAGGAGTTCAGGTTGGATAAGCTCAACATCAATCAAATCATGGATTTTTTTCTTTAACCTCCAATACCTTTTTATAGAATGACTTGTTTGATTGATATGGTACTCGCATTGGGCCTTAAGATCATATTCTTTTGGCTTATACCCTTCTTTTGGAATTTCATACGTTATCATATTTTGATATCTCAACTGGTTAAAAACTTGGACTATTGGAATCCTAAACTGTGTGAAACGCCTTTGCTCTATTGAGTGAGCTTGTTTGTTTTGGACCAATACTTTTGAAGTTTGAGGCTTCATCTCTTGTCTTAACCTATTATCAATTTTACAGCCCGATGACTCCTCATGAGTCTCATGAGATGGTACTTGGCTAATCGTAAGGTCCAAATGTTGGAGTTTATCTAACACATATTTCATAACCCAGTATAGGGTTTCAATCCTTCTCGCCATTGTTGTAATTCTTTGTTCTAAATTCTCATGTGACCTTTCCATTTGGATGCTAGGAATTTGATCCTTCTCTTGCAAATAGCTTCTTTGATATGATGCATCACTAACATCTTGTGTATGAAACATGTTGATGCTGTTGAAGTTGGATGCTGGACCATTTACAAATTGTAATTGAACCATTTTTGAGTCAATCAAATCCTAAATTTTGTTCTTTAATTCCAAAAAATCATCCATAGCATGCCTTCATTGAGCTATGTGGTATTCACATTGCATATCAGGGTCATATCTTTGTGGCTTATACCCTAATATTAGCTCTTTAAGGTGTAACAAATGGTCCTCTTTCAATTTATAGTAAATTTGAGATAGAGGGATAGGGATTTGAGTGAATTTCCTCTTGGATGCCTATGTATACTTGCCATAATTTCCTTTGCTCATTGTATTGACTAACTTCTTTCACTACAAGTTCTCAATTGTGAATTTGAAGTTTTCTAGAAACAAAGGCATTTTCAATTCTACCCCTACCTCTATTTAAAAAAAAAAAAAATTCCCTATGGCATATCCAATAAGATGGGAGAAGAAGGGCTCTTTCAAGGTATTTATGAAGGTGAACACCAGATCCTTTTCTAGAATAGGTACAAAAACCATAGCTACTAATCCCTCCATTGTTGAACATACTCCTTAAAGGTTTCATCCTTCCTCTTTTTCATGTTGCAAAGGTCCCACATGGATGGGGCGACCTCAATATTGAACTGGTATTGGTTATAAAATGACCTAGCCAATTTGTCTTAGGTATCAATCTCATTGAGGTCTAGTTGGGCATACCAGGTCAATGTTAGTCCAGTGAGACTATCCTAGAATGTCTAAATCATTAACTACTCATACTGGGTGTATTGGCTCATCTTCCTCACATAGAACCCAATGTGCAGTTTGAGGCACCCTGTGCTGTGATACTTCTCAAAAATCGACATTTTGAACTTTTTAGGGAAAGTGCTATCTTGAGCCACAGGCAGTCTTGTGATCCCAACTTGATTAAAACCATCAACTTTCTAAAATGCCTTTAATTTTTCAGTAAATTGAAGGATAAGCCTCTTTCTCATTCCTTTGCTCTGTGCCTTTAACTCCGTTTAGGGCAAGTACTGTGGTTCTTTTTCTTCAATGGACTAATCATCGACCCTTTTTTGAATTCCAGAATGTCCTTCGGATGGTGGTTGGAGGATTTTCACTAATCCAATGTTTTGGGTGAGCATTTACATTTGTTCGACCATCTCGAGCACTATTTGCTCAAAAGATTGGATTTTCTACTCAACAACTAAATCAAGGCTAACGTTGGTGTTGTTAGCCATTTTGAATGAATGCACTTAAGGGATTAGCTAAGCTTGCTTAAAAACAATTTCAAAGTCTTGCAAAGATCTATTCTTATTAGCAAATTATCTGCTTTTTTTTTAAAAAAAATTAGCTAAACTTTATTTCACAAATTAACATTTATTTCAAAAGAAAGAAATATTTTTTTACTGTTTTTCTTAAGGAATATTTACAAACGGAGAATGACGGACTCGATACTCAAGGAAGGAATACCTATGACAAATGTGGTTTTAACTGAACAGAACCTATAACTATCTAGAAGAGGAACTAATCTATTGGATGATCGAATTATGTACAATCTACAGATATTTACAAGTCTACTATTCATTTTTAACAACTTTTATATACAAGTTTATTATAATCTATATAATATAAAGAGTATTTGCAAGTTTATTTTATTTTTTTGAGAATTTATTTATTTACAAAAATGAAAAAAAAACAAGATTAACGATAATTATATCATATATAAATTTTTTATATCACAATAATGTACACTATTTTACAAGAGTAAAAAAATTCTTTTTGTCCTTTTTTATTCAGGATAATTTACAAGTTTAGTGTTTTATTTTTTCTTATTTTTTTGTACTATATACAAATGACTATAATACTAACAACAAGCTATTATTTACAAAGCATAATAAATTATTCACATTACATATTATACATGCAATTCACATTGATGGAGATTTAGGGGTTGACAACTAAATTGTAGTGGGGCAATTTAGAAAATTTTTCATTTGAGTTACAACTTTATTTGAAGAAAATCTAAGCGGATATATTTACATTAGAAAGATTTAATTTTTTTTAAAATGTAACTCTTTTTAAGGTATGCCTTGTTATCAATTATTTGCCAACCCATGTTTATGAATACAATTGGGTGGGTTCTAAAGGTTCCCAATCTAGTAGATCGCAGATCAACACTAAACTGGTGCGAGAGGTCATTTCGTGAACTAAAGGGTGGAAAAGCAACAGCCTTTGGATCCTACTAGAGACCTCCTACGTAGTATCTTAAGATGGCCTGGTTTTAACCATATCTAGCACAAATTTTCCATAAATCTCTTCCGAAGATAACATTTGCCCTAGTTAGGGCCACTTACAAAATTTTCTTTTTTTCTATGTCACTTAAAGAAAAATATTAGTGCAACTATTTACAAATTAATATTTATACAAATAATAGACAAGAATGAGCCTAAAAATGATAAACTTTAATCTTAAGAATTTCAAGTAGCTAGCCCTCTTAAAAAAAATAGGCATCCCTAGTAGAGTTGCCAGGCCATTGAGCATGAATTTTTCATTTTTCATTTTTTGGTTTTATTTCTTTTAATTTGATTTGTACCAAACCCTAACCCATTTGATATAAACCTTCGACTAGGAATTAAAAGAAATCTAATTTTTGAAAAAAAAGAAAATAAAATAGAAAAAAAAGAAAACGAACTTACCTGCCTTGGGTGCATGGGTTCGATCTTGGGGGATTCGAATCGAGTTTTCAGATTAGATTAGGTTTGGGTCGATTTTGGGTTGCGTCATATAGTCAATCGATGGAGCTTGCTAGTGGTAATCAAGCAGCTCTGGGTTGTCTTGGCCGTATTAAACAAAGGCTTTTGAGGATGAGGAAGGCTTCAATAGTGGTGGATTGTCTTGAATGTGGTTGGAGGCTGGTGTTCAAGCTCTTACAAGCAACAGTTGGTTGTGGTTGTAGGTGGTGATCGATCAGAGGCTTTAGGATGAAGAGGAAAGCTATTAACTAAAGCTTTCACCTCCGTTGAATCTCACTATAGCCTTAATTTGCTCCGATTTGGTCTCTATAAAGAGCAATTGGAGAAAATTTGAAATCAATCTTAGGAGCTCAAAGCTTAATTCAAAGCTTTTGAAGTGATTTTTATTGTTTCTGAATGGAATTGACAGTTCTCGATGTCATGAACAGGAAACTCAACCCTTATTTATACTATTTAAGGGTCAAATTAGGTAGGCCGTGTTCGAGAAATGGGTAGGTGGTGTGCACGCGAATTCAAGTTCTACAATGCATTCGACAAACTCCAAGCTTTAATGAACTTCTAGAAGGATGACAATGAGCTCCGATAAAATTTTTTTTTTTTCGAACTTTGGATTCAAAATTGAGTATCAAATCGATTGCTTTATGGTTACTTTTTTATTCAAATCTGAAGTGTCCCATGTCTACTTCAAATCCCCTTCATCAATTTGGCTCGAATTGGATGAAAAATGGATCAAAATCTAGCTCAAAATGACTGTCTTATGTGGAAAAAAAATTGGAGAACTAAGGAAGATGAAGATGTGCATGCCACGTATGCATATATTGCACGTGCCATAGAAAAAAAAATTTTCATCCTCTAGCACAAATAGAACCCTGGTCCCAGCTATGTGTATGTGTGTGTTTATCCAACAAGTCGTTGACCTGTAACTAGATCATGTGATCACTTAAATAATATTTGATGACCTGAACCGAAGCCAAAATGTTATATTTTATTTTTTTAAATTAATTTTTTCCTTTTTCCTTTTTCCTATGAATTATATTTTACACTTTTGTACATTTTATTTATTTTATATATTTTCTCTTTTTTTGTTATTATTATATTTTTTCTTTTTATATTTTAAATCATATTTTATATTTCTTATATACATATTCTACTTACCATTTTTCCTTTTTTTTTTCATTTTACTTTATAACTATTATTATATATATTATTTTAGGGGCAAAAATGGGATATCTACAATAGATTTCTAAGAACTATTGGAGATGAGTTTTTGGGTCCTCATCCTATAATCCATCAAACTATACATACTACTGGACCGTTTGAATCACATTGGGTTTAATCTCAAAATTGTGTGCAGCAAGCCTAAGCCTGGCTATACTGGTATTGGCTCTATCAATGGTAAGCCTACAGAAATCTAACATGGTTCTAGGTTGGTTGACCTTATTGGGTCCAGTCTCCTCCTGCTCCACTCCTTCACCATTGGGTCTATTTTCAATTTCCTCTACAAACAATCTTTGTTCTTCCCTAGCAACTCTCCTTAATATCCTTCCTATTTATTGGAGCTTTGGAGTAAAAGGAACTAATAGGTGAGAACGATGCCTAATTATAGTCCTACAATTTTATCATGAGAGAATTTATTAAACTACACATGCCTATTTTACAATAACATAGAACAACACCTATGTTACAACAACATGGCTAATATATAACAATAGTAGTTATATACAAACAAAGAATTTTGAATTAACAAATTAAAGAATTAAGGAATTATGCAGAAGATAAAAACTAGACAAACAAAATTGTACAAAAGAACTATATAAAATAAAACTATAAAAGCATATTTACAAACAGAAAAGGGTATGTATAAAAATCTACAGATATTTCCATATATCATAAAAGCAAAAACAAAAACAGAGGTTTAACATTATTTACAAAAAAAAAACAAGATATTTACTAAAAGGAAAAGAAAAACTATAAACAAGGTAATACTTATAGATAAAAACATAAATAAAAGCAAGAACAAAAACAAAAGTATTTACATAAAGAAAGAATAAAACTATGTATAAAAATAAAAATGTATATAAAAGGAGAATTTATAGAAACGAAAACAAGAACTATACAAACTATGTATAGGGTTAGTGGCTCATCTAACATAATCTAAACTTTCAAGGAGTATAATGTTAGTCTTCAATTAAAATGAATTTAATGCCGATCCTTGGCAGCGACGTCAAAAATGACTTTGTTAGTATGTTAAAACCATTTAGAAGCAGGCAAACACGAAGCTGAAGTATTTTAAAAATTTATATAAAATGTTAATAAGTCCTATTCAACTTTGATTGCAATCACCAACATAGATAAGCGCGCCTACAGAAGCAGTATAGAAAATATTAGGTTACATTCCATAGGGATTGTAGGCATCTACTGTACTCCCTTTTTTATCTATTATCTAACCAAACAAAAATTTAGCAAAACACAGTAAAAACATAAACTAAGCTAGGGTCAATGTAAAAGTATGTACACTTTTTCAGGGTAAAATTTAGAGTATAAGTTTGTAAATGCAAGAAAGGACATAGGATTTGCTTTACCAATTCGTTATGATGTGATTTCTTAACAAACTCGGACAATTTTTTATTGGGTATATTTGCATTGGTGGATTCACTAAGGTAAGTTAAAGCCTATCTCATGGTAAAAAACTCTAGATCTAGATCAGATCACCGGAATCTCTTCACAAATTATCAGCAATCTAGATCTGCATAAAGTTTAAGAATCCTTTGTTTAAAAACCCATTTCGGAAATTTAAAAACAAGTAACAAAAAGTTTCACCATCCTTCTCTCAAAGCAATTATGAGCAACTTTATTAGTAGCCTAGATCTATTCAAAAGAACGATCTCTCAGTTTATTCAGTTGAAATAAGACATGGATCTAAAAGGTACCCTACTCATTTAGACCCACGAAGTTAAGTTTGAGCTACTAAATACAAATTCCCGGTCAATACTAAATTAAAATGCATTTGAAATCACATGAATCAGGCTTTGGATTCACAAACCCTTTTAAGATGATTATTTCTCCATAGATGCAAGCAATGAGCACATATTCAAGAGAAATAATATGAAAATATGCATAAATATTATAGATTAAGCACAAATAGGTCTTGCAAAATCAAACTTGGATTTAAAATGAAATTACTTTGAAAAATTGGAATCTCTAGTAAGAAAAAACAATTCTTTCACTAAAAATTCTCTTACTAAAAAGTTAGCAATTTGTTACATATGGTAATCTCCTCATTGGATGTTTGTGTATGTTTATTTATAGGCTACAGGCACAAAAATCATGAAGATCTTTATTTGCTGACGTGGTAGATTTTTTATAACAAACTTTGTCTTCCTTCTCATGTGCTCCAAATTAGGGCAACATATACATGACAACCTAGACAGGGTGACTTTTTAAGGGTCTGATTGAGGCTTCGAAGGTGGTCACGATCTAAGTTGTGAATTATTCGTAAAAATCGTGATCTTGGGCTCATCTTTAACTATAGGAATAATCACGGGCTTGACTTTGGGGTGCAATTGGTCTTGCACTTTGCATTGCAGGCACAGTTGTGTCATTGTGAACCGCAGCTTTAATTAAGGGTACGATTTTAGCCATGATTGAGAATTTTGCTTCGTTTTGCCTTGTCTTTTGCACTCGGTTGGGGTCTTTAGCAACCACGATAGAGCCTATCTTTGCTCATTCATGTTGTTTTGATCCAAATCTAACCTGAAACACTTTGTTTCTTCTTTTCTTGATCTTAAGAGCTGAAAAACAACATTTAAATAATAATGGAACAAAATACATAGAAATTTACCTAAAAATGGATAAAATCAAGCCTAAATTCATATGAATGACATAAGGTATGGCACACTTATCAGGCAGATTCTTTATAACTAATTTTGTCATTATCTTCATGCTCTTTAATTTAGGGCAATGTGTACATGATAGCAAGAACAGGGCCACTTTTTCGCTATTCAGATCACTGGTTCGAAGGTTGGCCATGATATAAGCTATGTCCTTCTCTTCAGAAGCATGATTTGTCTTCAGTTGGAACAACAGGCAAATTGCGAGTGCGACTCTTAGGCATGATTGAAGTAATATTGTGAATCACAAGGCATAGATATCATAGTGTAAATTGTTGTGCAAATCAAGGGCGTGGCTGAGGGCACGATTAGACTTTTGCCTTATTTTCTTTCCTTTAGTTAGGGTCTTTAGAAGCAACAGTCTAGTCTGTCTTAAACTGTTACTGTTGTTTTACTCCAAATCTGATTCTAAACACTTTATTTTTTTCTTTTCTTGATCTTAGGAGCTGAAAAACAACATTTAAAACCATAAAGCACAACATCATAGGAATTTATTTAAAAATTGATTAGATAAAGTATGGATTCCTATGAATGGAATAGAGTAAAAATGACTTATCATCTTGCTCCCTCAAAATGGAGGTCAATAGATGCTTTCTGGGAGAATCAATCTTCTTCAGGTTCAATTGCATTACGTTAAATTTGGATCTCATAGACACCCTTTCATCAAATTGTGGAAACATTCATTTTAATATCCTAGCCTAGAATGTTAGGGATGCGGGATCTTTAAGGTGACAACAGGCTTTTCTTGAGCTTATAGCATATCATAGTCCAAACATTCTTATCCTCACTAAAATTAGGTTTGGGAAGGAGAAAGCCAAAAATCTCAAAAGAAGCTCACATTTTTCAAAGATGATCTATGTTGTAGTTGAAGGCTTTAGTGGAGGCATAATGATGATGTGGAACCTAGATTTTGTTTAGGTGATGGAGATAGATGTCAATGCTTAAGCAATCCATTTAGATATTAAGGTAAAAAACTATTCCTTATTTGTAAGTTATCTACAATATATGTTAGTCCAAACTTAGAAAAAAAAGGAAGTTTCAGTGGGATGGATAATGTCATATTCAGTCAGTAGTCGCTGGCTTATGATTGGGGATTTTTTTTTTTACTAAATGATTGGGGATTTTAATGAAGTTTTGACAGATGAGGAAAAATGGGGACGCTATTGGGTTAATACCTACATAGTTGATTTATATTTGTCACGTATGGATTCTTGTGGCATGTGTGATTTAAATTTTGTGGGTCTGAAGTACATTAAATAAATTAGCCAATCATCATTCGTGAGTAACAACAAAAGTACTCAAAATGTCTTAAGTTATGCAACTAGAGTAACGTCTCTTACTACTCAATTCCATAAGTCTAAGTATATCCCTAAGCCATTAATCCTATTTTATACCTCTTTGCACTATTATCTACCTATACTTCACATTAAACACCCATTTCTCCCCACAACTTTCTTTTCTTTAAGTAAATCTATAGTGTCCCTATGGTATTCTCATACTACACCTTCATTTCCTCTATTACCACATCCTTCCATTTAGAAATCCTAAGGGCTTCACGGTTTTTTTTTGTAGTATTCCATGTCAATTTAAGTAATAAAAGCTCAATAACAAAGACATAATTTCTCATAAGTTACATAATTGGCAATAGGATATTGAGTGCACATCCTCTTCTCTTAATGAAGTGTTGTAAGTAGCTCATCATTGGTTTTCAATATCATACCTCCATCCAAGTTTGAACTTTCTTCACATACTTCCTTTTAAACAGTCCCTTTATTATGTTTGAAAGTACTTATCCTAGGGTCATATGATTGGCCTTATTGAAGAGCTTTTGACCTTCTTATAAAAACTTCCAATTCAAGTATAGGCTTAACTGCTATTGGTGACATGTTATGAATTCGGTTTAGGTTTATGAACTAGAAGTAAATTTCGACTTATTTAACTAAGAGAGGCATTAGGGCTTTAGATTTAACTAAGATTGAGTTTTAAAGTAGGACTTTACTAACTCCATGTAGGACTAAACTAAGTTAACTAAGTCAAAGACTGAAGCTCCAGAACTAGTCATGATTGAGGTACAAAACATGTTTGGATTTCTTGTGGTATTAGACTAGATATTCATATGTCTGAACTAGTGTAACATTTTCTCTTAAATTCTCCTGCTTAAGAGAAGACCCATACAAAAGATTGATCTTTGTAAAACATGTAGAAGGATAGAAATATATCATATTATTTATTTAGGCTTTGCTCTTTCGTTAGGTTATAGGGTTTTGTGAGTTTAGTTCATATAATGGGATGACTTAGGGAGATTTAGCTTAGTGGGCTCGAAACTAGGTTCATTAGACCAATTCTTCCACATTTAACCTTTCTTAAGCAAGCTCATAGACATGAGAAAAATGGCTACGAGCCTTAACCCATAGCAAACTCATTCATGATAAGTATTAAATGAGCTTACTTCATCTCATCTATTAATCACTAAGATGATTTAATATTAGTCACCTACCCTAAGTGTTTATATATATACATATACAACTACTACTTCTCTTCTATAACTAATGGAGAGAGAATATAAACAACATTTTACTAAGTCAATGTTGATATCTAGTATCAATAAATAATCCAAGCAAACATCACTCTAGTTGCTCAAGAACTACAAGGTTGACATGTAAGACTCCCTTAAACTTTCTTATGTGTCATTTATGCATTAAGCTTCAATCTCTAAAATCAAACAAGCAAGTTAGGCAAACATCACTAATCCTATTGCTCAAGAATTATATGGTTGACACGTGAAGCTCCTTTAAGCTTTCTTATCTTTCATTTATGCATTTGTAATACTGAAACTATCTATTCCACCTCTCAATAATTTCTCCATGGCATCCTATCATGTGTGATATACCCATCGCTACACTAAAGTTATGTGTAAAGCGAGAAACTCAAGTGTTACATACATGACGACTTCAAATGGAACCCCACATCTATAGTAGTGACACACCATTTTTATGTGGGTGGATAGAGTCACTTATACTCTTTCCATATGAATATTGGAAAAGAAATATACATTTAGTGGCTTTAAGATCAAGTTTACTATACAAAGTATAATGATTGTGACGATAGGCAATACACCAAAAGACTTTAGGTGGTAGAGAGTTAAGAATGGAAGCATTAGAAAAACATCTATAAACATACTTAAGGGAATTCTAAACTTATAAAGTTTAGAAGATATTCAATTTTATTAAATAGGTTGTTATCAAAATACCCTATTAAGAACGTGGAATGGAGTTAGCTTCCATCATAGCTCTTACTACATCTAATAAATGCCAATTTTTCCTCTTAGATGCATTGTTTTGTTTGAATAAGAATTTCGGTGTACTGTACCATTTTCAACCAATTAAGAGGAGAATTCGAATGAAAAATAATCTCTCCTATTATTTGATATCAAGATATGAAACATGCTTTGAAATATATTGCCAATAAACTTATGAAACTAATGAAATACCAAATATGCCTCAAATTTATCTTGCAATAGATGGACCCAACCAACTCATGTGATCATCTATAAATGTTATAAACTAATGACCAAATAGACTTTAAATTCTAGATTATCCCCATATATGATTATGTATGAGATGAATGGATAACATGATTGATAAGAATGTATATTATAGGATGAAGAAGGGTGCTTCATATTTATAGTTAATATTCTCTCTCTTATTATCAATGAAAATAAGGATGGCCTAAATGGTTATTTCATAGCATAATATTAGATTCATACGTAGTTGACTAGGACAATTTAAACATACTAGATGGATTTAAGTGCTTTCCTACTCCTCAAAGGTAGTAGAAGCCATTTTTCTCCTTAGCATTACCAATTAACCTTTTGTGAAGGTAGGATTTGAAACTCACAACAATGAGGAGAGGAATTTAATTATTTGATAATGCATATTTCTTATCAACTTGTTTACAAATAATAAATTATATTTTAATTCAACAACTTTAATCATAAGATAGATACTAACCCTTATCTTTTTAAAGCTTCATCTCCATTAGCAACCTATACTCTAATAATTTGATCACATTACTCATATGTTTTAAAAATACTTTAAAGATTTAGCCATTTAACATGATGCTTCTATATCAACAGTATACGCATTTTCATTTAAGAACATAGAACATGGTGTATTATCTTTATGGGTCATAGAGACCAATGGACCATCATATTATGCTATATTCCCTTTTGTAACATTTATTTGATTTGATAATTCTTAGAGATATTTTACTATCTCAATCGAAAAATTAACAAATGAAGTTCTCCCAACCTTCATTTCTACCACTTTCATTAAAAAAGCCTCATCTTCAAGCGCTTAAGGGTGTGGCTGATCCATTATACATATCACCTCTAAATGAAATGTGCAAGGCTCATATTAGCTAAGTAGATTTGTAATCGAGTTTAGAATTAAAATCCTTCAGGTATGGTGGTGTTCATTTAGTTCAAAAAGAGTTTGACACTAGTTGGCTTAAACCAGGACTTCAATGTTTAGAAAACAGCAAAGATTCGCAAGCTAAAGCCTTATAAGGAAAACATAAATGAGGAGTTGGGCTCACCTGGGTTACATAAGTTTAACCCTCAGCTCGAAAGCAAGCATAATTTTGAAAATAAATAAATCATCCATTTAGTTAATTATAAATCCTCTTTGAAGTCTCTAACAATAAATGAAATCCCATGTCACACTCTTCCATATCACCAAACCCATTGTAAGCTCTCGTTTTCTTAGCAACTTGAATTCGGATTCGGAGATTGGAATCAGAAATCGAAACCTTAAAAAAAAACTACTCTAGGACCAATTGGACCTGGAAACTCTAAATCCGGCAATCCCGAGAACGAAATCCCAGAACAATAAAAATGAGTTAACTCTAGAATATGCCCTAAATAATTTATCAAAACATAAAAGGTCAGAATTCTGAACAATTCATTCTTTTCCAACCCGATCGGGATCTGTTCTCGAAAACAGTTCCTCGGAAATAAAAAATAGAAAAATAATATATAGGACTTGTTAGAACCGAAATTTAATAAGGAATTAAAAAATATAATTATAATAATTTTTCGGGTTTTAAAAATTACAGTTATGGCCTTTTATCGTATTTTCATTACTATTGATAATTTAATTGTCTAATCAACTTTTTGATTTCTTTTACATTATCCATCAAGTATAATACCCATACCCTATTCTTATATCCTAACAACCTATTCTTACATTCTCACATCATCTTCCTTACATTTTCTTTTATACTTAAATTACATATTAAATTTGAATTTTATTACACAAAACAAATCAACACACACTTCTCTCTCTCCTTTCTCTCAGATTGGTGCCCTTCCCCTTTGTACATGCCATATCTGTTTCATTTTTTTCAATTAATTTTTCACACAAAACCCTAAATTCTTTTCCTATATAATATCTCTTTTACCTTTTACTTTTTTACTTTCTCATTTCTCACAAAAACCAACTTTTAGAAAGTCTTTTTCTCTCCCTCTCTTCCATCTTGTGCCGTGAGCTCCCTCCCCCATACATACACACACACACACACAAAATTTTCTTCATGTTTTCTTTTCCAAACACTAAATAGGTAATAGATCTTGACCCTACCACAATAAAACATGTAATGGCAAGATTATACATGTGTGGTTCCACAAAAAATCCCCATGAGCTTTATGCTAGGGATATGGAAACACTAAAGCATGATATTCTTGCCATCACAATGTGTAGATCTTGTTATTTAAGTTGATTTACTAGTATTTTGCTATATTATTGTTATATATTGCTCTTATAGCAATTTTGTGCATATATTTTTTATCATCTAAGTATTGTTTATGTTGCATTTGCATCCATGACATGAGTAGTATAGTAGATCTTTTGTAGAGTAAAATGCCATAGTTACTTGTCTTACATACATAAAAGCTTTGCAATATGATAGTCTTAATGAAGGTGTGGCCAAAACTCAAGATCTATTTTGTTTCTATTAAAAAGTGCTTTTTGAAAATTCGGATCTATAGAAAGAACCATTTAAAAAACCTATTTTCCAACTCCAAAATGAAGATCTTACATGTAAAATGAAGGGCTTAGGTGATAGGTATCATAAAGAAGTGATTTTTATAAGTTGATCTTAGTTTTACTAAGAGAAATTTGCAAAACAAGAAAAAGTTTATAAAAGACAAGTTGGAACTTGTTTCAACCCCAATAAAAGCTTAAAATTCGTAACTAGGGTAAAAGGTGAAGAAAACAGCTATTTTCCAACCTTAAAACAAAAGTTTTATTAAAGAAATGGAAGTGAGTGGGTTTGATTAAGACTTAATTTTAGGAAGATTAAATGAGTTTTTCACAAGAAATAATCTCAAAAACAAGTTTCAAAATTCGGATCTAAAAATGATTCCCATTTTTAAACACCTATTTCCAAATATCGAAATGAGGATTTTAATAGAAAAATAGAAGCCTTAGAGAATATAAATAATAAAGACTTGATTTTTATAAGAGTAAATGTGTTTTATCAAAGTATAAACCTAAAACAAAGAAAAAGTTTCCAAACTAGGATCAAATAATATTTCATTTCCCAAAATTGTGTAAAATTTGTCACTAGGCAAAACCCATATTTAAACATCTATTTTCCAACTTTTAAATGAATAATTTTATTAAGATAATGAAGGTATTAGGTATATAGGTCATCAACGCTTTATCCTAGTAAAAATATGGATGATTTTCAAAGAGATAAAGCTAGTTTTCCCAACCAAGTGTTCTTGAAATTGTTGCAAAGTAAAAGTTTTTCAAAAAATTTTTTAATCAAAAAAGGATTTACATGTAGATATCTCATATCATGTCATTCATGGTAATAATTTATAGATAATGCATGCACATATAATATACTTAGTAGGAATAATGCAAATTTCACAAAACAATTTCGGAAATGCATGTTGTAGCTACTGATCAAATCTAATCTGACCATTCTGAGACATAAACGTTTTCCAAACTTAAGAATAACATCATAAATAGATAGATCTTTCGAAGTAGATAGAAATCGATAGTTTATTTGCGAAATTCCAAGTTAAAATGACCAAGTTATGGCCGTTTTAAATTGGAATTTTCATCTACCACGAAAATTACGGACTCAAGAGTTTTATTTAATAAGTTGGAATTATTATGGTATGGAATACTCATTTGGGTATTTCTTTTGTTTAGGTGTTTTGAATTTGGGAAAATTCTTTTTCTAGATCACTACCATTAGAGACGGTGTCCATGGCCGAGTGAGTTCACTATCCTTAAATTACATGCTCTTCATTATGCTTGTAATAATAGTGGCATTAGAATTAAGACAAGATAAAATTGAAATGTGCATGTGAGTTCTATTTGATTGAATTGATGATAAGAATATCGAAATGGGAGTTGCTATAAATGTTTATATGATTTAGTATAGTATTGAAGTGTCTGAAATATCTATGATCACCTTTAATTCGCTTAAATAATATGCCATGATCTTATAATTAAATTGACCATGTATACCAATGTTGAGTCACATTACATTTGTTATTATACTTTTGTGGAATAAAGCATAATAGCTAGGTAACGAGTGGCCTGAAAACTTGAATGTTGGCATGGAATGGCCTAAATTAAAGGTGTAGGGACTTGAATCAACTACAAAATTAGTGAATGGGTGGGCACCTGAATAAACAACTATATAAATGAGAAAAATTGAAATCTATAGTCATATGGGCTTGAAACACCTAACCCCGAATGGAGGAGTAAATCCATTCACATATAGGACTCCCAGAAAGTCTTATGTATTGTATGCTCACATGCTTGTGCATTTCATATGAATGTTAATATAACTTACTTGCCCTTATTGTTGAAATATTTAATTTGAGAGTGAAACTCACTAAGCTAGCGTAGCTTATACCCCATGCTTCTTTTTGATGCGTTCCGTACATATGGCTGTGTCTTAACCTGGCCAAATCAGGTAATGCAAAGTTAGGAGTTTCCCTAGAAGTTTATGATTGGTTTATAGTCTTTCATAGTAAACCTAAAATGCTCAAGATGTTATTAAAAGCTAAAACCTGGACTTTTGTTTAGCAGAGAATCCCCTTAGTATTTTTAATTGATCATGAGATATATGTAGCTTATGTTTTATGCTTATTCTATCAAGTTGAACTATCTATCTCCAATTACATACGTATTCTATTATCGTAAGGGAATGCCTTGTGTCTAACACAAGACTTTTGAATGACTGTGGCAGTGATTCTTAAGTCTCGTTTAGCATGCGCAACTGTTACTTTTAGGGTACCCTTTGGGGCGTGTCATACACCTAAAGGAATCATAATGGAGGTCCACAAAAGTAGTCATCCTTAGTTCCTAAAATATTAAAAAGTGAGGGGCGAAGTCTAGTACATAGGAAACAAGCACATGCAGCATGTCACATTTTCCTATTCTGATGCAATAACCATAGTTTAATTTCTTTAGATTAAGATCGCATGCAAGACATTCCAAGTGTCAAAAACACCAATATGCATAGGAGTACCCATGACTCCTACCAAACAAGGGGGTAGGATTCCCTCTGGATCATGCACCAAAGAGGAGGTTTTGACAAGTCCCTAAAACTTGTCAGAAAAGAAAAGGAAAGAAGTAGTCTCATACATTCATCTCCTCACAAATAGTCATCAACGAGCATAGTCCATTGTAACATTTTATACAAAATCCCATTATGTTGTATAAGTTGTTACAACTTTGCATCATTCTTAATTGGCCATCCAGTCTGAAAATATTCCCCTATTGACTACCAGCCAAGCCCAGCCACGCACTCTGTAGGGATTTAAGCCCCTGAACTACCACATCTTCCTAAAGTTGCAATCAGGCTTGCAATTTAGTCTGGGGATGCTACTTCCTAAGGTAACCAATCAAACTGCAACTAACACATAATTTAGCCAAGTTTAAATTCTCAGTTTGATTATTAATACTATCCTAGCAAGGAAAATGCATTTACTGTGTACGTAACAGTTAGTTTGAGCTTTCTATCTCTTTCTAAGCTTGGTGTCCAATAACCATTCACAATTGAAGTCGGGTACTAGTTTAAGATTAATTATCTTTAATCCAATTACATCATTTGTTACACCACCTTAGTCACTATAGTTAAATTGTATTTACTTAAAGATCTCATTGAAAGGATTATGTAAGTCTAAATAAGAGTTAAGAGGGGTACACAGGCCATACACGATTGAGTGCATGGCCCATGTATCTTGTTATGTTCCTATACACCACTTAGAACACGACCTGTGTATTAGGGCGTATACTTTTAGTGTCATAGGACATAGAGAAACATGGGCAAGAGCATAAAATTGTGTTTCAATCGCAGATCTTAGGATTTGGTATAGATAGAGAGATACACGGGATAATACACAAGTTCGTGTACTAGCCATGCTCTTCTGGAAAAAGGTTTGAGAGAAAGGTCAAAGAGATATGTAGGTGGATACATGGCTTTCTATACCAGCTATGTATTTCCATGAAAGGCTAAAAGGAGGTTAGGGAGATATATGACTTGGTACACAGGTTCGTGTACCGGTTGTATACTTTAGGGAAACTCGATTTCTTCAAATTTTTAGGGTTAAAGAGAAACGCCGGTGGGTATATGGGGTGTTGTACTAACCATGTTCCTCTAGAGTGGCAAAGTTCTAACCTTAAACCTAATGCCTTTGATGTGAAAAGGTTTTTGGAAAACTTATGGGGTTTCAAAGGGGTTGGATGACCATGTTAAAATCTAGATTTTGCCTTTTGTGTCTTCCCTTTTCTTAGAAACAAGTTTAATCAAAGTTTAAAAGCTTATCGTCTATTTTAATAGCAACATTCGATTTCATCATGGTTCCTTTGCAATTTTCAAAACTTTTATTTGTTAATTCTCCATTTAGTAGCTTTATCACCATCCATAACAAACCTCATGTTCATTTTCTCATTCTCTCTAAGGTTTAAGCACACATTAACATCCATTTCCTCTCAAAGCCATTTTTCAATAAAACCCTAACCTAAATATCTTCATTCTCCATTTTTTGTACATTAGAACAGTCTTATCTTCCTACTATTGCAACTTCTTAACATCAAGAGTTGATTTCAAGGTCATACTTACATAAGTATGTAGAGTCAAGTTAGTGACAACTGTATGAGGTTTCAAGTCTCCAAAATTACTTCAAAGCGTGACTTCTTGCTACCTTGTACTTGTACAAAAAGTCCAAGTAGATAACTGAATTTTGAATTTATGGGTGGTATCCAAATCATTTGATTTATTGTAATTTCATCTTTAGAGTACCAAAACCAAACTTAACCTAGTTTTTATAGAGTGTCTTGGGGTTTCTTTTGCCATCCTAGATGACTTGACATGGATTTTAATTAAGAACAACTAGGCTTGTACCATAAACAAATATAGCGTAGAAATACTTTCAAGGCATTATAAATTTAATCATAGAAGGTCTTATTTATAGATAGTTTAATCATGGTTAATAGTGGCAATTCTTAACGTACTAATCTTAACTACCACATGGCTATTTATAGATACTTACTCACTTATACCCACTTATTTCTCGAGAGAAAATGGAAAATATGCTCGTTATTATTTGATTAAATAATTGACAAAACTTCTTGTTATTTTGAAAAGACTAAGTGTAAACCCTTTAATTTTACACAAACCTAATTTTGATAATTGTTAGGAATTGACTATAAAATTTTCAAAAGCTTTAAGAAAGTTCCAAAAATTTTTCCCAATTTTTTTTATTTAAGAATATTATAATATAAAGAGTTTAATTATAGTTTGAAAGTTAAAGCCCTTACCAATAAAAATTTGAAATACAATATGTAACTTCCCATAATTTTTTGTAGTCGATGATCAATAGTGAATCAAAGAATTAATGATGCAGTTATTAAGGTTTCGAAAAATTTAAAAGAACTGTACACCAAATAATAATCAATTTGGAAATATTATTAGACAATAATAAACATGCCTGAAAATGCTTGAATGAAAATAACATGATTAATCAGCAAGTAGAACCTTACCTTCTAACACCTGAAATTATTTAAAACATTTGAGAGAAATTAATTATAGTCAAATTATTAAAAAACAACTTAAACTATAAAAATTAGAATAATAATCATAAATATATCATCAGTTAAAATCTAATTTATCAAACACGTTGAATTAAATAACACCTAGCTAGTAAATCTTAAAACCATAACAAATAAGAGCAAAAGGTAGATAGACCCTTGGTCTACCTATCTTAGGTAGATCCTCCATTGAGAGTCTGCCAAGTGGAAAAATAATACCACATGTGGTATCACATGTGGACCATTACGGTACTATTTTCTACATGGCAGACCCTCAATGAGGGTCTATCTAAGATAGGTGGACCAATAAATCCACCTATCTTTTTTTCCACGAATAAATATTTCCTTATAAACTTATGATTAAAAATAGTGTTAACCTCTCAGAAAAGCTAGCCAGGTATCTCTTTAAAGAGGCTATTTATATCAATTATGTGTAATAGATAATATATAAGTATATATTGTAAAAAATGTACCACGTAATGTATACAACATATAATTATAATATATAAAAATGCATTTAACTTATCTAGCATATAAATATAATCTAGATGATATAGTTAACTAACTGAGTCTAATACATGTCTAAGATTCATATATAAAATAATTACTAATATACTACTTGGATGAAATTAATTACTAATTTCTAGTTGTAAAATTGCATTTAAAAAACATGATATTCAATTTTACACAAAAGTTACGTAAAAAAATCACAATTTAATATTTGACTACAGTCGCAATATCGCAATTATTAATCGTGATATAAGTATTTCTACGAATATCGTGATTAATAATCACGATATGGTTCCGTACGTTCAAATATGTATCGTGGAGTATAATCGTGATATGTACGCATATATTGCGTTTTAAAGATGCGATATACATGCATTTACTGTTCACTCGTATATCACATGACAAAAATACGATTTTAGTGTGGTAAATTGGTAATTATTTTCATTTTGACCTTATTTAAGGAATTAATTTCAATTAGTGTCCTAAACAAAAAATTAATTCGTTAACTAACCTATATATTTTACATATTAATTTTTATACTTCAATCATTATATAAAAAGAATGAAATACATGAGTGCTCATGATTAGCACAAAGAATAAGTGCATATAATGTAAAGAGTATATTTAATAAGACGTACCAAATTCACTATGGATTATATTGACTCATAAACTACATATATTATAAATCCCTAAAAATTTTGATGAAGCAAACTCTAGAGTTACTATCGAAACAAAAACCCTAAAATGTGCTAAATTGATATAAAACCCTAAAAACCCTAGACATGATCAAATAAATTTGATGGCCTTGGAATGTCAAATAAATGAGGTTAGACTCAAACTCCTAAAGTCGATCGCCCAGGAAAATGCATCACCATTGACTCAAAACAAAAATCTTAAACCATCTAATGTTGTAATCCTACAAGAGATAATTCTAGTATTCGATCACGAACAAGCACAGCAAGGCGTAATATTAAAACAAAATTTTGAAATTTAATAATATAAAATAACTTTTCATATTATCGTATCACTATATTAATTAGAAAATTCATTAGATAAACAGAGAGTTTCATGATCCCAATTCTTCTATTGGTAACAAAATAGTCACATTAAATTTATTTTATGTCAAAGGACACATCAAGCACAATCTAGGTGTCTTTTCATGCAAAGCTACCTACACCCTATGTGTCATTTATTTCCATTTTCATACAACATCAACTCAAGGTCATTTTCTGTTGGATTCTTTCTCTTTTCCCTTTCTTTTCTTCTCTCCCTCTTCCTTATACTCCTCTCTCTCACTTACTTTTCAATTCAATTTTTCTTCTATAAATACTCCTTTCACTCATAAAACTCCACCCTTAATATCTCTCTCTTATTTCCCTTTTCTCTCTTTGTTTTCTCTCTTCTTCTCCACTTTTTTCCTAAATGTGTAGCCCCTCTCTCCTCCCCTCTATCTCTCAGCTCTCTCCTATCTTTCTTACCTCCACACACTATAGTACTCTTAAGGTAAAGAAATACTTTCCATGCATGTAGTATGTAATATGAGCAAGTGTAAGTAAACATCATCATCCTCTTGTACATTCCTATGATACTTTATTCTAGTGAAAGGATGTGATAACAATCTATGATAAAAGTTTATGTTTTGTTTTTCTTTTTTATTTTCTTTGTTTTTTTTTTCTTTTCTTTATTTATGCCAAAGGTTCATGTGAGGCTCAACTCATCTTGTTGAGTTCCTAATGTTTAGAGAAAAGATGATGAAATATGAAACTTGGACAAAGTGAGTTTTAGCACCATTCATGACATCAAAAAATACATTCATAAACTTCAAGTCTAAACCTAGAATATCAGCTTCATCACCTTTGTATAATAATGGATCAAAAAGCTCTAAACAAAAAAGGAAAGAAAGATAGTGATATTGGAACATCATAAAGTCACTTTCGTTGTTGAAGTTTAAGTAACTTATGAAGTACTCTGCTTGAGTGATGTTTTCTTTACAAAAGAATGACTTGAGTAAATGAAGTAGCATCCTTCTTTTGTTGTGAACTCAAAGCTTCCAAGGAGCTGCCATGGTCCAAGCTTCATTTCTTTTCTTTTCATGTTGAGATAGTGGCTAAAGACTCACAATTGAGTAAAGGAAAACATGAAGGAAATTTCTTCCCTATTTTTCCTATGTGTGTCATGATCCATGGTGTACAAAATGGGAATATGAAGTTTCATTTTTCCTCTTAGCTCACTTGATTTCAATACCTTAAAGTTAAAGAAAGCAAGGAAAACTTTTTCATTTTCCCTTTCTTCCCCTTTACCGTGAGCATCAAAGTCTCACTAGAGCAAGTTTCAAGTTTTGTCTTCTATCATAAAAGCCTCATGAGGAGTTTAAGTGTTAAAACAAACAAAGACAAGGAAATAGCATTATGTTTCCTTGATCATGGGCTTGCCAAAACTCTAAGGACTTAATGAGACAAGAAGGAAATATGCTCCCTTATTTCCCTTCTGATTGAGAGCCATATAGTCCACTCATATGAGTTTCAAACTTTTATTTCTTTGAATAATCATTCCGATAAGTCTGTTGAAAAAGTTAGATGCAATGATGATTAAAAGAAGATGAAAGTTTCAAACTTTCTTAGTCACTTTCATAATGAAACCCTAAAGACTAAAACTAGGATGCCATATCCATGTTTCTTGCTTAAGTTGTGAACTTTCCATTATGAGCTTACCGGTAGGAACCTAAGAGTGTAAAGAACAACACTCCCCTTCTCTTTTCCCTCTCTTGTGTCAAGAGCTTTAGGGCTCTAAAAGGAACAATTAAGCTTCTCATTTCGTGTCACATCCAAGGAACCTCACAAGCTTAGCCTAGACTTAGGCTTGATCGTGAGAAAAGACGAAAAGCATTTCTCCTCCATTTTCCCATGCATGTCGAGGTCCTAAAAGAAAGGTTTGGGACATTTTCAAATGTTATTTCAATAATATAATCTTTTACTTTATGATGTAGAAATAAGGACTCATGTGCACTAAAGAGAAAATGGTAAAAAGAATCTTTATCCACCCTTTTCTTCCAATGGTGAGACCCCAAAAGTAGCAAATGCAATATTTTCAAAACTTTAGGAAAGACCAAGCCTTAATGAAAGTGATATCCTTAGCCCTAATGAAAGTGATATCCTTGTAGAAATGAATTTTGAAATCATATTCTAAATGATTGAAGATAAATGCAATTCGATTAGCCAAAGTTTATATAAAGCCATTGAACAAACCTAATAGATACTTAGGATGCATGATTCTGCATGGTAGATGACCTTAAGAGTGGCTAAACCTAGAAAGACACCAAAATAGGAGGAAAGGAATCAAATCTGACCCCTAAAGATCCAAGACCATCCCAAGCCTATATTATAAAAATAATATTAAAAATGGATAGAGCATCAAAAAATGATGGAAAACACATACTTATATGCAAAAATTGAACTTAAAATGACTGAGATGTAGCCGCTTTAAGGAAAAACTATATAACCGGGCAATTATAGTGAAAATAGTAGAAATATGATTTTACTTAGAAAATTTTAGTAGGATCTATTAGTTTTATTTCTTTGTTCAGAGACGTTGAGTCCAAGTTACCATATCGTGAGGACCATTATGATTGATAAGCGATTTTGGATGGGTAAGTTTCCTTTATGACTATATACTTTTATGTGCTTGTAACTAGTTGCACTAGAATTATTACGGTGGAACTAAAATGGAAAATATTTGGGGTCATGGGACTTGTACGTGCATGAATTGTATGTATGAAAACATCTTAACATATCATAATAAGGTGGTGAATGCTAAGTGTATTTTGAGCATATGGTGTGTTTCTAATATGTTTGAGCACTTAATAATGAACCTTAACTCTATTTAGCATAATAAAAGATATGGTCATGCATTGCATGTTGAGTCACATTTTGAAGGCTGCCAGTACCTGCGCATGGGATCGGATGGGCTGCAATCGTGTTATGCTCACAGGCCCTACTTCGACTTGAGGAACTACTTCATTTGGGGAATGCAGCCTCAAGGATTAGCCAAGCTAGGTCAATTGCTTTAGGTAGGAGCATGGGGGCTAGCAGTAGAGGATTACAAAGATCCTTAGAAAGAATTCCCTAACTTTTGTCATGGAGGGTGTAAATATGTTCTATACGCAATTTTCTAATGATTGTATATGCTTGTGTCTCTCATTTACTTGCTACATTGCATATGATTGTTAATAATAAACTTGCTTGTAGCTTGGTTGTTTCAATACATTTTGAAGGGATGTCTCATTAAGCTAGATGTAGCTTACCCCCAAAAATTTGCTTTTTCAAGAAAATGATAGCTTGGATTGAGATAGAATCCAAGCACAAAGTGTACTAAAGATTAAGTTAAGTTAAATAAAAGGAATAGGAAGCTGATATGCCAAACCTAGATGAGAGAAAGATTTAAAACTTGATTAGCTATTTCTTAAACCCTCTTTTTCCCTTTATTAATTCCTTTAATAGTAGATGATAGATAAATCTAAATTTGCTTTATCTTGTCTTTTGGTAGGGTATCCGATTCTCTACAATCCTTATGGTATGTGGAAATATCGGTATCTAAAATTATTTTTTGAATAAATTTATATAGATATATATAAATATATATAACACAATTGGAGAATAATTAATTAGAGTCTTGCAAACTTTAACTTGCAATACGGTTCTCATGTTACGGGTTCATACATGATATGATAACTTTAAGGCAATCCTACTAGACCCCTATTAAGGTCATTATACTAAGAGAACAACTCTAACTTTTTAACTAAGGTTTTGACTAGTTTTCATGAATTCGGGCTCACTATGTTCGCTTCTTACATGGAGAAAGACAACTAAAAAAATTCCTAACCATAATCTTAAATCCTAACAGATATAATATTCTGTAGAATATACAAAAGGAAACTCTAGATATTTGATTTTCCACTTTGAATGAGATCTCATTCAGTGGCAGCTTCATTAGATATCTTACAACTAGAATTCCTCTTTTTTACAACCTAGTTCCACCAACATTGCAAACCTTAATAAGATTTAGCATAATACACTTTCTAGCAATTTGATTGTATCATCCAACCAAATCCAATTCCATTTATCATGTTTACTTACTCAAGTAATTTTTCAATTTCAATGGACCCTTTTTCAAAATATCAAATGGATGAATAAAATTCTTGAACTTTGAGAATATTGTTCATTTGTTTATACTATTATAAATAATAATATAGGCATTATCTATGGAATTTGAACCTAAATTCTATGAGACTTGTTCGTCACTAGATGTCCTGATGTACAGAGAGTGAAATATATCAAATAAAATGTCTTAGTCTCACTTTTAAATTGTGATAACATTATTCTATTGTTTTATTAACTTATTTGTGCATCATATTTCATGTGCCCGCGAATAGGAACTAATGATTGGCTATTTTTACAAAGATTTTAGATTTGCTCAAAATCATCAAATCATAAATTTATGATATTAATTTTACCAATTGATGCCATTAATTATTGTCTACATTTCCTAAATTGTCCAATTAATCCAAAATCTTCCAACAGTAACATATATATAACATTTGAACTATGTGTTTATAACAAATAGTTTTTTTTTTTATATGTATAATATGTTATACATTTACGAATGTTTATGTTATAGATATCTTTTATACATGTTATATGATTTATTTATGTAGTCTATATATATAACATATAGATTATGTTCTATACTATCCATATTTTATATATGCTCTACATGTTATATGTATATATTATATATAATTGCATTATATATAAGTTATTTATATAACATTCGACATATAAATTTCATATATGTATATATATAAGATTTTGGCAAATATGGACAAGGTAGGATAAGATTTCCTGAAGACAGACAGGACAAAAGAAAGACAGTTTCCACTGTTGCACTTTCTCTGTAGCACTTTTTTTATATCGTTATCACATATATATATCATATATATGCATATCACAAAGTAAACATAAAAAGAAAAAAATATATTGAATTTTTCCATGTAGATAATTTTGTCAATTTGTGATTGAGTTAAAGATCTACTTGTTTAAATTTTTTATTCTCTCTCAAGATGAAATGCAAAGGGTGAAAAGAAGTCACCACCTTAAAGGTGCTTTTAATTGTGTCCTTTATGGAGGGAATTGATAAGTTATTGGAAATGAAAATCCTCAATCCATATCGCAAGTAAATAAGGTAATATAATATATTTTGGGAATTTACCAACCTATTTTACAAGTAAATAAGGTAATACAATATATTCTAGAAGTAATTACTCTACTTACTCTCTATTACTTTCAAGTGAACTAGCTATAGGAATACCTTTAACACTAGTGCTCGGTGTTTATTGGAGAAATGAAGATTCTCCTTGTGGCGTTCTTATGCAATGATACAAGTCCTTGAAATATTTGGGGTCATTGACGCAATTTTCTAATTTATTCTTAGTTTTTTCTATAATTTTTATTTTTTGGGTTCATTGTAAATAAATTTTAAGAGCTTTACCTCAAATAAATAAAGAGGTCTTTAAGGAGAGAGATCTTTAAAGAGACAACAAGACATCTAAGGATCTTAAATGAAATCCCCACCATCATACATGCTCTCAAATAAGTGAGTCCCTTTCCATGCATGTTGACATAGCACTACTTAGGAACTCTAAATGAGATCTTAGAATTTAAAGTGATCTAGCATAACTTTTGCTTACATGCTTTCCCATATAATCTTAGTAATAGTAAGTAAATCTTTGGTCCTTTTAGCAATAGCTTCTATTGATGATGATGTGTCATATGAGAAATGGTTTTTCTATAAAAGTGTTCATGAAATGCATTTTAAATGGTTTTCCTATAAAAGTGTTCATGAAATGCATTTTTAAGCAACATATGAATTGTTATTGCTTTTTTACTTTGAAGTAATTTCAATTATTTATTGATTATAACTTTTGTTCTCAAAATGTTTTATCATAAAACATAATGGGATATATTATAATAGGAAATTGAAAATCCCTAATAAACCTACAATTCTATTATAAAAAGCTCCCTCCTCCTCATAACTCAATCCAATAATTATTTTACGTGATATGGAAAAGTGATAAGATAGGGAGAAAAGTAATAGCAAATAATTCTTAGGTAGTGTTTGATTACACTATTTTTCATTACATCGGACTAGACAAAGTTATTATACCATGTTTGATTTAAAAATATTTTTGGACTAGACAAAATACTCTCCATATGATTGGATAAAACTTAAAGTTTTGTATCTCTTATATTTCATTGTACAAAAATATTGAAATTGGACAAAAATAAAATCTCTTAATAAAAATTTTACCTATTGCTATCATATACTATGCGTACCAAATGTGTTACAAGAAAATTGTGTTGTCCAGTACTTCTTGTACTGTTTAGTGCTTCTTATACTATGTTGTACAGTCCTTCTTATCCTATCTAGTTCTTGTAATCAAATGCTACCTTAAACTCCTCTGCTTAATTCCAATTCCATAATTTGAAAGAAAAAAAAATTATATTTTTACATTAGATTGAATAATTAGGAACTATTAGCAAAAAAAAAAAATTTAGCATCTATCTTTGATATCTCAATCAATAAAACTCAAAACCCTAGAATTTAATTAGGAACCAAATCAAATCCAGAAACTAAGATCTAAGGCATACTGGTAATCACGCTAAATTTCTCATAGCAATAAATTAGACTGAGAGCTAATGATTTTGTGGTTTAATCACATCACCCTTGAATTCTCATGTAAGAGGTTTTTGGTTCGAATCTTCCTCTCATGTTGTAATTGGCAAAAAAATATTAAACAAATAAATTGGATTGAAAACCTTTGGAAACTTAATTAGGTTATTTTCCACACAAAATACATGGACATTTGAAAGAGGACCCAGGTCTAGTTGGATCGTCGTCTTGGTGTCATTTTGGCATTATTTTTAAATCAAATAGATACTGGACTGATACAGATATGATACCGATGAAAAATTGACAGTTTTATTCATAAACTGATAAAATCTATACCGATACAGATACCGAAAACAAACCGATACTGATCTAATACAAATAAACATCTAACGATCGAAATAAACCAAAAAGCTGGTCAGATTAGCTCAGTTGGACACATAATTAAATAACTTCGACATTACGAATGGATGATCAATTTTTTAACGTGAAAAGTCGTATTGCATTGGCTAATCTTCGTGTCCATGTGAAAGCTGTGCTAGCAATGGCAATCGACCCTATAATGTAATATAATCACATTGCCAAATCATCCAACCCACCAAACGACTCCACCATTATTCAAAGCCTCACACTTTTGTTTCTCGAGATTCCCCCTCCCTTGAGAAAACAAATCGTCAAAGCATAGTACCTCACGTAAAATGACTGGTATTATATAAATAGTAGTAAAATTATTTTTATATAAACAGTTTATAATAATTACACATTCATTTTTACTTTATTTAAAATATATTAGTATTTTACTTATCACTTATCCTAACACATAATATATATATATATATATATATATGGATTATTGAATTCTTTTCTCTCTCCTCGTTGTTTCGCCATGTGAAAGCGGGACCAACCACTATAATTTTGTCTCCTTGTGTGCCCTTTTTTTCCTGATGAAGAGGGTGATTAGTCGATGGAAACGGGTAGGTTCATGTTTGCCTATAGACTTACCGGGAAAAAAAATTATTATTATATCCCGCTTCCTATGATGATCAAAACAGAACGGATGAGATTAGCTCCGACCCCTCTAAACTCTAGCCCCCTGTTTTCCTTGTACTTTTTTTTATGATCATCTAGGGTTAAGTTATCATGTTATCGAACTCAAGAATAGAGCAACACGGCATTAACATCTAAATGATTTACAGAGAATAATACCAAAAATCCATGAGTGAATGGAATATACAGTGATCTATACGTTTTTATAATTATGTAATCTATGGAAGAAGTAAAACTAGATCCACTAGAGAATATACTCGTTATTGATTGAGCGAGCTGCTTGTATTTTGTTGTACAAAATTTCTACCAATCCCAACTAATTGAAGTTATTTAAAAAATATTTAGTTTTGACTTTCTGTTTATTTTATCATTTCTAGATCATTTTGATATCATTTTTTATTGTTTTTAAATAGATATTTATCAAGAAACTGATACCGATGAAAAACTTATAGTTTTACTTATAAACTGACCAAAAAGAACCAATATTAAATCGATATCAATATAATACAAATAAATTACTAATACCGATCCAATATAGATACCATACTAACAAAAATCTAACAATCCAAATAGAGAAGCTAACATGTTTTCAGTTTATGAACCATCGGATATATATTTGTCAAATCATAAAGATTTATGGATATATGTATTTCATCTAAAGTACAAGTGAATGGTTGACCTACTATAAAAATAATTTTCAAAATAGACTACGGATAAAATTAATTATCAAATTACTTTTGCAAAATTGTATTTTAGAAACAAAAAATGACTTCTGATCATGAAAGACTCACATTAACATGGAAATTACACTTAAATAATTTGAATTGAACTCGCATCTTCAAGATGGGAGTCTTCTATAAACAAAAATTACATTTTCAAGATACAATTTTAATGTATTTTTTGCAAGTTGTGTTTAAATCAAGTTTTCAAACCCAACCTAAACCTTGACTTAGACATATTAAAGAATGAAAGATCAATGGGTAAAACTAGATTGAACTGGAAGTTGAACCGCAATTGAGGCGGATTGTTTCTACAGAGAGGTCGGGTTTTCAACCGGATTGAATCATCCAGGTCAATCCAGATCTGATAAAATTGGTTTAAACTAAACTCACATATTTAGCATGGGAATTGCATTTGAATAAATTGAACTAAACTAACTTCTTGAAGATGTGAGTTTTGTACAAACAAAAATCACATCTTAAAGTACTATTTTTGGTAATTATTGTTATTGAAAGGAAAAAATATTGAGTTTGTAATACACGTTACGTGATATATATATATATATATATATATATAGTATGTAACTACCAACTATATGCCAACACATGTGCAATGTACTGGATAGTTTCAAAATAACCATCACTCACGTACCCATTTATTGGAAGAAAACTATTAGTAGTTACACATATATGTATATTATAAATGGTATGTAATATTTACCAATCTTTTTTCCGGTTAAAAGGCCATTTCGATGAAAATTTTTAATAAACACACCAAATTAGGGAAAAAAGATTCTCTAAAGTAGATCTATGAAAAGATTTAGCCAAACTTCACTAATCCATAAAGAATTAAATGATCGGTTTTCACTTAATAATATAAATAAAAAACGCTACACATATGAAGTCATTTGATCATCGAGTAGACAAATATCCAAATAACCTAATAATAAGGCTATATAGAATGGCATGATATTTTTGACATGATTCATATATATCCAACTTGCATTAAACTAGGAACCTTCTCTCTCTCTCTCCCCCACACGCAAATATAATTAAGCTCATTTATAATACATCCTTTTTCAAACCAATTCCCATCAGTTCCATAAAATCAAAATCAGACCCACTAAACATATTGCACAAGAGACATACTAATGGGATCATATCCGACAACCTCTTTCGATACCAACATTCAACCTCGTCCTATAATCAACTGTTATCAATAATTAATGAAAGCTGTGTCGTGGAAACCACTGCCCTGAAAGCGAAATTTCGGCACGACCGTGGTGCAATCGATAACGCCGTTTGCTCCCCAAGGTTAACACAGCTACCCCAGTCGTACTTGCACTCATGAGATGGAGTTGGAATAACAACTACAATTGCTCAGAAAAGAAACACGAGAAGAAGAAGAAGAATAATTTTCAATTCACAAATTGTATCTCCTTCTACAAGCAAAAGCAGTATATATAAAAACTGCTTTTGAAAACGTAACCAACAAAAAATATCTTTTGAGAAAAATCAGGGCACAATGAGGAGATCGTGCCTTTCAAATTGGGAAAATAACTGCTCATTTTCTAATGATTCAAAACACGTTTCTTTATTGGACCAATTCAAACACGATTTGTCAACAAAAATCAAATTCAAAGAAAGCAGCTCAGTCCGAGTAGGCAGCGGACGCGTGTGGTGATTTTTTTAAAAGCTACTCATGCATTCTTTTGAAACCATATAGAAGGAGAGTTTATTATAAACACAACAAAACTTAGTTTTCCAAGCAATGTGAGATAATGCTTGAAAAGCATATAATCATTCCCAACATCAACCATGTAGTGGTACTTGTCCAAGAGAACCGTTCTTCAATCACATCCTTGGATGGATGAAGTCCATCAACTCCGAAATTGACGGTGTTAATGGAACTCAATCCAACCCCATACCCACCCCTGCAGATAATTCCAACTCCCCGACCCAACTCCTCCTCCACTTCCAAGACAACTCCATCTACGTTGACCCTGATCCCGACCACTCTTTCCAAGCCATCTATGAGCAAGTCTTTGGCGAACCATGGAGCCAGGAGCCGGTTTCCTGAGTCGGTTTCCAGGAAACCGGCTCCCAAAATGAACGGCTTCGTGCGTAATGCTGAGGCTAAACAGAAGGGTTTAGGCGAGATTGTTATGAATGGGTTCAAACCGGATGCTGTTCCGGTTTATAAACAACTGGTTCAGGAGTTTGTGGTCTGCGATCGGTGGTTCGTGTTGCTACTGGATGCAACCCAACCGAACCGGTTGTATGTTCACTCGGCTACGTCGCATGGTGCTACGGGGAACGATACGAAGCAGCTGATTGAAGGGTTTCTTCAAAAGACCATATTTGAGTCTTTGCATGAGAATAGACGTACATTTGGGATTTACCATCGATACCCTCCTTCCACTCTTTTTTACAAGCAAGTAATAACAAATGAATCTGCTTCATTTCAATTTCCCTTTTTTTCTCCTTTAAAATTTTTAATTTGTCAAATTAAGATTAATTTTTTATTTATTTGATAATACGGTGGTCTTGAGGCCTAATTTGATTTTTATATGAGTAAAAATAAGAGGAATTAGAGTGTATTCTGGCATAGTTTTAACATATTAGTTTAAGTTTTATTTTTAAAATAAAATTAAAAAGAAAAAAAATTAATGTTTTGATCCATATATAGTAAAGTAGAGGTATGTATGTAATTTATATTTAAGGCATATGCGTAATTGAGAATTTATCTAGCTGTCAAGATGTGTTTTTGTATTTCCTAGCTGCTTCTTTATTGCTACGCGTCACTATCTTTTTTTTTTTTAATTAATAACCTCAACCATATCAATAAAATTGATGGTATATATAAAAGAATAGATTAAAATATGGAAAATTAGAATAAATAAATAGAAAATCCTCAAATCCAATCATATCATGTAAATCAATAGAAAAATCATCAAGTCTAATCATACCATATCTGCCGTCGTGCAAATGCACTGGTATCTCATCTCTTCTCTTCTCTGCAACACATGTATCGTTTGCTCAGTCAATGACTCCATCAAATGCCTTCTTTAAGAACTAAACTTAAATCGACCATATTCGTCCTTGTTGAATGGTGTCATATCCTCTTTTCTAGTTAAAATATATTATACTAGCGCCAAAAGCAAAAACTAGAAAAAAGAAAAGCATTATCATATTCTTATCCTTTAGTTGTCGTTTTTCCTAGAGGTGCCCAACAACTAAGAATTAAGGGCATTTTTTTAAACTCTTGTCAAAATAAGTGGGCTAAAGTTGAAGCCGGAAATTCTTTGGTTAAGTCGCTACATTTTATTTTATTTTTGTTTTTAATGGCCATTTGTGTATAAGTCAAAGTGTTCCAGGTGGTGTGTTTTAGTTTTAAGTTTATTGTATTTTTGTTCTAGGTATAAAAGGTGTTAAATATATTTATCTCAAGTTAGTACATTTGTTTCGAATGAAAAAATATGCTAAATTTGTACCAGGTTAGTACATTTTGTTCTTAGTGTAAGTTGACCCAAGAGCAACCCAAGTTCAAGCATATGGACAATCATAATGGGAAAGCAAAGATAAAATTATCAAGCCAACAAAAGCAGAAAAAGCATATTTTCATCGATCTTTCACCATCTTACAAAACGTCTATAATAGGCTTTGCTTCTTAAAATTGAAATCATCCAAAAAATCATCTCATTTCTTTTGTAAAAAAGAAAGAAAACTCATAAAGAGAGTTACGAGAGTTGGGTTTCTGTTATTACAGAAGAAAGAAAAAGTAGAGAAACCATGATAGAATTATGATTCTAGGTTTCATCCATATTTCTATATTTGGTTGCATTTTTAAAAACCAAAATAACAATTTCGAGAATGCATAATTTATGCTTTAAAGCGGAACTTGATTCCAGCTATGAGAAGATAGAATCATGATTTTATTCCTTCCTCATAAATAATTATCATTAAATTACTTTTTTATTCTCTTACTTATTTATTATTCACATTAATTATTGAGGATATTTTTTTGCAAATAACATGTAAATTCCATTCCAGTATCCAAACAAAGAAATAGATCTATCAATGCACTTCTCATTCTAATCCATTCCATTTCGAACGATTCTCGCGTACCAAATGTGACATTAGTGTTTAAGAGAGAATTTTAAGTGTTTTCCCTTGTGACATAGGGAGGTTATAATTTCTAATTATATCTTATAGTGAGATTCTTCTACCTTACCCGTGGTTTTTATCTTGATTTGTTTGAAGGTTTTCTACGATAAAATTTATATGTCCATTTTCTTGTTCCTCTCAAGTGTGTCATCTTCCCTCGCTTTTTAACTCCTCTACCCATGTGCAATCTCTTTATAAATAAAGCTCTTTTCTCATGTACTGTATGCATTTGAATTTGAGCAATTCTAATCTCTTCAGGCTTCATAGGATGCAAAACTACACTCTTTCCACTTCTTTGGAAAGCATAACTATTTGAGTATCCATCATGGATAACTCGGTTGTCAAATAGCCAGGGCCTTCTATGAATTAAATGACCAGCACTCATAGGTAGTACCTCATAAGTCAACTCATCTTGGTATCTATCTCCAATAGAGATTGATATCTTAACCTAAGAATCAACAAAGAGATAACCCTAGTTTTGAGATGGTATTTTGAGAGGAAAATTTGAGAGAGTTTTTGTATGAATTTGAGGGTAGTGAATGTGTGAAAGAAGTGAAGGTATGAGGGGGTATTTATAGAAAAATGTAGAGTGAATTTTGTGTGATTAAAATAAATGAAAATTTGAAACAAATTGAGGGCATATGGGGAAGAGGGGGGTGGTGGGGGTAGCGCCAGCCATGCTTGTAGAAGAGGGGGAGTGATTTATTTTTTTTTACTTTTGTTAAATGAAAGATATAATGTGTAAGGTATATGTGAAATAAAGTTATGGGAAAGGTAAAAAGTTAAGATTATAGGTTATGTAGTGTGTAAGAATAGGTGTAAGAAAAAGTAGAGATAAAAGAATAGTGTAGAATAGTAATGAATAGTGTAATGTAAAGTAGATATGACTAATAAAGTACCGGTAGTAAGAAAATACGCGTATAATAGCTATATCTGTTATTTTTAGCTACCAAAAAATTTTGAAATTGATATTTTTGAAAACCTTATATTTTTACGAATCTAACGGTGTATTCGGAATATTTTTACTATTCCGAGCTTCCTGACACGTTTTTCGAGAACTGTGTCCGATCGGGTTCGAAGGACACCCGGATTTCGCGAAACTAATATTTTTATAAAACCTATGGTCATTACGAACTATTCTAGCTAATTATCCTAACTTCATTTTCTAGGGCCAAAGAAAACGGCAATGCCGGATTTAATTTGATACGGTAAACTAGGGTTTTGTTGACCTTTAGGGTACTGTTTGACTTCCGGTTTAGGGTTTTTATGCTAAACCGATTCCAAAAATTTGGGGGTTTACATTAGCATTTGAAATACTCACCTCCTTACTTTTCTTCTTAGAACCACTAGCAAAATCTTTCTTAAACTCAGTGGTCACTATAGCTTTACCAGAATCATGAGTAGATTTCTCTACTCGCTTATTAATTGACACTTCTTTCTCAAAATTATAATCATCATCAACATTCTGTCCTACTTCCATTCTTTCAGATAGTGGAGAATTAAAATAACCTTATGGTGTTTTAGGAGAATACCTGTGAGATATCTGTAAGCACCACTATGCCTCTGTCGCATAACTTTAAGGCCATATGAATAGCTTCATCAAATGTCTGATACCTTTGCAACTTAACAATATAGGAAATCTCATATTTTAAACCCATCACAAATCTAGCCATAGTCTTCTCAAGAGGCTTAGTAGCTCCACAGTGAATCATCAGGGTCTCAAAGTCTTTGACATATTTGTCCACAGTTTTACCTTCCTACCTCAATGTTTGCATATGCATCAACAATTCATGCCTATAATGCTTGGGTACAAATCTCCACCTCATAATTCTTTTCATATCCTGCCATGTTCGAATTTCAGCCTCCCCATCTCTTTGTCGTGTGGCTAAAACATTCTTCCACCATAAAGCAACATATCTTGTAAATTCTACTGCCGCCAAAAGAACCTTGGTGTGATCATCTATATCATAGCATTCAAACAAACCACCAGCTTTGTCTTCCCAATCTAAATAATCATCTGCATATCTTATTCCAACAAATGAGGGCATTTGTAATTTCATATGTTCCAACCCTCGGGGTGGTCGAAACTCACGATTATCATAATCTTCTCCATAATTAGCACCTCTCCCTTCATGGTAGTCATGATCATCAACCCAATTTCTTCTTCCTTTATACCTCCTCCACCTACTCCTTCCATTCTAACTCCTTTAACAACAACTACATGCAATACCTGTTGATTATTAACAATTGGTGGTGGTGCTTGTGGGTTAACCTTTGGTGGTTGACTTGTTGTAATCTATCCTACCTGCGTGGCAAGATTAGCCATCATAGTACGTAATTCTTGTAGTTGATCTTCTATGGATCTTGTCATGCCCCAAGGGGTACCCTAAACGTGGCAGTCCGCCGTACACAATACTAAAGCCTAGGAATGACTACCTTAGTCATGCAAAAGCTTCCATATTATGTACAAGGCATACATCACAACCAAGGGGACGCATCGGAGTAGCGCAATTTACATTGATAATAAATAAGTAGCAAGGCAAAGAGAATACTTAATATAAAACATAAGCATATCACATTTCAATTCTTAAGGGCATGTTCTTCTATTATCTTCAAATAAATATACGTCTCTAATCATATAGGTTAGCACATATAAAGAACCTTACAAAATTTCTTCATCGTATGATTCCATATCCTTAATCATCCGTCCATGACTTCCTTAATGTCATGATTCTCAAATTTAATCCACGAATATACCTGTTTCAACAAAATCTATAGGGGTATAAGCTACAACTAGCTTAGTGAGATATTCCTTTTCGTTCGTACCATAATTTCAAACAAGTTTATTTATTTAATCAAACATATGCTATGCATACAATGCAACAATCACATGATTACGCGAATATATATAGTCATCCGGAAACCATATATAGAACGGATTTACCCCTCCGTATCAAAGGTTAGGGAATCGGGGTTGAAGGTCCTCGACCTTCTACTGCTAGTCCCCAGGTCCTCACCCACAGCGTTCGGTTGGCTCGGCTCCGAACCTAGAGTCGCTTTCCCCGAGCGATTTGGATTCTCCAGGAAGGAACATGGCCCGTGGCACCGCACGATCACAGCCAATCCAACTCTACGCGTAGGAGTAGCAGCCTTCGAAATAGATGTGACTCGATGGATGCTATGCGTGAACGTTTTATTGTTCTTAGGTCAAACCTTATTAAGGTTTATTAGGGGCGATCAATCAATTTAGCAACAATAAACAATCATACAAGTAAGTAAACAAAATTATTTAAACAAGCAGATCGAAGTTGCGATATTCTTAATTCTCAATTCACGCATAAACATAGAATCATATACATACATAATCCCGAAATCCCCAAATATATTCGTTTTTATCTTTTCTTAGTATACTAATGCTACTACATTACAAGCACAAGCAAGGTAACGAAATTAGAAGGAATAACTCACTCGTCCATTTCGCTATCTTCTTAGTCGTAGTAATCCTCGGGTAGGGTATTCTCGTATCCTTCGTCACCTAGACAAAAGAAATACCCGGGATAAGTCTTCCATGAATTTCTATTCTTGGAGATTCTAAACTTTACTTAAAATCGTGGTAAAATCGTATAAGAAGAAATTCCAACTTAAAATGGCCATAACTTGCTCATTTTAACTCGGAATTTCGCATATGATATACCGTTTTCTACCTATTCGAAAAGTTCTATCCATTTCTAAACTTATCTTGGTCATAAAAGGTCATTTGGGTTCCGAAAACGTCAGGTACAGATTTAAAACGAATTTTCTAAACTTTTGCAAAATCCATTTTTAACTCAACTCCATTTTAAAGAAAATCCTTTTGTAACAATATAAATATATATTTGATAAACACTTTTGAATATATAGGTATGCTCACTTTATATGCAAAATCCCAATGGTAGTGTCTCAACAATTTATTTCATAAAACAATTCATTTAAACCTTAGTTTTGAAAATTTCCTTTCAAGTATCTAAAGAAACTTTATATTTTTCCTAGGTTGTTATAAATGAGTATATTCTTATTTTATTTTCTTCATTTCTTCTTCCAAAACAAGTTGAATTTTTTTAATCCTTTAGTCTTGTATTAAATTTTCCTTCTAGTGATTAAAGTTCAAATTCATCAAAAGTATATTAAGTTGATAAAAACCTTTTTATAAATTTTTGTATTTAGGATGGTTTTTAGAAAATGAATCTTGTCTTCTTAAAATATAAGCTTTTGCTTTCTAAAACTTGTTCTTTCATTTCTTTGAAAAGAATCATCTTTATTGATAAAATCCATTATTGCTAACCTTACTTTATTTATATTCTTTTGAAAACAAGTTCTTTCTTTTAGAATTTAAAAATCATTACTTTTCCTAAGTGGGTTCCTTATGAGTTGATTTTTATATTAACTTTGAAAACTAGTTTGTTCCTTAGTTTTAGAAAAGAATTTAAGTCTCAAACTTTCAATATGAACGATTTATTTTTCTAAAAACTTAGATTACCATAAAATACAAGGAAAACATTTATTTCTTACGTTTTCTTGATAAAACTATTTTTGTTATTTAAGAAAACTTGAGAAAACTTGTATTATTCTATTTCTAGGTTGTTGATAATAACTTCATGTTTTTGTGGTAAATCATATAATTGGAAACTTAGCTTTGAGCTCATTTAGTAAAACAAGATTCTATTTTTAGACTAGTTGAGACATTAACATTATGCAAATGCAAGTATCATGAGCATATAAAATAATAAGAACATAAGAAAATACTAAAATAATTAATGAGCAAGAAAATAAAATATCAAGCATTGGGAACCTTAGCTTCATCAAGGAATCCCGATCAAGTATTGGAGCCTTAGCTTTATCAAGGCGTCCCGGGACTAAGAATGGACTAGTCCCGAAAGATTTAAAGAGAATAAATAAAAGATTGTTTTGACTTGATATGGACAAGTCTAAGACTAGAAAGACTAGTCTTAATATCAACATAAAATAAATAAATTGCATAACTTGAAAATAAATAAATAACAAATGAGCTTATATGCTCTAAATAAATATATATACATAATACTATATATATAAGCAAATAATCACAACATAATAAAATAGGAAGCTTATGTACAAGAACAAAACATGAACATGTTGTTGCTTTTACTACTCATATGAGTTTCAAAACAACACCATAGTCATGTTAAGTTACATGACATGGATGAATAATAGATGGAATAAATATTTACCTAAGGTATGTAAGAGGTATGAAGGTGGTAGATGAAATGGGTATTATGTGAGTAGTAATATGTGGTAGATAGTTTATGTATGAGGGATGATTTTTGTGAGGAATTGGTTTGAGAGAGTTTTGGTAGAGAGAATTCTTGAAGAGAGAATTTGTGGAGAGATTTTGAGAGAGTTTTGGTAGTGAATGAATTGTGTGAAAGAGTGGAAGAGGAAGGGGTATTTATAGAATTTTTGGAGTGATTTTTGGATGTAATAAAATAAATTGAAAAGAAACAAAATAGAGATTGATGGAGAGGGGGAGGCGCCGGTTTTGGGCATTGGGGAGAGAGAGTGAGTTGATTTTTGAGTGAAATTTGTAAGAAAATAATTAATATGTAAGGTATGATTTGATTAAAGGTGTATTGGAAATATAAAAAGTAAGAAAATAGATATGTAGGTGTAAGAAATAGGTGTAAGAAAAAGTAGAGATAGTGAAATAGTAATGAATAGTAGAAAAGTACTATGAATAGTAACTAGACAATTAAAGTACAGTAGTAATAAAAATACGCGTAATAATGCGATATCTGTAATTTTTAGCTACCGAAAAATTCTAAAACTGATATTTTTGGAATCCTTGTATTTTTACGAGTCTATTGGTATAAACGGAATATTTTTAATATTCCGAGCTCCGGGACACGCTTTTCGAGAACCGATCCCGTTTGGGTCCGAAGGTCACTCAAAATTCGCGAATCTGATATTTTTATGTTACCCTACGTTATTACGAACTATTCTAGGCCATTAACTTAATTTCGTTTTCTAGGGTTTGAAAACGCGGGATTGCCGATCTTAAACACTAGGGTTCGTTATAGTTGTTGACTTTTAGGGTTCCGTTTTGATTTCCGTTTTCGTCGAGATATTCGTAAGATCGTATAATTTTCGAGTCTTGATCGTTTTAGAATTTTAGCTCGAAATTTATATTTTATTTTATTTGTGATTATTTAATAGTTTTTAGTTCTCGGAATCGTTTAACGAGTCTAGGGTTATAAGTTGACTCAGTTTGACTTTTGGTGAGAATTTGGAAATTTGTGATTTCTAAATTTTATCGAAGGTTTTAAGATTTTGCTGTTGATCGTTATTTGGATATATTGTCTTGTTTTACGTGTTAGGAAACGGTTAGATGATTTAATTGATGTACGAACGTTGATTAAATCGGTAGTTGGACTTTATATTTTGTTTCAAGGGTTCTTATTTTCTCAAGATTGAGAAAATTCGTTTTTTATCTTTATTTGGAATTAAGTTTTAAATTGGTTCGATTTTTTTAGGTTTCGTTTCTGGCGCTTGTCTTAATTTAGAAATTGGTTTTAACGTGAGTCGATTTTTGGGATTTAAATTCTAAACTTTTAGAATTATTTTCTATGAATTAGAAATTTTTGGGGGTTTACAGATCTCCCATTACCTGTAGTGCGACGACCTTGATCTCCACCAATTCTACTATTATCATCATTCCCAACATTTGCATTCACACTGTCATTTTACATCTCCACAATTTCAGAAATTCCTAAATCACAAATACAATCTCAATGTAATCCCAATCATAATACAATCCCAATTCAAGCCCTAGATTTCAATCTCAATAATGCTCCAATAGATCACAATTCCTTGAGATAATTCAAAACAATAATAAAGATCAAAACTTTTCACGTACTAATTGTAAAGATTGAAACTTTTCACTAGCTGATCGTGTAAGCCCCTAGATTTTCGGTAAAATAAGTAAACTTTAGAATTGAAAGTCAAACCGGAACCCAAAGTTAACCTAATTCTATGATTAGTCTCGTGAATCTAGATCCGACAATCCTGTGTCCTTAAACCCTAGACAACGAAATTGAGGTAATTGTGGAAAATTGTTTGTAATAATATAGAAAGCTTAAAAATATCAGATTTATAATTTTTTAGTATCTTTCGGATCCGAATGGGATCAGTTTTCAAAAATGTGCCCTGGTGCACTAGATAGTGAAAATATTCCGACAACACCAATAGACGCATAGAAATATAAGGTTTTCAAAAATATCAGTTTTAGAATTTTTCGGCAACTAAAAATATCAGATATAGGCCGTTTATACGTATTTTCCTTACTACCGGTATTTTAATTATCTAGTTTATTATTCATAGTACTATTTCTACTATTCATTGCTATTTTTCTATCTCTACTTTTTCTTACACTCTATTCTTACACTGTACCATATCTATACCTTACAATTTATTTTTCCCATACAACTTTAATCACTTACACTTTACATATTACTTCTTTTTATTACAAAACAACAAAATAAATAATTTCCTCCCCCCTTTACAAGACAAAACCGATGCCTCCCCTCTCTCTCATCTATCAATTTATTTTTCTTTTTCATTTTATTTTAGTACGTCTAATTTTCACTCCAAAACTCTATAAATACCTCATTCCTCCTTCATTCTTTCACACAACTTATTTCCTACTAAAACTCTACAAAATCACTCCATAAAATCCTCTCCTCAAATTCTCTTCCAAGTTCTCTCTTTTCTCCATAAAACCATCTCCCACATATTATTACAACCCATTCTATTCCTCTTTAACAAACACGTAACCTTAGGTAAATATTTCTTACATATACTCATCATGTTCATATAACTTAATATGAGCTTAGTGTATGTTTCTTAGACTCATGAGAGTTAAATAAGCAACAATATGTTAATTATTTGTTTTTATTCTATTCATAATTTACATTATGTTATTATTGTTATTATTATTTTTGCTCTAATCTAACTCTACATAGTATTATGTATATTATGTATATATATTTCTTTAGAGCATATAAGCTCACTTGTTATTTATTTATTTCTATGCTAGCAATTTATTTATTTATTTCATGTTATTATTAAGACTACTCTTTCTAGTCTTAGACTTGTCCATATCAAGTCAAAATATTTTTTTCTTTTCTTTTCTTTTCTTTTTGGGACTAGTCTATTCTTAGTCTCGGGATACCTTGATGAAGCTAAGGTTCCCAATACTTAACTTTAGTATTATGCTCTTTTTATTATTATACATATCTTATCTTATTATATGATATTGTTATATATCTCATCTCTACATAATCTCATATCTATATAATCTTATTTATACATGAACATGTTGATATTGTCTCAACCATAATGAAAAGGAGTTTTTCTTAGGTAATGAAAACAATAACTCTCTTTAAAAATAAATTTTGTCACAAAAGAAATGATTTTTCCATAAAAACTTAAAGTTTTATCTTAACAAATATTTTCTAAAGTTAGATAAGCTTAGCACAAGTTTTAGTAATAATACTATATGAGATTTTATCAAGAAATACATAAAATAAAGTTATCACAAACTCTCTTTTCAAACTAATGAAATAAGAAAGTTTCTTTAAACTTAATTCTTTGTTTAACAAAAGTTTTCCTAAACTCATATGTAAAGTTTTCATCAAAATACTAAGGTTTAGATAAGTTTTACAAAATCATCTAAGAATAAATCTTTTTAAAGATGGATCTTACTTAAAAAAAGAACCAAAATTAAAAAAACACTATTATTTTAAAATGGAACAAACTTTAGGAAAAACTAAGAACAAGTGAACTTTAAGAAAGTTCGTCACTATCAAGAAAACATTTAAAAACTACATTTTTTAAAGAAATGAAGTGTAGGAATAAAATTATTTTGGAAGATAGGAATTGCTTTTAAAAGATAGATAAATTTAAAAAGAAGAAAATATTTACTTACAATAAATCCAAGAACTAATCTAACAAAGCTAAAAAAAATAAAAATTTCCAAATCATTATTTTCCAACTTTTAGAGCACCTTATTTTATAAAAAATCAGTGTTAGAACAACTTCACTAAATTCATGTTTATGATATGAGTCAATATATATGTGTTTAAAGAATTTTCCAACTATTATAATAACTATATTTTGGTACAAAGATTTTTGGATGGAGAAAAGTTTGAAAACTTCAGTTTTGAAGTCTGGAATTTTCGTAACAATTCTGTGCGTTACTATTCCGAGACCCAAATGACTTCTTTTGATAAAAATAACCTTATAAATGGATAGATCTTTTCGAGTAGGTAGAAATCGGTATATAATATGCGAAATTCTAAGTTAAAATGAGCAAGTTATGGCTATTTTAAGTTGGAATTTCCATTTATGCCAATTTTGATGAATTCAATAAGATATAATTAGAGAATTTGAGTAGATCTTGGATGAAATACTCACTTGGGTATTTCTTTTGTTTAGGTGTCAAGGACCAAGATCTTCTCTTCCCCGATGACTACTTCGTCTCATAAAAGATTGCTATGGACGAGTGAATTTCCTTTACGTTTTATGTATTCGCGCATGTGCTTGTAGAATAGAGCACTAGATGTTAGAAAAAGACAAAATTGATATGCATGTGGAATATCATGGGAATTATGTATGTGAATTGTTATGTGCGATCAATGAACGATAAGTATATCGGAACTCGATCTGTGATTGATATAATTGTTTCTATGTATATATTGCTATGTGTGCAAATTATTGCTTGATCGCTTTAAATAAATTAATGTCATATTGAAATCCCCATATAATAAATTGCTCATGTATATCACTTAGAATATCATTTCGAAATTTTGCTACTACTCCTCCGCGTGGGACCGAAAAGGTAAGCTGTCTAGCTACATCTTGAGGATTTAGGATGTTCGGGGAATACGGCCTTAAGTTGTAGCTGAGCCGGATCGATTGCTTTGGGTATGGAAAGCCTAAGGACTAGTAGTATGGTTCTTTAGAACCCCAAGACGCACGTAAACTTTTAAGGAAGTCGTTTGGGGCCTAATTCAAATCATTCCTTAACCACTGATAGAGGGGTAAATCCATCATACATACGAAACTAGATAGTCGTACATACTATTTGATCATATGGTTGTTGCATTTCATATGCTTGTTTAATGAACTTGATTGAATACCTGTTATGAGTACTTTTGCGTAAGGAATATCTCACTAAGCTAATTATTCTTATACCCCAATAGACTTTTGATATTGCAATATCATTATTTTGCACCCGAGACCATCTAGATCATTCGGGTAGAATCTTTATTTCGGAAGCTTTTGGAGGAATTATGTTTTGAAGTATTAGACTAGATTTCCTTTAAAATCTTCTAACTTTAGTTAAGCTTTATATTAAGATTATGTTGCTATGGAAATCATCGGGGGAATGCCCATTAGAAGTTGTAAGACTTTATATTTCAATGAAATATATATTAAGTGTTATTTTGCATGTTCCGCTGCCAATATCCTAAAATGCATTACTCCACCTATCTCCTTTTGATGTAAGTGTATGCCTTGTACCGATATGGAAGCTTTTGAGTGATTGAGGTAGTCATTCTTATATTTTAATATTGTGTACGGCGGGTTGTCACGTTTAGGGTACTCATTGAGGCGTGACAGATCGTCCCACAGTCTAAATCGGAGCTCTGATACCAAAAGATGATGTGTTTAAAACCTTAGACACAATGATCTCAAACGGACACACAATAGATCTCACAAATCAAATGTTCAGACAAAATAAAAATGCTATTTTTATGGCTTTTGTGTTTAGAATACAATAAATTAAAAGGATAAGGATAGCATTACTATTGGATATGACGTACCAACAATTGCCCAAACTATACCTAACTAATTTGAATTGATGCACAAATTAGCTAAAGTGGGTGGTTCACCACAATTTAAAGATTGATAAGAACAAGTTGTTGACCACGATCACAAGGATTAATAAGAACGGGATCTCGCCACAGTCAAACAATTAATTGATAAGAGAAATAGAGAGAAAATTCTCATTAGAGTTCAACAATATCCAAAAACTACTCTAGGGTTTTCTACAATAGGGTATTTATATCATTACCTAAAAGAAACACATAAAACAAAGAAAAATACAAAATAAAATTAAAACAACATTTTTGGTCGAAGGCTGACATTGTAAGCCGCCGGCCTATATCCAACATCGTCGGCGTTGGGATTCAGCACCGCCGGCCTTGAGCCAGTGTACAGCCAAATCCGAGGCTACCCCATGCTACTTTATGCCTGTGATTTCAATTCCATAATTTCTATACCGCCAACATTGAACAAATTGGAAAACCTCCTTTGAACATGCTACTTGATTCCTGCCTAGCTTGTTGATCCTTGTTCCCTCCTTTAAGTATACCAACAGTTGAGACTGTGAAACGATTCCCATCATCTAGAGGCTCCATTATATTACTCATGTCAAATAGACTAGGTTGTTGTTGTGCTTGAGCTTAGCTTTACCCCTGCCCCTCTTGCATCCTACATTGTGCCATGGTAGGGACAATTCATTCAAGTTGAGGTTGAAGCTCTGGTCATCTAATTCATTCTCATCTCCCGTTGCACTATGCCACCTTGATTAGCTTGAGAATCATGCCTAAAACCTAACTTTCTTGCTGTGTCATCCTTCGTAAATTTGGACCTTGGTTATGCTCTTATGTAATTTGAAAGATCAAATCCCTACTATTGTAGAATGATGGTGACAAGTCAACCATATGTGAGATGGGTATCTTTTCTCCCGAGCACCCGACACATACATTGTATCTCTAAATGGCTGATATATAATGGTTGGCAATCCATCATTGCATCTATAAGGAAGACATCTTCAACAGAGATGTTTTTTCAATTTTCCCTTGGACATATATTGTAGCCAATCATATGACTATAAATGGATAGGGGATCTTTTGCTTCAGGTGGTTAGTTTGATGCTCACCAAACATATTGGAGTGCTAGTTGTGTTAAACACCCGATGGAACACATTAGTCATATCCTAATTTTTACGCAACTTCTTGCCCTTGGTGGTTTAGTAGAATAGACCATTAATGTAATCTAGGGTAATGTAGAGTACATAACTAAACATGTAAGAGGTGATAGATGCTAAATTAGAGTCCAATATATACCCAAGTAATCACATCTAAACCTTCTATGACCTTGTTTACGGTAGCACTTGAGTAAAATATACAAACGAGATTGGCATATGTCTCATTCAGAAGTTCCATCAGTGCAATTAAACCAGTGGCTTTTAAGGAGACAATAAAGTTATGCCACATGTTTAACCCCTCCATATCATAATCCTTACCCATAAGGACTGGTCGAGAATAGAATTTCTGTTCATATTGTGCTCTTATGGCTAGAGGTGGGTAAATGGATATCACTACGTGGCTAGGATGGAGAAGGTGGGGATAGTGGGGGTGTACCATGATGACATGAAGTTTTATCACCCTCCATTATTTATAGCAAAAACAAGTCACGAAATAATTCTAACTGTAAACGAGAAAGACGAGTGGATTTGTCAAGTTTGATGGAAACATGCCCACATCCTTGAAGGTATTTATAGTAATGGACGTGGGCACCTTGTTAAAAAAAAAAAAAAAATTCCACCCTAGGCACGTTGGTCAGCGACATGCCCACGTTAGCCCCCTAAAAAAAAGGTAGTTGACATGGGCATGTCGTTGGCTAACGGGCGCACATCGGTTGCCCAAAAGAAAAAAAGAGGTTGGTGGGTGCACATTGGCCAGTGACATGCCTACATTGGCTACCTTAAAAAAAAAAAAAAAAGGTGATTAGTATGGGCACGTCTACGGCTAACATGCCCATATAGGCATTCAATTATATATATTAACGTGGGCACCTAGTTACAATGCTACCCGTTTTGAAACATCTAAGCTTCGTTACTCATTTTTTACTTCGATATACTTAATACTTTCCCATTTTACTTTTAAAAATAGATATGGCCAGAAATAACATCACCCTAATGATTTTCCCAACTTCAACGAGTTTGACGACTCATGGGCTTTTGATAATCAATATCTAAACACTACCTAAGGATTCACTAACTTGATGAGTTAGATGGGTATTCCTAGATATTCAACACCTATGTCATTGCTACTGATGCCCGAATATATCCCTAAGCAAGAAGCAATTGTAGCGGGGTATTTCAAATCTCTACCAACTGATACATGACTGCTTTCCATGGCGAGTAGGAAGGATGAAGGGGCAACTTTTCGTTATATTCTTTTTTTTATCACTGCTATAAAAATAATTGTAATTATTTTCAATTTAAAGGTGACAACTTTCACCCTGACTGACCAATCATTCCAATCACATAGTAATACAAACTCTACCATGACCAACAGTTCTTTAAGATGGCCTAAGAAGAGGACAACAGTTGTCTGTAAATACTTCATCGAAACCGTAAAATCCTTTTCAAGTGGAGAACTTGTTAAATTTGCCACTTATTGTACTTGTAGCAATAGATTGTCGTGTAGGTCTTGCAATGGCATGTGATAATTGAATCAACACATAGAAGCACACATGTCCAAAGGGTAGATTTTGGTGGAGGATCCTACCATTGATAATCACTCCCATATTGAGCGTGTTGATCCTGCCACTTGGCAATTTGACCAAAAAGACATTTGAGACAAGCTAGTGGAAATGATGATAGTTACAAAGATATCATTAAATGCAGCCAATCATTCTAAATTCGAAAGTTGGGCTACATAAGTCATGTAGCTTTAACACAAACATACAAGGTAACAAACATTGAAAAATGATACCATAGACCTTTTTGTGAGAAGGCACAAAGCTCATAAGAAAGTGTTGTGAAACCTTCCTTCTAGGTATGATCATTTAAAATAATTTTTTGCTAATGAATTTTTTAAAATCATATGCTAATTAATGATGTTCCTTTTCAGTTTAAATAATGCACTTGATTTTGCTTATGCAGCATCTCCTTCACCTCAGACATGTGGAAATTCCCACTCAATGATGTTAAGAAGAGCTTTATATGTGTAATTGTTCACTAGATATATGATCAATGGTTAATCCAAAGGTGGATTATCACTTTCCAACCATTTTAGGAGAAACATACTAGCTAGGCCATAGCAAATAACATCCTAGAAACCCTCCGATCATACGGTATATGGACCATATTTAGTATATCATTCGAAAATGCATCAAATAACGCTACTTCCATTGGATATCTAAAGCAGATGTTAAACCCAATATGAGATGGGAAGTTCTTCTATGTTCAATGTGTTTGCACTTTCTAAATTTGGCAGTGCAAGTAGGCCTTGAAGCTTGTGGCCTTAACATACATGTCCAAAAGATAAGATATGCAATCAACTCTTTTTATATTTCGAAGAGATATAAACAAATGTATATGGAGTTTGACAATGCACATTATTTAAAGCAAAAGCTGTTTACACTGGATTGTAAGACTAGTGGAATTTCACGTTCAAATGCTTAATTAGGCACTGAAGTATAGAAGGGCTCTAACTCATTTGTACAATACTCTATGCAATTCCTTTAATCCTAACATTGGTTTGATGGAGGATAAAGATTGGAAAATAACACGCAGAATTAAAGAGGTCCTAAAGGCAATTATTGGCCCGACATATCATTTATCGAGCTGCTACTACCCCCTAGCAATTGTGTACCTCCCTACTTAGTTAACATATTGAATGTGTTGAGTAGCTCCTCCTGCGATCCTGATCTGCCAGCCACTATGTTTGTAATGACAAGTAAGCTCTAGGATTATTTCGTCCATCTTTTCTTACTCTTCCATGTTGCAATAATGCTAGATCCATGATATAGGTTTCGTGCTAGTGTGGCTAATCCTAAATCAAAGGCTGCAAGTCTTCATACTAGAGCAACAAATTTACTCAAAGAACTGTATCGGCATTGTGATAAGACGAATCTACAATTATCCTAACTATAGTAGTCCAACAATCACTCATCTTGGGTTTTTTCCAAGAGAAGTATACAAATTGCCTAGAATGTTAGGAGCAGCCGTGCGGCTTCCAAAGAAATCTTTAGTAACATACTGATATACGAGGTGTGGCTACTTGAGAAAGAAGAACCAGAAGAGGGAGGGGGAAACGAAGGGATGATTTCAAGGTCCTTAACTGTTGGAAGATGAGGACACACATGATGCCAGTGCTTTTCGTAGTGACACATGATGTTTTAGTTCCTCTAGCTTCAATAGTTTCATTAGAGTAAGCTTTTAGTTTGGGTGGATGAGTCCTTGAACTACACCGCCATAGGCTAAAGGAGGAGACCATTGAATCATGTGTATGCTTAAAAGATTGGTCAAATGCCAATTCCAAGAAGCAATAGACCTACACATTTGGGGTCCAAGGATAGTGACTCGACAAGGTGGGGGAGGGGGTCATTATCAGCATAAGAGTAATTGTAGCCACAAACGAAATAGTGGAGTGATGCCAAATGATTCTAGGATGATATTGATATGGTATAATATGAGGTAAAGCCGTGGAGGATGTATGGTTGATGACCCTTTTTTTTTCAATTTTGTAATTTTTAAAAGATAAGAAATGTTATTAATAAAATTAAATTTTCTATCAATCCCAATGCATTTATTAATTTCATTTATTCAATAATTTACAATTATTCTAAATAAATTAATTAAGAAAGTTTAACATTTAATATAATTTAATTACTATTATAATGTTATTTCATAATTTCATTTTTTTTATTTGTTAAAAAAATTTCAAGTTAAGATTGTTAATAGTACAGTACAAAAAATATGGCCTATTTTGATAATTAAATTGTCATTATAAATGCCAAATTTGTCACAAAATATCTATTGTGACAAATTTTGTTTGTTGATTTCTTGGTCACAATAAGCTTGTCGTTATAAATATTTATGACAAAAACGTTCTTTGTCACAATATGATGATGCCTATTGTGATGAGGACATTTTGTCTTGAAAAATGATTTAGTGACAAAATTTGTTCCAACAATTTTTCTTTCCATCATAATGAGCTTGTTATTGTCACAATAGATTAAGAATCTATAAGTATATAAGATGTTTTATAATGACAAAAGTTTGAATTGTGACAAAAAAAAAAATTGTCATTAAAGTACTACTGACAAATTTTTTGTACTATGATTTGTATTAACTAAATTCCATTCGTCATTTTTTTATTGTAGTGACAAAATTATTCCATCACATATTTAATAAAGTGACAAATTCCAATATAATTTTTGTAATATATAAATATTTTATATTGAAGGGAAAAGATGTCATTTGAGATAAAATAAGAAGGTTTTATGGTCAACTCTAATACTTAATTAATTTTTATCTGTTTTTGTTTTGTTGGTTATCAGATGCGTAAATGACGATGAAGAGACATCATTAAAAATAAAGAGACGTCATTAAAGATGAAGAGACGTTAATAAACATAAAGAGATGTCATTATTAAAGATGAAATGATCTAACTTTAATTCTATTTAATTTCCATGTATATATTCTATTTGTCTTAATTATTGAACTTTATGAGCATGTTGATTTATGAGAGTCATGTATGGTAATATTAATATTGGAGTAGATGAGTTGATAATAGGTTAAATGTGTTTAAATTAGTATATCTTGAACATTACACAAGTGTTATTTTGCATGTATAATGAAATTAATGTTATTGTTTTATACATATTAATGTGTGTATAATATAATTAATATTTGTATCTTTCATGCATTAATATGTTGTGTCATGTTTAAATTTATAAAATCAACTTTTGATTTGTCTAAGGAATTGTTGATAGAAATTTTACAAAATTAAGCCTATTTTTCATGCCTAAATTACACCCAAATTAAACCAAATTCAACCCAAATTCCTATATGCCAAACTTAAGATAATAATGAGTCTAAAATTTGCTTAATTAAGACCTCTTTTGGCAACCCTCAATTTCCATACGAATTTCCCTCTTCTTTCTTTCCTTTTCTCTTTTCCTTCTCTCCAAGTTACAAGCCCGAAACCAAAGAATAATACCAAGCTTATTGAATCAAAAATCTCTCCAAGCTAAGGCTTACTCATGTAAGTTAATACAAGTATAGATTTTGTTTTATTTCCTTTCTTATAGTATCTATGTGAAATCTATGGTAGAATGAGTTTAATGTCTTTTGAGTTGTTTGGTTCATGCATTGATATAAGTTGGATTGTGTTTTGTTATTGTGTGAATTTGTTTATGTGTTGTAGTAGTTACAAGAAGTGTTGGGAAGGAATAATGTTGATTTGAGTAGTTGAAGTTGAGGATGAGTGGAATGGGATTTGAAGTGGTTTAATGTGTTGTTTTAATGTTCTAAGTTGCTAGGATTGATTAGTGTGGATAGGAAATAGTATATGAAGCTAAAAATGAACTTGAAGAAGGATTAAAATTGTTGTAGGTTAGGAATTTACAAAATGCAAAACATGGGAAATAAACTCTTTTCAAATAGGTCTGTTTTTGAACATACGTCGACATCTGGCACTTCAACACCGCCGGCGTAGAGGCGGTATTGAAAGTGAACAGAATCGATTTTTTTAAAACCGCTTCAACCACTGCTGGCTTTTGCAAGAAAACTTTGCTAGTGTTTATTTTTCTAATGTACGCCGGCCATTAGGGCTTCAAAGCCGCCGAGGTATGGGCGGTGTTGGATGTGAGCGGAATCAAAATATAAAACACTGGAACAAAGCCGCCGGCGTGTATTTCCCACGCTATTGGCGTTCATTCAAATTTTTCCTGCGTAGGAAGGCCATGTATCCCTTGACTTTTTTAAATTCAAACTTCTTCAATCTTCAATCTTTACTTCATATATGATCTCCTAATGAATATATAAGCTAGATAAACATGTTTTATGGATGAATTAGATATTAAAACTATATGCAAAGCTTATTGAATCTCCTTGTATAGTTAATCTAGGATTGTGATATATATATATATATAATATATATAGGTGTGAATTCCACATTCAATTATTGATTGTTTTGATATATTTATTTCAGTTAAAGGTTCTTCGATTAGTTCCTCTCCGAGTGAATATAGTGATATACTATCGGGTTCAGGTACACAATAGCTTATTTGTTGTATGCTAAGACTAGGCATTCTTAATTTGATTTAATTCAATTTGGCTTAATATTTTGATGAACTGGATGTCTATTACGCTGTTTAATCTGATCCGAGGAGCAGCAAACCTGTCATGATGCAATGACATGTTAGTTAGGCACTTAACCTAAGTCATGATGCAATGACTTTTCCATGATGCAATGGTATGCTATGATGCAATAGTGATTCATTTTGTTTAAGTGGATAGTCGATAGGGGGAATAGTATCCGAGTAACGTTCACTTAAACTTAGGGGAAATGCCATGGTTTAGTTCAAAGTTTATGGGAACTTGTGAACTAGGCTCATGTTGTGGATTGAGTTTAAGTAGAGTCAGGCAACAACTTTTGAACCCTAAATGAAGCTATTTTCTTTATGGAATAGATGTGGGAGATATAAGTATTTGGACTGCTTATATCAACCCCATGAGCAGTTGCTGTTATTCAGGACCCCTAAATTCCTAGAGCATGATCCCGGGGTTTGAATACCTTCCTGTTGTTTTGTAAAAGAAAACTTAATAAGATAATAACTTGTCCATTTATGCACTCCATTTGATTTAAGTTTGGCTTGATAAATTGTTCTTGCATTTTGTTATTGTGTACTGGGCCTTTGGCTCACTTTTGCTGCTTTGCAGGTAATGGAGATGAATTATATGATGATTTTGGGTTACGGGTCAGACTTTGAGAGATTTATGGATGAGTGGGACGAATAAGACTCGAATGCCCTTGGAATTTGGAGAAGATTTTGTTTAAAAGCAAAATTCTCTATATAGAAGGCTTGATAAGCCTAAGATGTAACGATCTTAAGATCTCTTAGGGTTACTTTTTGTGCTAAAAACTTGTAATTTTTGTAGTCTTATGTTGACACTAAACTTGTACATATGATGTATATATTTGTATAGATTGCTTTTATTAGCAATCTTGTTTTGTTAAAGGTTGTTTATAAAGTTTTAGTAGATTTGATCAAACAATTCTCATAAACTGTTAGTTTTAGGATAACCTTACATATAATATGAAAATGTTATATGTGGGTGGGGACTCGGTACTCTAAATCTCAGGATTTAGTGGGTCGGGTCTTTATAGATGGTATTAGAGCAATGTTTATGAATTGTTTGATTAAATAGTACTGACTTGACCTTAGATGCAGTGAGTTTAGTCGGATGCATATCGGACTTGTTTGCATTGGGTATTTTGTTTGAATGCTTATTTTTTTTATTAATTGTTTTGATGTTGATTTGACATTGCAAAATTATTATATGTCATATACATGTTGTATGTTTGTTTAAAGATCGATAGGTCAAGAAGAGTAACTCAACAGTCTTCGGAAAGAGTGAGTATGCCATCTCCTTCTCAATCTACTATCTCAGCTTCTGCATCAGCTATTATTCCAGCTTCTACTTCGACTCCATCACCCGCTTCAGCTTTTACTACACCAAATCCGCAGCCTTTTTAAATGCAGCATATCCAGCTATGCCTAAAATGCCTACGGGAGATCCGAATGATGTGTTCATTATGTTTCAGGATATGTTTGCAATAGTTCAACAATATCAACAAATGATGTATCAACAACAACAACAATTTATGCAGCAATATATATTCCACTAACTGTGAGACAAGAACAACATGTCAAGTGGAAGACCGGAATGATCAAGTCAAGTTGCATGATTTTGTTAGATTGGTACTTGATTTTGATGGAACTGCTTTAGATCTGATAGAACTGAAGGTTGGATAGTGGAGCTTGAGAAAGCATTTGTAGCCTGTGAAGTACTTGAGCATAGGAAAGTTGACTTAGCTATATATATGTTGAAAGGAGATGCATATACTTGTTGGAGATTGAATAGTGAAGGATATATAAGGCTAATACCCTGGAACAGAGTTGAGGAAGCCTTTTTCTTGCAATACATCCCAACTACAGTGAGAGAGCAAATGATATCGAGTTGGCTGAGTCTAAGGCAAGGGAATAAAAATGTTGAAGAATATCATGCAGAATATTGTAGATTGCTTAGTTTTGTGGTATAAATTACAATGATAAGAGTATGAAGGTTCAAAAGTTTCAAGATGGCTTGAACATGGAAATCAAGGATGAGGTCAAGAAGTTTCAGTTATCAACACTATCTGAAATGGTAATTAAAGCGAAGTTAGTAGAACAAATTATCAATGAGAATAAAGATCAGAGGGATAGACGTGCTACATTTATGGGCAAGAGATCGGTGACATCATACACTCCTTATTCAGGGTTTGGCAATGTTAACAAAGGCAAGTGACCATTTCTAGGTAAGAAACCAAGTTCGGGACAAGTAATGAAGACTCCTATGCCTTCTATTCTATTTGATAAGCGGTGTCCTATATGTTTTGGGCCTTATGAATCATTTCAATGTAAATGGACTCCTGGAGCATGCTTTGCATGTGGGAAAGTAGGTCATAAAGCTTCTGAGTGTCCTGATCCTAAATTGAAGCCTATCTTCTATGCTTATTGTCAACAAAGAGGTCATCATGTGGCGAATTGTAAAGATAAACCTAGGAATGAAGGACCGAACTTTGGAAAGGGAATGACAATTGCTAGAATATTTGCTCTACAATAGTGTGAGAAAGCTCCTTTAGTTGATACATTGGCAGGTACAATACAAATTGCAAATCATCCTGCATATACTTTGATTGACATTGGTGCTACTCATACATGTGTTGCTGAAAATTTTGTGAATGAGTGTGGTTTGTCTTTTGAAGTGTTGTATGATAGAATGATGAGTGTAAATACTCCTTTTAGTGTGCAATCCAAAGAGCCATGCGTATGTAGAAATGTTGATATTGTGATTTCTGATAAAAGCATGCCAATAGATATGTTAGTTCTGCCTTTAATTGATTTTGATGTTATTCTTGGAATGAATTGGTTAAATCTTTATAAAGCTACAATAGATTGTAATAAAGTAGAAGTAAGTTTTGAGTTAGAGGGTAGAAGACTACTTCATGTTTTGCAAAGAAGGAGATCGAAGAGTATGTATTCTATGGAGTTGTGGAGAAGGATATAGGAATCACAATGGGTAATGAAGAACTTCGAGTTGATATGATACCAGTAGTAAGGGAATTTATTGATGTCTTTCCTGATGAATTACTAGGTTTACCACCAGATAGAGAGATTGAGTTTGGGATTGATTCGATTCTAGGGACTACACCTATCTTTAAGGCTCCATATCGTATGGCTCAACCGAGTTGAAAGAGTTGAAAAGCTAGTTGGAGGATTTACAAAACTTAGGGTTTATTCGTCCAAGCATTTCTCCTTGGGTTGCTCCAGTTTTATTTGTTAAAAAGAAAGATGGAAGTTTAAGAATGTGTATAGACTATAGAGAATTAAATCAAGTGATAATCAAGAACAAGTATCCACTTCCTTGAATTGATGATTTATTTGATCAGCTGAAAGATGCTGCAATAGTTTCCAAGATAGATTTCAAATCCGAATACCATCAACTCAAGATTAAGCAACAAGATATATCCAAGACTGCTTTCAAAACAAGGTACGGACATTTTGCGTTTATGGTTATGCCTTTTGGTTTGACAAATGCCCCAGTAGCTTTTATGGATTTGATGAATAGGGTATTTAAAGATTATATGGATTAGTTTGTAATAGTTTTCATTGGTGATATATTAGTGTATTCAAGGAATATCGAAGAACATGAGAAACTTCTGAAACTTGTTCTATAAAGATTAAGAGAGAGGAAGCTTTATGATAAATTTAGCAAGTGCAAGTTTTGGTTGAGAGAAGTTGCATTCTTGGGACATATCATTACAAAGGAAGGAATATTTGTTGATCCAGAAAATATTAGAGCGGTATTTGATTGGCCACAACCTACAAGTGTCACTGAAGTAAGAAGTTCTCTAGGTTTGGCAAGCTATTATAGAAGATTCGTACAAGGCTTTTCCAAAATTGCTTCACCATTAACTAAATTGACAATAAAATATGTGAAATTTGATTAGGATGAAGATTGTGATCGAAGTTTTCTTGAACTGAAAGAATGATTGGTTTCTGCATTGATTTTAGCACTTCCGGTTAGTGGAGAAGAGTTCCTGATCTACAGTGATGCTTCACTTCAAGGACTCGGATGTGTTTTGATGCAAGATAATCAAGTTATAGCTTATGCTTCAAGACAATTGAAACCCCACGAGAGGAATTATCCAATTCACGATCTCAAGCTAGCCGCGGTGGTATTAGCATTGAAGCTTTGGAGACATTATTTATTTTGTGAAAAGTGTAAGATATTCACTGATCACAAGAGTTTGAAATACATTTTCACTCAGAAAGAATTGAATATGCGTTATCGAAGATGGTTGGAGTTAATCAAAGACTACGATGTTGAAATTTTGTATCACCCGGGAAATGCCAATGTTGTAGCAGATGCGCTTAATAGAAAGAAGCCGATGAATGTGGAATCTCTGATTATAACTCAACAGGAATTACAAGAAGATCTTCAGAAGATGGATGTTGAGATAACCATGGAAAATGTTGAAATTACGCTAGCAAGTTTATCTGTGCAACCAACAATTTTGGATCAAATTAAACGAGGACAACTGGAAGAACCTGGAAGCCAGAGATTGAGAAATGAGATAAATAAGGAGAAGAGAAAAGATATGAGGATTGATGATAAAGGTATTATAAGGTTCAAGGATAGAATTTCGGTACTCGAGATTAGGGCTATGCAAAAAAAAACCGACTGAACCGTGAACCGAACCGGACCGGACCGAACCGAATCGAAATTTCGGTTCTTTTTTGAAACGGTTCGATTCACGGTTCGGTTCATTGATGAGCAAACGGTTCACGGTTCGGTTCGGGACCATGAATCAAACCGTATGGTTCGAATCAAACCGAACCGTTTTATATATTAAAAAATTAAACATATTATTTTTACTCTTAATTGTTTTATTAATGTTACATATCTATGTCACAAATTTTAAAAACAATTAATTTTTTTAAATAAATTAATTGTTTTTAAAATTTTTTACTTAGATATGTGTTAGTCATTAGAATAAAATTAGATTTTTCATAATATGTTTTAATTGTTATGTTATCTATGAGTAAGATAGATTTTACAATTTAAACTCTAGTATTCTAACTTAAAAAAATTAATTGTTGTAAATTTTTTTTACTTAGATATGTGTTATTCATTAGAATAAAATTAGATTTTTTATAATATATTTTAATTGTTATGTTATTTATAAGTAAGGTAGATTTTAGAATTTAACCTCTAGTATTCTAACTTCTGCATATTTCTTTTCCATTTGTCTTACTAACTAATCTAGTTCTATTATTTAGTTACTTATTGATTTATATAACTAGTAATATGTTAGTTAGAAGCATACAACGAATTACATTTTATGTCTTATATTGAGATAAAGACTAGTATATCATTATAGTTCAAGATAATTTAGAAAAATGAGACTAGTCATAGTTATAATTTTATAATGGATAAAATCTTTTCCTTCCTATAGGTTTTACATATTTATTTGATAAATGATTAATTTTAAATATTATTGTTTATATTTGCATTAGTGATAAGAAATATGTAATTGAACTTTTTCGATAGAATATATTTTTTATTTTATGAAAAAATGGTTCAAACCGTAAACCGAATCGTACCTGACAATTTTTTTTCGATTCGAAAAAATTACGAACCGAACCGTATAGTTAGGTTCGAATTTAAAAGAAAAACCAAATCGTAAATTATGGTGCAGTTCGGTTCGAGATGCAAACCGAACCGAATCGTACCGTGCACACCCCTACTCGATAGCTATGATTTGAAACGTCAAATTATGAAAGAAGCACATTCCTCCTCATATTCGATTCATCCTGGAAACACAAAGATGCATCAAGACTTGAAGCGACATTTTTGGTGGGAAGGAATGAATAAGGATATTGCAAGATTTATCTCTAAGTATTTAGTATATCAACCAGTGAAGATTGAACATCAACGACCTGGAGGAGAATTGCAACCATTAAGAATTCCAAAATGGAAGTGGGATGAGACAACTATGGATTTTGTGACGGTTTTACCAAAGACAATAGCCAAGAATGAAATGGTTTGGATTGTGGTAGATCGGCTAACGAAATTGTCACATTTTATTCAACTGAGAGTCGAGTATTCACTCGAAAAGTTGGCCTAGATTTATATTCGAGAGATAGTAAGATTACATGGAATACGAGTGACCATCACTTCAGATAGAGATACCAAATTTGTCAGTCGATTCTGGAAAAGTCTTCACGAAGCTCTTGGGAAAAAGTTATAGTTTAACACATCTTTTCATCCACAAACCGACAGTTAATCAGAAAGGACGATTCAGATTCTTGAAGATATGCTTAGAGCTTGTACTTTAGACTTTGGAAGGAATTAGGATGAACACTTACCTCTAGTTGAATTTGCCTACAATAATAGCTATCAGACAATGATTCAGATGGCTCCATATGAAGCATTATATGGAAGAAAATGTAGATCTCCTTTACATTGGGATGAAGTGGGCAAGAGAGTGTTAATTGGTCCTGATTTAGTACAACAAGCAACTGATAAGATTCAAATGATCAAGTAGAGATTAAAAGCCACTCAAGACCGATATAGAAGTTATGTTGATTTGAGAAGAAGACCTTTGGAGTTTGAACTTGGAGATCATGTGTTTCTCAAGATATCCTCGACGAAATGAGTTTTTAGATTTGGAGTAAGGAGTAAATTGAATCCAAGATATATTGGACCATATGAAATTTTGGAACGAATCTGGCCATTAGCTTATAGATTGGTGCTACCACCAAGTTTGTTAGGTGTTCACAATGTTTTTCATGTGTCTCAGCTTAGGAAATGCATATCTGTTTTCGACGCTATATTAGACACAAATCAACCGGAGATACTACTATATTTGACTACTGAGGAGAAACCACTTAGAATTTTGGGCAAAATGGACAAAGAATTGAGAAATAAAGTGATATCGATGGTAAAAGTCTAATGGAGTAATCAATTCAAAAGAGAAGTGATTTGGAAGTGGAAAGCGTTATGAGACAAAAGTATCCGAAATTTTTGATTAAGAAGGTAAGCTAAGTTTCGAGGACCGCCGAAACTTCTTGAAGGAGGAAGAGTGAAATGATCTAACTTTAATTCTATTTAATTTCCATGTATATATTCTATTTGTCTTAATTATTGAACTTTATGAGCATGTTGATTTATGAGAGTCATGTATGGTAATATTAATATTGGAGTAGATGAGTTGTAATAGGTTTAATGTGTTTAAGTTAGTATATCTTGAACATTACACAAGTGTTATTTTGCATGTATAATGAAATTAATGTTATTGTTGTCATGCCCCGAGGGGTACTCTAAACGTGGCAGTCCACCGTACACGATACTAAAGCCTAGGAATTACTACCTCAGTCACGCAAGGCTTCCATATCATGTACAAGGCGTATCACAACCAAGGGAACGCATCGGAGTAACGCATCGGAGTATGCAATTTATATTGATAATAAATAAGTAACAAGGTAAAGAGAATACTTCATAAAACATAAACATATTAAATTACAATTCTTAGGGGCATATCCCTCTATTGTCTTCAAATAAATATACATCACTAATATATAAGTCATTACATATAAAGAACCTTACAAAATTACTTCATCTTATGATTCCATTTCCTTCATAGAAGCTTAACATCCATCCATGACTTCTTTAACATCATGATCCTCAATTTAAGCCATGGGTATACCAGTTTCAATAAAATCTATAGGGGTATAAGCTACAACTAGCTTAGTGAGATATTTCTTTTCATTCGCACCATATTTTCAAACAGTTTATTTAGACTTTCACACATATGCTATGCATACAATGCAACAATCACATGATTACGCAAATATATATAGTTATCCGGAAACCATATATAGAACGAATTTACCCCTCCATATCAAAGGTTAGGGAATCGGGTTAAAGATCCTCAATCTTCTACTGCTAGTCCCCAGGTCCTTACCCACAGCGATCAGTTGGCTCAGCTCTGAACCTAGAGTTGCATTCCCTGAGCGATTTGGATTCTTTAGGAAGGAACATGACCCGTGGCACCGCACGATTACAGCCAATCCAACTCTACGCTAGGAGTAGCAGCCTTCCGAAAAAGATGTGACTCGATGAATGCTATGCGTGAGCGTTTAATTTTTCTTAAGCAGGGGGTGATCACTCAATTTGGCAATTAATAAGCAATCATACAAGTAAGTAAACAAAATTAATTAAATAAGCAATTTGCAGTTGCGATATTCTTAATTCTCATTTCACGCATAAACATAGAATCACATATATATATAAATCCCGAATTCCCCACATGTATATCCATTTTTATCTTTTCTTAGTATGCTAATGCTACAACTTTACAAGCACAAGCAAGGTAACGAATTAAGAGGAATAACTCACTCGTCCATTTCGCGATCTTCTTAATCGTAGTAATCCTTAGGAAGGGTAATCTTATATCGTTCGTCACCTAGACAAAAGAAATACCCGGGATAAGTCTTTCATGAAATTTCTATTCTTGGAGATTCTAAACTTTTCTTAAAATCGCAGTAAAATCATATAAGAGAAATTTCAACTTAAAATGGCCATGACTTGCTCATTTTAACTCGGAATTTTGCATATAATATACGTTTTCTATCGATTCGAAAAGATCTATCCATTTCTAAGGTTATCTTTGTTAAATAAGGTCATTTGGGTTCCAAAAACATTGGGTACAGATTTAAAACGAATATTTCTAGATTTTTGCAAAAAAACCATTTTCTAACTCAATCTTCATTTTAAAGAAAATCCTTTTGTGACAATATATTATATATATATATATATAATAAACATATATTTGATAAATACTTTGAGTTAAGCTCACTTTATATGCAAAAATTCTAATGATAGTTGTCGAGCCTGGATTTTTTCCACTTATCTTAATCTGGTTTATTTCTCCTAACCCGATTCACATTAAACCCGAACCCATTTAACATGAATCCTCGACTAGGGGTTAAAAGAAATTTTAATTTTTGAAAATGATTAGAGTCGCCACCCGATATAAATCGGGAAAAAATAAAAAGCTAGGATCAATGGGTCGGTTGATCCTAACTTAGCTACTAGTCTGTGAAAATTTGATTTAAAAAATCAACTTTTAAAAACCAGATATCATGGATTCGGGGCCTAACCTATTAAACCAAATGGTTACCACTTTTGGAATTTTAAATTTCTAATCTATCCTTTTCATGCTAAAAAAAATTAATTAAAACATTATAGCACAAATATTTACAAATCAAATCATTCATTTTTATTTTTTATTATTTCCTTATTTTTTATTTATTTTTTTAGAATATCAATATCAACAAATAGATTTCATTTTTTAAACATAAAACTTATATTTACAAAATAATTATTCACAATATTAAAAAACAAAAACATTTTTTTTTATTTTTTATGTCGCCCCGCAGGTGCCTACGTACTCGCTAATCGAGATCAGACAAAACGTAGTTCTTTTAAAAAAAATTTAATTTGTTGATCAATTTTAATTTTTTGAACTATTCTCAATTTAAGTTCATTAAATTTTCAAGTTTTTATAAAAAAAATCATTTTTTTGATGCTCCTATGATCTAATCAATTGTTTTTTATTTTATGAAAATATATAATTTTTCTAAGTCCGAAAATCATTTTTTATTATTTATTTCTTTTCTACAAAATTTTGTTTTTGGAAAATCCAATTTTGTCATTTTTATCTATTTTTTTTTTGTTTTTTTTTTATTTTTTTTAAAAAAAACATCACATAATTTCACAACATATCCAGAATATATTAAAATATATTAAAAATATTTTTTCATGCATTAAATATGCATTTCAAAGACAATTTGTGTATAAATACACATTAAAAATATTCAAAAAATATCAAAAATATCAAAAAAAATTAATTTTATATAAAAAATAAATATTTTGATTTTTCTGGATTTTTCTGTATTTTTCTGAATTTTTATGAATTTTATAAATTTTTTACTATTTTTTTGCTATTTTTTATTATTTTCTGAAATTAATTATATAATAAACTATTATAATAATATGGATTAACCTGGACCGTCGGATGAAGCGGACGAGATCTGGAGCGTCGATCTCGCTGACCGATCTGATCGTCTGATCTTGCTGACTCGATCTGGGCCGTTTGATCGCTTGATGAAATCTGGGCCGTCTGATCGCTTGATCAAATCTGAGCCGTCTGATATGCTTGATTGAATCTGACCGTCTGATCAGAGTTGACCGTTGACCGATGACCGACGACCGTTGACCGATAACCGACCGGGTTGGGATTCGGATTTTCGGGTCGGATTCGGATCTTCGTCGGGCGAGGAAGACGATGACGCGATCTTTCGAGCGTTCGTCGGCGTCCCTGGTGGTTGTTGACCTCCCTAAGCTTGTCGGCCCGACTTCTATGCTGGTGGCGCGTCCGTTGGTGGTGGTGGCGTTCACTCAGAACCACCAGAAGCGGCGGTTCGCGGTGATGGGTAGCGCGGCGTTTGAAGAACAAAATAAAAAAAATTTTCAGAGAAATCCGATCAATTCAAACAAATCTAAGCACACTAAATCATCCAAATAAAGTTTCTAACATTGTTACAACACTCAATTTGGATTAAAACTGATCTAATCAATTCGAATTTGAAAAATTCGAATTCTATACCCTAATTTCAAGAATTTCGAATTGGCTTTGCTATGTATGTGTTCTTCTGAAATTGACTTGTGCCTTTTGCTCCTAGGACCTCCTATTTATAGGTTGCAAGCTCAATTTTCAGTTTCGAACAGTTTCAAAAATGAATTGATTTTTGCCCTTTGATTTTTCCACGAATTTAATTAGAAAATCCATGATTAAATTGTTTGAAACTGATGAATTGATGATTGTTTTCATATTCCATGCCACATTCATCCACTCAATTTTGTAACTCCTCAATTGAATGCAATTGAATGCTTTTATACATTGAATTTTGTAACTTTTGGGTTGTTTTTGCACTAATCTTTCATATTTTGTAACCACTTTGCAATCCCATCATCAATTTTGATAATCAATGATGTTTTGTCAGTTAAAAACTGATGCAAAGTAAAGCAAAAGTCACATTTGAGGAAAATGAAAAGACAAAAATGATAAAAAGGCAAAATTTGCCTTTGCTAGGGTTTGAACCTGTGTCCTTGAGCTTGAATGTGTGTTTGGGTCAATGTGTTTAACCAACAGGCCATTTGGCCTGTGCCTTGATCACTTAGCCAATTTCATCAATACTTAAGGCTTTTGGAAAAATGAATTTAATTAAATTTTAAGCCTTAATTAATTGGGCAAAAATTGGGTGTCTACAGCTGCCACTCTTTGTGGTAAAGTTTGAACAAAACTTTTGCCACAAAGACAAAAAGACAACCAATTTTTGCTTAGCTTCTCCTTTAGACTTTGAGATTTGGTTAGGTCATTTGCGGACCAATGGGCTTTGGTCATTTGCCGGACCAATGGGCTTTGGTTTGGTCATTTACCGGACCAATGGGCTTTGGTCATTTGCCGGACCAATGGGCTTTGGTTTTGGTCATTTGCCGGACCAATGGGCTTTGGTTTGGTCATTTGCCGGACCAATGGCTTTGGTTTGGTCATTTGCCGGATCAATGGGCTTTGGTTTTGGTCATTTACCGGACCAATGGGCTTTGGTTTTGGTCATTTGCCGGACCAATGGGCTTTGGTTTGGTCATTTGCCGGACCAATGGGCTTTGGTCATTTGCCGGACCAATGGGCTTTGGTTTTGGTCATTTGCCGGACCAATGGGCTTTGGTCATTTGCCGGACCAATGGCTTTGGTTTGGTCATTTGCCGGACCAATGGGCTTTGGTCATTTGCCGGACCAATGGGCTTTGGTCATTTGCCGGACCAATGGGCTTTGGTTTTGGTCATTTGCCGGACCAATGGGCTTTGGTTTGGTCATTTGTCGGACCAATGGGCTTTGGTTTCCATCTGGAATGGATGGATTTCTAACTTCTGTCTTGAACATATTCTTCTAGTGAATGAATTTCTAAACTCTGTCTTGATTACCATCTTGAGCGAATGAATTTCTGAACTTTGTCTTCATCACCATCTTTAGTGAATGAATTTCTGGATCTTGTCTTGATCACTATCTTGAGTGAATGAATTTCTGGATCTTGTCACCATCTTGGTAGAAGTGTTTCTAGATTTGTCATCATCTTGAAAGGATGAATTTGGGTTACCATCTCTAAAGGATGGATTTTGGGTCACCATCTCGAAAGGATGGATTTTGAGTTTGGGTAGTACTAGACTATCTGTCGAGTCTAGACTGAGGGTACTTGTGATTTTTCAACCCACTTGGGGACTTGGTTTTTTTTTTTTATCCACTTGGGGAACTGGTTTTTTTTTTATCCACTTGGGGAACTGGTTTTTTTATCTACTTAGGGACTTGGTTTTTCTTTTTTGGAAAACTCGAATAGGCTTCAGACTTTTTCTTTTTTGGGAGACTTGTATGGGCTTCAAGCATTTTTTTTTTTGAAAACTTGCTTTGAAAACTTGGATGGGCCTCAAGTTTTTCTTTTTTTTGGAAAACTTGGTTTGAAAACTTGGATGGGCTTCAAGTTTTTTCTTTTTTCTATTTTTTTTTTTTTTGGAAAACTTGGTTTGAAAACTTGGATGGGCTTCAAGTTTTTCTTTCTCTTTTTTTTTGGAAGACTTGGTTTGAAAACTTGGATGGGCTTCAAGTTTTTCTTTCTTTCTTTTTTTTTTGGAAGACTTGGTTTGAAAACTTGGATGGGCTTCAAGTTTTTCTTTCTTCTTGGAAGACCGGATGGACTTTAAGCTTTTCTTGAAAACTTTGGAAACTTGGTTCAAACGTACCCTATGAACTGGCGTTTGGTTTTAACATTAGTGCGCTTCTCGAGCTGACACTCAACTTGTTAAGGCGCTCCTTGAACTGGCCTAAAACTTACAACTTGACAAGGCGGCACAACACTTCCTTGAGTTGGCGATTCTCAATTTGAAGAATAGGATGAAGCTTTTGAGCATACGATCCTAAGGATTGAAAAAAAATATAGACAACGCTCCCTTGAGCAGACTATCTTGATGCTGAAGAAATAGATGATGCTCCTTTGGGCATATAATCCTAAAGATTGAAAGGTAGGATGACGCTCCTTTGAGCAGGTGACCCTAATACTTAAACACAAAATTGAAAATCAAGTTTTGAAAACCGTAGCCTGAAAATTTTTTTTTTTTTTTTTTGGCTATTTTTTAATGTGAGAAATTCTTCCCCTTTTTTTATTGAAAATTTTTAAGAAAACCTTTGAGAATTTTTTTTTCTTTTAAAAACCAAAACCTTATGCCTCTTTTTCTTTTTTTTTTTCGCAAAGTTTTTTTATTCTTTTAATTTAAAAATTTAAAACAAAGGCAATTTTTTTTACTTTTAATGAAGAAAACCTTTTCTCTTTTTTTTTTTTGACTTTTTTTATTTCTTTCTTTTTTTTTTTGGAAGAAATTCCTTCTTTTCTTGAACCTTTTCAAGGTAAAAAGTTTCCTTTTTTTTTTTTTCTTTTTGAATTCCAACTTTTTTTTTTTAAAGTTACCAACAGGTAAAAATAATCATAAATAGGGTTTGCCCCATTGATCACTCTTTTTTTTTTTTCAGCCTAAGGCTTCACTATTAACCACCTAAGGTCTTTTATTGAAACATTTTAATCATTGGGGCAAAGTTTTTCTTTTAGGACATTAATTTGAAAATTGGGGCATTGTTTCCAACTTTGGGGCAATTAATTCCTAACCCTGAGGTAGACTTCTTTCAAATTGGGGCAAATGATTTCATGCCCCTGGGATGATTCTTACACCAAGGTTGGTTATCTTATTTTAAGTTACCTAATCAAAGAGGACTTCCTTACATTCTTCAGGCTTATTTTCACACATTTGACTCGGATTCCAAAAATTATGGTCCGGCTTGCAAGTGACACACTTTGGTCAATCTATTAGGTCTTTTTTGGACTGTAATGTGGGTTTTGGTTGTTGGCTTTAAAAGAGATATTTCATAAAGGCTTTTTTTATTTATTTTTTTTGGGAAAATTTTTCAACACATCCCGGGTTTACAAGTCAAGAACCCTTAAGGAAAACTTGAATATGCACTTATTCCTAGTTTCAAGAGCATTAATAAATCAACTCCTTTTATCCAAAGAGTCTCTAAAGGATGGAATTGTGTATGGGCCCATAATATAGATTTTGGACCTTGTGTTTTTATGGGCTTTGAACTTTCAGCATGTGCCCCCAGTGTTTGGGTATGATCACCTTGTGCGATTGTCTTCCATCAGGGTGGAATTGTGGATGGGTCCATGATATAAATTTTGGACCTTGTGTTTTGATGGGCCTTGAACTTTGATCATGTGCCCCCAGTGTTTAGGTATGATCACCTTGTGTGATTGTCTTCCATCAGGCTGGAATTGTGGGTGGGTCCATGATATAAATTTTGGACCTTGTGTTTTGATGGGCCTTGAACTTTGAGCATGTGCCCCCAGTGTTTAGGTATGATCACCTTGTGTGATTGTCTTCCATCAGGGTGGAATTGTGGGTGGGTCCATGATATAAATTTTGGACCTTGTGTTTTGATGGGCCTTGAGCTTTAAGCATATGCTTCTAATTTCTTGTTTAATCACCTTGCTTGGCTATTCTTCATTTTTTTTTGGCACTTTATTCATGCATCCCTTTTTCTTCTTTTTTTGCAAGGTGATTTGTATTTTTTCCATTGGATGGCTTATAGCTCAAAGTATATGGATTGTGTATGGTTTGGGATAGAAACTCTTCTTCCTTTCAAAGGAAATGATTTATTTATGTCAATTGACTACTCTTGAATTGATGCAACTAGGGCAAGTGCATAAGTTAATCCTTTTTCTCCTTATAATGACCCTGACCTCCAAATTGCCCCGTTGTGGGGTACCCTAATGTAGGGTGGTTCTTGACAGGGCTTAATTTTAAAAAATTCTTCCTTAATAGGCTCAAATGGGTTAACAAAGGATAATGTGTTTAGGACTTTGAAATGAATGCCTAATGTCACTTTGACCTATGTATCAAATTCAAACTAGACCTCCTTTAAGGAATGAGTCCATTTTATCTCTCACAATTCACTCCACTCTTAGTGTGTAGGGTAGTGTTTGGGATTAAGTTTGCCTCTTTTCATTTAGGCCACTATTTAATGAGAATTTTTGGGTTTTCAATCATCCATTTTTTATTGCCTCAGGATATATAACTAAATGCCCCATTTGGATTTATCAAATGCCCCTAATTGGTAAAGTCCTTTTGGTTGCCCCCTAGTTTTGATTTCATTTGCCTTTAGCTTAAAATGAATGATCATTGAGGTAACAATTTTGAAACATTCTTTTTCTGTTGGCAATTTTCCTTCTTTTCTAATTTTTATTTTATTTTTTTTTAAATAACCTTTATTCTCTTTCTCATTTGTTGGAAAACAATTTTCATTTTTTTTTCTTAAAAAATTGTTGGAGAACAAGTTTGAAAAACTTTTATTCTTTTTTTTTTTTGTTAGACAACAACTTTTTGTTCTCACTTTTTATTTTAAAAAATCTTCAAAAAAAAAAAGTTGTTGATGGATATTTACAAAAAAGAATGTTTGAAAATGATTATTTATCCTAAAGTGGAAAAAGGATATTTACAAAAATAATTCATTTTTTCTTTTTTCTTTAAGGCAAAAATTATTTTACAAGAATAGTGGAACAAAAAAGACCCCCCTTTTTCTTTTAGAAGGAAATTCAAATGGGGGTTGATTTTTACAGGGATGATTATCCTGAAGACAAGGGAGAGGAATACATATGACAAAGGTAATTTTGATTGGAGAGGACCTATAACTATAGGTGGACAAAATTTACTCTATGAGTATTTACAAGTCTACTGTACACTTTTTTATTTTATTTTATTTTTTTCTTAAAAAAGATGCAAAGATGCAAGCATACAGATGCAATTGGGGATAATGACCTTGAAAATTTGATGAAAAAATTTTGCTGGAGTTGATGAAAAATTATTTTTTTTTTTGAAAACCTTTTTTTTTAAAAAGCAAAAAAAAAAAACTCCATTTTTTAAAAAAATTTGGTCGCTATCCATATAAATGGAGATAAGGACCCTGAAAGTTTTGGTGAAAAAGTTTTGTTGGAATTGATGAAAAATCATTTTTTTGAAAATCTTCTTTTTTTTTTTTGAAAAATAACAAAATTAATTAAGACTCTATTTGAGAAAAAAAAATTAGTCACTATCCATGCCAATGGGGATAATGAAAAAAAAAACTTTACTTGAAGGTATTTTTTTTAAATAAAGGTTTAAAAACCATCTCAATCTAAAATTTTATTTACTAAAAAAAATGTTTGATTTTTGAAAACTTCCTTTTTTAGGAAAAAACAACTCCACATTTAAAAAAATTTGGTGGACTTTTTTGAAATTTTTTTTTTTGAAAAAAACATTTTTTGGAAGAAAATACAACTCCATTTTTTTGAAAAGTTTGGTCAAAATCCCATGTTAATGAATGCATGATTTGGTAGGTTCTATAGGTCCCCGATTTAGTGGTACTAAACCGGAGTGGGAGGACATTTCTTGATCTAGAGGGTGGAAAGCCACAGCCCCCGGACCTTACTTCGTCCTCCTCGCTTAGGCTCTTAAGACGGCCCTGGTACGACCGTATCTAGCACAATCATGCTAATGCAAATGCAAATGCAAATACTTAAATAAATAAACAAACAAGCTTTTTGCCTTCTTTTTTTTTTTTACATACCTGCAAGGTTAGTATATATTTACAGAACAATTATTCAATATAATATACAAAGAATCATATATTCACAAAAATTGAGCAAGGATAAATTTAAAATTTAAAATTCCTAAGTGGCTAGCCCTCTTTTTTTTTAAAAAAAATTTAGGCGCCCCAGTGGAGTCGCCAAGCTGTCGAGCCTGGATTTTTTCCACTATCTTAATCTGGTTCATTTCTCCTAACCCGATTCACATTAAACCCGAACCCATTTAACATGAATCCTCGACTAGGGGTTAAAAGAAATTTTAATTTTTGAAAATTTTAGAGTCGCCACCCGATATAAATCGGGAAAAAATAAAAAGCTAGGATCAATGGGTCGGTTGATCCTAACTTAGCTACTAGTCTGCGAAAATTTGATTTAAAAAATCAACTTTTAAAACCAGATATCATGGATTCGGGGGCTAACCTATTAAAACCAAATGGTTACCACTTTTGGAATTTTAAATTTCTAATCTATCCTTTTCATGCTAAAAAAAATTAATTAAAACATTATAGCACATATTTACAAATCAAATCATTCATTTTTTTTTTATTATTTCTTATTATTTATTTATTTTTTTAGAATATCAATATCAACAAATAGATTCATTTTTTTAACAAAACTTATATTTACAAAATAATTATTCACAATATTAAAAACAAAAACATTTTTTTTTTTTTTATGTCGCCCCGCAGGTGCCTACGTACTCGCTAATCGAGATCAGACAAAACGTAGTTCTTTTAAAAAAAACTTAATTTGTTGATCAATTTTAATTTTTTGAACTATTCTCAATTTAAGTTCATTAAATTTTCAAGTTTTTATAAAAAATCTTTTTTGATGCTCCTATGATCTAATCAATTGATTTTTTTTATTTATGAAAATATAATTTTTCTAAGTCCGAAAATCATTTTTTATTATTTTATTTTTTCTACAAAATTTTGTTTTTGGAAAATCCAATTTTGTCATTTTTATTATTTTTTATGTTTATTTATTTATTTTTTTTAAAAAAACATCACATAATTCACAACATATCCAGAATATATTAAATATATTAAAAATTTTTTCATGCATTAAATATGCATTTCAAAGACAATTTGTGTATAAATACACATTAAAAATATTCAAAAAATATCAAAAATATCAAAAAAAATTAATTTATATAAAAAATAAATATTTTGATTTTTCTGGATTTTTCTGTATTTTTCTGAATTTTTATGAATTTTTATAAATTTTTTACTATTTTTTTGCTATTTTTTATTATTTTCTGAAATTAATTATATAATAAACTATTAATAAAATAATATGGATTAACCTGGACCGTCGGATGAAGCGGACGAGATCTGGAGCGTCGATCTCGCTGACCGATCTGGATCGTCTGATCTTGCTGACTCGATCTGGGCCGTCTGATCGCTTGATGAAATCTGGGCCGTCTGATCGCTTGATCAAATCTGAGCCGTCTGATATGCTTGATCAAATCTGAGCCGCTGATCTGCTTGATTGAATCTGGACAGTCTGATCAGAGTTGACCGTTGACCGATGACCGACGACCGTTGACCGATAACCGACCGGGTTGGGATTCGGATTTTCGGGTCGGATTCGGATCTTCGTCGGGCGAGGAAGACGATGACGCGATCTTTCGAGCGTTCGTCGGCCGTCCCTGGTGGTTGTTGACCTCCCTAAGCTTGTCGGCCCGACTTCTATGCTGGTGGCGTCCGTTGGTGGTGGTGGCGTTCACTCAGAACCACCAGAAGCGGCGGTTCGCGGTGATGGGTAGCGGCGGCGTTTGAAGAACAAAATAAAAAAAATTTTCAGAGAGAAATCCGATCAATTCGAACAAATCTAAGCACACTAAATCATCCAAATAAAGTTTCTAACATTGTTACAACACTCAATTTGGATTAAAACTGATCTAATCAATTCGAATTTGAAAAATTCGAATTCTATACCTAATTTCAAGAATTTCGAATTGGCTTTGCTATGTATGTGCTCTTCTGAAATTGACTTGTGCCTTTTGCTCCTAGGACCTCCTATTTATAGGTTGCAAGCTCAATTTTCAGTTTCGAACAGTTTCAAAAATGAATTGATTTTTGCCCTTTGATTTTTCCACGAATTTAATTAGAAAATCCATGATTAAATTGTTTGAAACTGATGAATTGATGATTGTTTTCATATTCCATGCCAGATTCATCCACTCAATTTTGTAACTCCTCAATTGAATGCAATTGAATGCTTTATACATTGAATTTTGTAACTTTTGGGTTGTTTTTTGCACTAATCTTTCATATTTTGTAACCACTTTGCAATCCCATCATCAATTTTGATAATCAATGACGTTTTGTCAGTTAAAAACTGATGCAAAGTAAAGCAAAAGTCACATTTGAGGAAAATGAAAAGACAAAAATGATAAAAAGGCAAAAATTTGCCTTTGCTAGGGTTTGAACCTGTGTCCTTGAGCTTGAATGTGTGTTTGGGTCAATGTGTTTAACCAACAGGCCATTTGGCCTGTGCCTTGATCACTTAGCCAATTTCATCAATACTTAAGGCTTTTGGAAAAATGAATTTAATTAAATTTTAAGCCTTAATTAATTGGGCAAAAATTGGGTGTCTACAATAGTTCCTCAACAATTTATTTCATAAAACAATTCATTTTGAGTTGTTAAAACTTTAACTTTGAAAATTTCTTTTCAAGTATTTGAAGAAACTTTATATTTTCCTAGGTTATTATAAATAAGTATATTCTTATTTTATTTTCTTCATTCTTTTTCCAAAATAAGTAAATTTTTCCTTTAACCTTAGTCTTTCATAAATTTTACTTCGAGTGATTAAAAATCAAATTTATCAAAAGTATATTAAGTTGTTGAAAAACCTCTGTATGAATTTGTATGTTAGAATGGTTCTTGAGTCTTGTCTCTATTATTTAAAATTTAAGCTTTTGTTTTCTAAAACTTGTTTTTTTATTTCTTTCGAAAAGAATCATCTTTATTGGTAAAATCATTTGTTTCTAATCTTATCTTGTTTATATTATTTGAAAATAAGTCTTTTCTTTAGGGACTTGAAAATCATTGTTTTTCCTAAGTGGGTTATAACTTTATGGATTTTAAATTCATCTTAACTTTGAAAACTAGTTTGTTTCTTAGTTTTGAAAAGATTTTAAGTCTTAAACTTTTAATATTAACGATTTATTTTTCTAAAACTTAGGTTACCATAAATTACAAATAAAGTATTTATTTCTTATGTTTTCTTGGTAAAACTATCTTTGTTATTTAAGAAAACTTGTATTACTTTATTTCTATGTTCTTTGATAATATCTTCATCATTTTGTGACAAGTCACATGATAGAAAATTTAATTTTAAGCTCCTTTAATGAAATAAATTCTACTTTCAAATTAGTTGAGACAATATCATTATGTAGATGCAAGTATTATAAGCATGTAAAATAATAAGAAAACAAATAATAAGTAAGAAAATAAAATATTAAGTATTGGGAACCTTAGCTTCATCAAGGTATCCCGGTCAAGTATTGGGAGTCTTAGCTTCATCAAGGCAACACGAGACTAAGAATAGACTAGTCCTCAAAAGGAAAGAAAAGCAAAGAAAGAAAAGTGTTTTGACTTGATATGGACAAATCTAATACTAGAAAGACTAGTCTTAATAATAACATGAAATAAATAAATTGCGTAACTTGAAAGTAAATAAATAACAAATGAGCTTATATGCTCTAAATAAATATATATAAATAAACATAATACTTTATATAAGTTAGATTAGAAGCAAATAATAACAATAATAATAACAACATAACATTAACATAAAGAAAAGAGTAGAAACATGAACAAAAACAAAATATGAATAAATTGTTACTTCTTTAACTCTCATGAGTCTAAGAAACATACACTAAACTCATGTTAAGTTATATGAACATGATAAGTGAATATGAGAATTTTTACCTAAGGTTATGTGATATGAAGATGGTAGATGAATGGGGTATTATGTGAGTAGTGATATGTGGTAGATAGTTTATGTATAAGGAATGATTTTTGTGAGGAATTGGTTTAAGAGAGTTTTGGTAGAGAGGATTCTTGAAGAGAAGATTTGTGGAGAGATTTTGAGAGAGTTTTGGTAGTGAAATGAATTGTGTGAAAGAATGAAGAAGGAAGGGGGTATTTATAGAATTTTTGGAGTAAATATTAGATGTAATTAAATAAACTGAAAAAGAAATAAAATTAGATGAATGGGAGGGGGATAGGCACCGGTTTGCTTGTTATACAAGGGGGAAATTGATTTATTTTATTTGTTTTGTAATAAAAGAAGTAATGTGTAAGGTTTGATGTGAATAAAGTTGTATTGGAAATATAAAAAGTAAGAAAATAGGTATGTAAGTAGTAAGAAATAGGTGTAAGAAAAAGTAGAGATAGTGAAATAGTAATGAATAGTAAAAAAGTACTATGAATAGTAAACTAGACAACTAAAGTATTGGTAGTAATAAAAATACGCATAATAATGCGATATCTGTAATTTTTAGCTACCGAAAAATTCTAAAACTGATATTTTTGAAACCTTATATTTTTACAAGTCTATTGGTATTAACGAAATATTTTTAACTTTCCGAGCTCCAAGACTTGTTTTTCGAGAACTGATCCCGTTTGAGTCCGAATGACACTCGAAATTCACGAATCTAATGCTATTAAGTTAATTTCGTTTTCTAGGGTTTAGAATGCGGGATTGCCAGATCTTAAACACTAAGGTTTGTTATAAGCTTTGTTGATTTTTTAGGGTTCCGGTTTGACTTCTGGTTTTGTTAAGTTATTCATAAGATCATATAATTTTTGAGTTTTGACCGTTTTATATTTTTTCTCGATATCTATGGTTTATTTTATTTTATTTGTGATTATTTAATATTTTTTAGTTCTCGGATCTTTTCACCAAGTCTAGGGTTATGAGTTGACTCAGTTTGACTTTTGGTGAAAATTAAAGTTTCTTATTTTAAAATTCACCGAGGGTTTTAAGACCTTAGCATTTCGTTGTTGAGCGTTTATTTGAATATATCGTTTTGATTTATGTTTTAGGAATCGGATAGGTGATTTGATTGACGTACGGATGTTGATTCAACCAATAGTTGGATTTTCTTATTTTGTTTTTGAGGGTTTTCCTTTTCTCAAATTAAGAAATCTCATTTTTTATTTTATTTAGAATTAAGTTTTAACTTAGTTCGATTTTTAGGGTTTCAATTCCGATGTTTAACTCTTGGATTGTTTTCTAAGAATTATGAGAATTTTTAGGGGTTTACAATTGTTTTATACATATTAATGTGTGTATAGTATAATTAATATTTGTGTCTTTTATGCATTAATATGTTGTGTTATGTTTAAATTTATAAAATCAAATTTTGATTGTCTAAGGAATTGTTGATAGAAATTTTACAAAATTAAGCCTATTTTTCATGCCTAAATTACACCCAAATTAAACCAAATTCAACCCAAATTCTTATATGCAAAACTTAAGATAATAATGAGTCCAAAATTTGCTTAATTAAGACCTCTTTTGGCAGCCCTCCATTTCCATACGAATTTCCCTCTTCTTTCTTTCCTTTTCTCTTTTCCTTCTCTCCAAGTTACAAGCCCTAAACCAAAGAATAATACCAAGCTTATTGAAGCAAAAATCTCTCCAAGCTAAGGCTTATTCATGTAAGTTAATACAAGTATAGATTTTGTTTTATTTCCTTTCTTATAGTATCTATGTGAAATCTATGGTAGAATGAGTTTAATATCTTTTGAGTTGTTTGGTTCATGCATTGATATAGGTTGGATTGTGTTTTGTTATTATGTGAATTTGTTTATGTGTTGTAGTAGTTATAAGAAGTGTTGGGAAGGAATAATTTTGATTTGAGTAGTTGCAGTTGAGTATGAGTGGAATGGGATTTGAAGTGGTTTAATGTGTTATTTTAATGTTTTAAGTTGTTAGGATTGATTAATGTGGATAGAAAATAGTATATGAAGCTAAAAATGAACTTGAAGAAGGATTAAAATTGTTGTAGGTTAGGAATTTGCAAAGTGCAAAACAGAGGAAATAAACTCTTTTCGAATAGGCATGTTTTTGAATGTACACCGGCATCTGGTACTTCAACGCTGCCAGCGTAGAGGTGGTGATAAAAGTGAACAAAGCCGCTTCGAATGCCGCCAGCTTTTGCAAGAAAACTTTGCTAGCGTTTATTTTTCAAAGTGTACGCCGGGCATTAGGGCTTCAACACCGCCAGCGTATGGGCGGTGTTGGATGCGAACAGAATCAAAATATTTAATGCCGAGAACAAAGCTGCCAGGGTATATTTCCCATGCTGCCGACGTTCATTCAAATTTTGCCTACGTAGGAAGGCTGCGTATCTCCTAAGTCTTTCAAAATCAAACTTTTTCAATCTTCAATCTTCAATCTTCAATCTTTACTTCATATATGATCTCCTAATGAATATATAAGCTAGATAAACACGTTTTATACATGAATTAGATATTAAAACTATATGCAAAGCTTATTGAATCTCCTTATATAATTAATCTAAGATTGTGATATATATATATAGGTGTGAATTCTACATTCAATTATTGATTGTTTTGATATTCTTATTTCAGTTAAAGGTTCTTCGGTTAGTTTCTCTCCGAGTGAATATATATACTATTGGGTTCAGATACGCAATAGCTTGTTTGTTATATGCTAGGATTAGGCATTCCTAATTTAATTTAATTCAATTCAGCTTAATATTTTGATGAACTGGATGTCTATTACGTTGTTTAATCTGATCCGAGGAGTAGCAAACCTATCATGATGCAATGACTTTACCATGATGCAATGGTACGCTATGATGCAACAGTGATTCATTTTGGTTAAGTGGATAGCCGATAGGAGGAATAGTATCCGAGTAACGTTTACATAAACTTAAGGGGAAAGGCCATAATTTAGTTCAAAGTTTATGGGAATTTGTGAACTAGGCTTATGTTGTGGACTAAGTTTAAGTAGAGTCGAGCAACAACTTTTGAACCCTAAATGAAGCTATTTTCTTTGGAATAGATGTAGGAGATATAAGTATTTGGACTGCTTATATCAATCCTCTGAGCACCTGCTGTTATTCAGGACCCCCTAAATTCCTAGAGTGTGATCCCGGGTTTGAATACCCTCCTGTTGTTTTGTAAAAGAAAACTTAATAAGATAATAACTTGTCCATTTATGCACTCCATTTGATTTAAGTTTGGCTTGATAAATTGTTCTTGTATTTTGTTATTGTGTACTGGGCCTTTGGCTCACTTTTGCTGCTTTGTAGGTAATGGAGACGAGTTATATGATGATTTGGGTTATGGGTCAGACTTTGAGAGATTCATGGGTGAGTGGGACGAATAAGACTCGAATGGCCTTGGATTTTGGAGAAGATTTTGTTTAAAAGCAAAATTCTCTATACATAAGGCTTGATAGATAAGGCTAAGATGTAACGACCTTAAGATCTCTTAGGGTTACTTTTTGTGCTAAGAAAACTTGTAATTTTTGTAGTGTCTTATATTGACACTAAACTTTGTACATATGATGTATATATTTGTATAGATTGCTTTTATTAGCAATCTTGTTTTGTTAAAGGTTGTTTATAAGTTTTAGTAGATTTGATCAAACAATTCTCATAAACTGTTAGTTTTAGGACAACCTTACATATAATGTGAAAATGTTATATGTGATTGGGGACTCGGTACTCTAAATCTTGGGATTTAGTGGGTCGGGCCTTTATAAAAGATGAAGAGACGTCATTGTTAAAAATAAAGATACGTCATTAAAGATGAAGAGATGCCATTATTAAAGATGAATAGATGTTACTAAAGATAAGGAAGCATTATTAAACAGTTATTCCTTGTCTTCTATATAAACTAGGCTTCTCCCTTCTCCAAAATCATTCATAAAGCTAGAAAATCCTCTCTACAAGTCTGCCAATGTCCATTGGAGTTAGAGGAGATAAAAGATTTTGGATCAGGTAAGCAAATCTAAACAAGATCCATTAAGATTATAAGAATTGATGATTGTTTTCCTCATATCTCTTTTCGTTTTGAAGGATCTTTTGTTGGAGCAAACCTAGTTTTATGCAAGATTTGATCGTTTGGTGATTAGGAAGGGATTTAAGCATCTAATCACGGTAAGTATATCTTCACAAACCTGGATCTATCATAAGATGTAATTTTGATGATACATGTTTGTTTTTGCTGATTTGCAAAATTGGGGTTTTTGGTGTGAGATATGTTTTATTAGGATTTTGAGGAAATTGATCGAGGAAGAAGGTACTATTTTGGAGTTTCCTTAAAAGGTTAGGGTTTTGGAGAAATTGGATATGTTAGATTTTTTTTTCATGTTAAAATTTTTAATTGTTTATGTTCATATTATATTATCAGGAGGTTTGGAGATTATGGGTTGTTGTTAAGGGAGATTATAGTTTGGAGATTTGTTCCTGAAATTGAAAAGGTACAACCTTTTCTTTTTGTTGTATGCGTTTATTGGATTAGTTTTTTGTATACTTTGTTGTAGGAATAGATGAATAATGAATCTAAATCTATTTGGCTAATTAATTTGTCTACTGGGTATGTGTGGTTATGACCAGTAAAGACCTGGCAGACGGTGATACTGGTGTGGCACCCTGATGATCGTTGTGTGGCGTTGTCCCTAGTAGAGTTGCACTTAGAGATGATTCAGGTAGATTTAGGTGATTTGGTAGTATGGTCGCGGGTGTTTGGGGAGTACCCATTCACCAATACATGTATATAATGATCTATTTTCAAAGAGTTTGTTGATTTCTTATGGGGTTTAAGTTACTCCAGGTTTGGGACTAATGTACAGTAGTTCTAAACTATGTTGTTTTGTTGGATTAATAAAGATAATAATTTGATTGTTTTTATTAGATTAAGTTGCATTTGATATATATATATATATATATAAATGTTGTATGTACATATGCATTTGTTTTGTTGATTGGTGTACTGGGCGTTTTCGCTCATTCCTTTCATTTTTTTGGAACAGGTGCAAATATAGTTTATTATTATCTATCTGGTTTGGATATATTTGTGGATGATGGGGATGCCGATAGTGCACTGGATATTCTTGTTGATATTTAGACCACCTGGATAGCTTTGGGATTGAGTTGAAAGCTTATGGAATCTTCTATCTTTTAACTGGTTTATGAATTAAGACCAAGTTACGATAACTCCTTTATGTTTTAATGTTATGATTTAAAGTTAGCTTTGGTTTAAACTGATTAAATTGATTAGGAGATTTACTTCTTTGAGATGTTTTAAACAGGTACCCCTTTTATGTGAGTATTGGAGTTTATTATCAACGTTTACTTGTGGTATAGTATTGTTTAGCCTTGGCGTGTTCTTATAAAGAGAAGGACTCGTGGCCAAGGCTAAAAATCTAAACCACAAGTATACACAATATAAAACTTCATAAACTCTCATAAAGGATACATGTTTAAGTTATCTCATAAAACAAATCCTTGGAAGAAAACACCTTGTTGGCATAAACCAAAGCCAACATACTTAAAAATCCAAAAACTCAAATAAAAGTTATAACAATATCAAAGTTTATAAAAAGTAAAATTTCAAAACTTCACATCATCTTCCAAGTCTATCTTTAAGATCTATAACGCCTTACATGCTAGCAGGATAGTCTACTCCACTAGCGTCCTCTCCCTTATCCACATAAATGCCATATCCTGATATGTTATACATAATTGGATCCTCACCTGGTCTTGAAATGATAAAAGAATGAGCAAAAACGCCTAGTACACCAAACCACAAACAAAATGCAAATGCCACACAACATACATATATATATATATATTCATGTATGTAATCCTAATAAAACGAACACAATTTATTATCTTTAATTAATCAGCAAACAACACAGTTTAGAACTATAGGACTGTAGTTCCAAACCTGAAGTTTCTCATGACCCCTGAAAAACAAACAATATAGAAAATAGGTAATTATAAATATATTGGTATTGGAGAATCATCCACATACTGCGGCTTCTGCCAAAACTTAATCTACCATAATCATTTCTATGCACGAGTCCACTCGGGATAACCTCACACATAGATCATCAGGGTGCCTTATTAGTATCACACTTTGCGTAGTCTTTACTAACCAAAGCCAAATACAAGCAACAAAACAATTTTATATGTCATATAAAATTAGATTAATTTGATATTCTAATCCTACACACACAACAAATAGATCTAAACCTACAAGTATATACAACAAACAAAGTAAGGTCGTACTTGTTTCAAATTCCAGGAACAATACTCTAAATCACTCAAATCTGTTTTTATAATATAACTTCTAATTCAATAGAACCTGATAACATGAATAAATAAAATTGAAAATACATCTCATCAGATAAACCTAAATCTATTCATATCTAAAACCTAAATTTCAACATAATATCAAATCTATACCATTTTCCTTAATCACAATACCAAAATCCTTCATTTCAACAAATCTCCTCAACCACTTCTTCAAACCTTAGAATTTCATTCAACACCATATATACCAGAAATCAACAACTACCATTTTTTATAAAATCATAAAGATTAAAACTTTAATATACTTACCTATATTCAATTCTAGATCCTTTTAACACAAAAACCAGATCTACAGATAATCAGCGTTTTCTCTAATCTCCATTCAAACAACAGAAAATTCTAAAGAACTATAAAATTTTATATCTTAAAGGAAAAATGGTTATTCAATTACTTGATATGATTCTCAATCTTCCTTAAACACCCACTCTTCAGATCTCCAAGAAAATTAGAATCGTTTCTCCAATTCTCCTTCAAGACAAAAGAAAATCTTAAGATAATTCATAGATTGAAAGACTCTAAAGAAAAGATATGATTTTGATTACCTGAATCCGATCTTTTAAGATCTCCTTTGACCACCAGAACCAAATCTCCAAACCCGATATGTATGTTTTTCAATTATACTGTAAATTCAACAAACAAACAAACCCTAAGAAATCTAATAATCCATAAGATTTTTAAAACAAAAATAGTGATTCAGTTACTTGATCTGGACTTTTGAATCCCTTGGCGGCTATAAACTCTTAGAGGATAAGAATCTAGGTTTAGGGTTTTGTTGGAGAAGAGAACAAAGAAAGAATATATAAGGATTTGTGACTTTTTATTTTCCGTCATGTGATCAAAATTTCACTAAGATTAGATTTTGTTGACAATTTTAACCTTATACTTTATATCAATGGACACTTTTATCCTTCTTTATGTATTATTTACTTGTATATTACATCTCTCCCCTCCTAAAAAGAACTTTCATCCACAAAAGTTGTAAACCCCCGAAAATTTCATAATTCTTAAAAAATAATCTTAGAAGCCTAATATCGAAATACAAATCCCGAAAATCAACTCAAGATAAAAACCAAATTCTAGACCGAGTCAAAATACTAGAAACGAAACCCTAAAAATCGAATCAAGTTAAAACTTAATTCCAAATAAGATAAAGAACGAGCTTTCTGGATCTTGAGAAAACGAGAACCCTTGAAACAAATATAAAGTCCAACTATCGGTATAATCAATGTCCGTACGCCGATTAAATAATCCACCCAATTCCTAAAACGCGAATCGAAACGATAAATCCAAATACCGCTTAACAACAAGATGATAAAATCCTAAATCCTTCGGTAAAATTTTAAAATCACAAATTCCAAATCTTCACCAAAAGTCAAACTGAGTCAACTCATAACCCTAGACTCGGCTCTAAACGATCTCAAGAACTAAAAACAATTAAATAATCACAAATAAAATAAGATAAACCATAGACGTCGAGCTAGAAATATAAAACGATCAAAACTCAAAAATTACACGATCTTACGAATAACTCAGTAAAATCGGAAATCAAAACGGAACCCTAGTGTTTAAGATCCGGCAATCCCGCATTTTCAAACCCTAGAAAACGAAATTAAGTCAATAGCTTAAAATAGTTCGTAATAATATAGGGTAACATAAAAATATCATATTCGCGAATTTCGAGTGTCCTTCGGACTCAAACGGGGACAGTTCTCGAAAAGCGTGTCCCAGAGCTCGGAATATTAAAAATATTCCGTTTATACCAATAGACTCGTAAAAATACAAGGATTCCAAAAATATCAGTTTTAGAATTTTTCGGTAGCTAAAAATTACAGATATCGCATTATTACGCGTATTTTTATTACTATCGGTACTTTAATTGTCTAGTCTACTATTCATAGTACTTTTGTAAGCCCCGGAAAATTTCAATAAATAATTTAAGATGAACTTCGAAAATAAACCCTAAAAATCACTCCAAATTAAAACCGAATTTCAACTAGTCCAAAAACACGAACGAATTCAGAAACTTCTTAATCTTGAGAAAATGAAAATCTTTAAAAATAAAATAAGAACAGTGGTCTTCAAATTCAAAACCACGTACGAAAAATTCCATATTTAACTCCGACTTATAAAATCGGGTAATATAAAGCCAAAAACAAATTATTAAAAAGTAAATAATGATTGACTTCGAAAAAAAACTCAATTCAAGAATTCCGAAAACATTAAGAGATATTAAATACTTACAAAAATAAAATTTAAAATAAATTTCTCAAATTAAATATGTTGTATAAACATAAATATCAGTTTCCAAATTGGCAAAGGTCTAAACCGGAAAATCACCCGGAAACCCTAACCGGAATACAATAGTGTAAGTCCGGCAATCTAGCGCCCCTAACCCTAGAGGCCGGATAGTTTAAATATGTAGAATAGCTCATAGTAATATGAGTTTGTTTAAAAATATCAGATTGGTAAATTTTTGACCTATTTCGAACCCGTTCGGATACAGACTTCGAAAAGCGTGTCCCGGGGCTCGAGATATCAAAAATATACCAATAGTACCGTTAGACTCGTAATTTCATAAGATTTCTAAATATATCAGTTATATAATTTTTCGGGTTATAAAAGTTACAGTTATAACCTTTTTATCGTATTTCCATTATTACCGGTAATTGATTAGTCTTTGCACTATTCATTTTTATTTCATTATAAAATTTTATTATTTATAAAGCCTTATATTTTTAGATAAATATTTATATATTATAGAAAATTTTGTTTTTCTAAAAATTAGTTCGTTTCGGGTCTTTACGGGATCAGATTCTGTTTAAGACCGTACTAAAAATAAAATAAATTAATTTAATAATTGGAAAATATTTTAAAAATATTTTTTCCCATAAAAATTTTTTTAGAATTTTTCGGGTTATAAAAATATTATTTATAGCCCATATTCGCGTATTTTGACCGTACCGGTAACATATTTGTTAAAATACTAAAATAATTCAAATAATTATTTAATTTTATTATGAAAATCTGCTACAATTATTTGGAATAAATTTTCAATTTTATTTTATTTTAATTTATTTTATTAATAAAGTACTTTTACAACCCATACCTTCAAGTACACCTTACACATATCACTTCTTTTCACTTCAATCTTTCTACACATTATCCCACAATTGATGGCAGATTTTTGACCCTATTTATGGCTGCCATTGTCCTTTATCCACTCATATTTTGACTAAAATTAATTATATTTCAATCCTTCTTAAAAAGTTACACATACATTAATTACAATTAATTCAAGTCAAATTTCAACAAATTCCTCTCTTCCTCTCTCTCATTCACGCAGCCCCCCCTTTCTGCCTTGTTTTATTTTTTTTTCTCTCTTCATTAATTACACATTTAATACACTCATTTCTCTCTCTCCTTCATTTACTCTTCTTCCCTCTTTTATTCTTAGCTTTTCTCTCTCTTTTCCTCTCTTTTCTTCTTCTTTTGTTCTTGTTTCCTCAAGAACACAAGCTGCCCCACATCTTCCATGGCTTCCACACTTCATTTTTAAAGATTTTCTAAGCAAATCTTCTTCCCAAAGCTCCATAGGTGATATAGGTAAAGTGTAATGAAGGTTTCATGCATCAAATGAACTTCCATAAGCTTAAAAGCTTAGGATGATGATGCCAAAAATGAAATCTTTCTCTTCTCCACTTTTATTACCTTGTATTATAATTATTTTCTTGTTTAAAGTTATTATATTTTGTAGATCTAACTTTTTATGGCTTTGATTTTTGTTTATGCCATAGATCTTGTTATTTAAGTTGTTATTTTTGTTATTCCTTATGATTTATGCATAGATCTAGCATTCACATGTCTATCTTAGTGATTCATGCATGTAAAACTAGTTTAGAAAACTAGATCTAAAGTTTTGAGTTCATAGATGCATTAGATCTTTGTTTATGTTCATGAACAACTTGCTATAGCTTGATGATGGTAGGAAAGTTGTAGGAAACCCAAGATCTATTTTGTTTTCAACAAAAATCAATTTTGAAAATTCGGATGAAAATGGAACCCTATTTAGAAAAGTGGTTTTTCAACTTTAAAATGTATATTTTTCATTTAAAATGAAGGGCTTAGGTATAGATACCATAAATGAAAGATTTTGATAAGTGAAGTTTAGATCCATGATGTTTATAGCTTATTACCATGCATTTGTTTTATGTTTATGTTCATATTAAGTATAGATCTTAGTTATGAACTCAAACAAAATTGTGAAATTCGTATTTTGGCAAGACCCATATTTAAAAACTACTTTTCAAGTGTCAAAATGTAATTTTTACATAAGAAAATGAAGGCTTAATATATATATAGCATCAAGACTTCATTTTATATGGTTCAAAGATGATTTTCAAAGATTAATTTTCAAAACAAAGTTCTATTCTCGGATTTTGGCCAAGGCCTAGTGTAAAAACATGTTTTCCAACTCAAAAATAAAGTTTTTATTCAAGAAATGAAGGGCTCTTAAGATATGATATGTAAGGAATGGATTTTCATAAGTTTAGATAGGTTTTATCAAAAGATATGTCCAAAAATGAATTTTGTAAATTCGGATCCCAACCAAGACCAATTTTTAAAACCCATTTATCAACATCAAAACTCATGTTTTATGTGAAAAATGAAGTATATAGGTAATAGGTATCATTAAGTAGTGATTTTTATAAGTTGAAATGAGTTTTGATGAGATTAATGTATAAAACAAGAAATAGAATCAAGATGAGAAAATTTTGAGTTAGTAACCAATTTGTGAAATTCGTAATTTTGAGTGAAGGCCATAAGAACACCTATTATCCAAGTTCAAAATGAAAGTTTTATGTATTAAATGAAGTCCTTAAGTAATAGGTATCATAAGGTCTTAAATTTTAATGCATTAAACAAGTTTTCCCCAAATGAATCATTCAAAAAGTGGATTTTCTAAAATTCGGATTTTTGAGTAAATCATATTGGAAAACATATTTACAAAGTGTAAAATGGGAATTTTTATGTAGAAATGAAGGTCATAAGTAGTATATATAATGAAGACTCAATTTTGACAAAAATAATTATATTTTCTTAAGTAACAAATCCAAAACAAATGGAAATGATAAAAGTTAGAAAACTAGATTTTTCATAAGTAAGTTGTCATTATGGTCTTGCAAAATAAAAAGTTATAAAATTTCCTTTTAGTAAAATCATCAAGATCATGCATGCATAGGCTCATCTCATGTCATTCATGTTAGGAAATCACTCATATTGCATGTATAGTTAATTATAAGTAGGAACATTTCAAACATTTACAAAACTATTTTTCGGAAATTGAAATTTTGATCAATCTGATCCGTTCCGAAGCTCAAAGTTTTCAAAACTTGAAAATAATATTAGAATTAGATAGATCTTTCGAAGTAGATAGAAATCGATATATAATTTGCGAGATTCCGAGTTAAAATGACCAAGTTATGGCCGTTTTAAGTTGGAATTCCCGCTTAGGACGAGAATTACGAATTTGATAGTTCGTATGAAATTGTTTGGATTAGTTTGAGTTGAAATACTTATTAAAGTATTTCTTCCTTTTTAGGAGATCCCGAAATCGACGATTCCCTACCACCGGATTACTATTACTAGAAGACCGGTGATCCAATGGCCGAGTGAGTTTTCTCCTTGTTTTGTTACCTTGATTGTGATTGTAGTTAGTTGCATTAGAATTATAGGAACAAGATAAAAATCGATATGAATGGGGATGGGATATGATGAGACTGTGATGAATGTGCCAAAGAATACTAAAGCATATCGAAACCACGATTTGATTGGATAACTGCACCGTTCATATTATTTCTGTTATATGTGTGATATTGGATTGGTCACTCTAAAGAATGTATAAATATTTTTGACCTAAAAAAAATTAAATTGGTCATGCATCGCATTGGACATATTGCATTTGGTAGCATGCTACTCCTACGCAGGTCGATCGGTATGGTCCGTGGATGACTCGTTTGGATAACGAACCCGGTGCCAGAGCTCATTCAGGGGTACTAAGGCGCATGTGGATGCATTCTTGGATGAGCCTAGCCGAGTCGAGTGCTAAGAGCCGAGGGCTTGGGGACTAGATGCGGTCGTGTAGACTCAATACCATTCCTAACCCAAGATACGGAGGGCGTAAATCCGTTCTGTGTGTGGGTTCCGGATACCCATACATAATTGCTTGCTCACGTGTTTGTTCATGCATAGCATATGACTGATTTAACTTGTTTGTTATGGTACGGAATTAAGGGAATTCTCACTAAGCTAGTGTAGCTTATACCCCAATAGTTGTTTAAATGAACAGGTTATCTCAAGAATGCAAAGTGGGGACCGAATTGGTTGAAGCCGGGAATGACTCCGGATTTCGGCAAGAAACGAATGTTTGAAGTTATGCTAGTTTTATGATTTGTCTTGTAATAGTTTTAGTAGAATCTTGATGAATGTAATTGAAGTTAATGATTTGTATTTGAAGTATAGTGATTTGTATCTGAAGTATAGTAAATTGTATTTCCTTTACATTGTTACTCAAGCTATATCAACGTAAAATGTATTACTCCGATGAGTCTCCTCCATGTGTTAGACGCCTTGTACATAGTATGGAAGCCTTCGCGTGACTGAGGTGGTCATTCTTAGGCTTTAATATTGTGTACGGCGGACTGCCACGTTTAGGGTACCCTTCGGGGCGTGACAACTTTTCTACTATTCGTTACTATTTCACTATCTCTACTTTTTCTTACACCTATTTCTTATACTTACATACCTATTTTCTTACTTTTTATATTTCCAATACATCTTTTATCAAATCATACCTTACATATTAATTATTTTCTTACAAATTTCACTCAAAAATCAACTCACACCCCTTTATATGTCCTAGAACCGGTGCCACCCTCCTCTCTCTTCACTCAATTATTTTTCTTTTTCAATTTATTTTATTACATCTAAAAATCACTCCAAAAATTCTATAAATACCCCATTCCTCTTCCATTCTTTCACACAATTCATTTCACTACCAAAACTCTCTTAAAATCTCTCCATAAATTCTCTCTTCAAGAATTTTCCTACCAAAACTCTCTCAAACCAATTCCTCACAAAAATCATTCCTCATCCATAAACCATCTACCACATATCACCACTCACATAATACCCATTTCATCTACCATCTTCATACCTCTTACATACTTTAGGTAAATATTTCTTCCATCTATTATTCATCCATGTCATGTAACTTAACATGACTATGGTATTGTTTTGAAACTCATATGAGTAGTAAAAGTAACAATATATTCATGTTTTGTTCTTGTACATAAGCTTCCTAATTTATTATGTTGTTATTATTATTGTGATTATTTGCTTCTAATCTAACTTATATATATAGTACTATGTATATTATGTATATATATTTATTTAGAGCATATAAGCTCATTTGTTATTTATTTACTTTCAAGTTATGCAATTTATTTATTTTATGCAATTATTAAGACTAGTCTTTCTAGTTTTAGACTTGTCCATATCAAGTCAAAACAATCTTTTGTTTATTTTCTTTAATCTTTCGGGACTAGTCCATTCTTAGTCCCGGGATGTCTTGATGAAGCTAAGGCTCCAATACTTGACCGGGATTCCTTGATGAAGCTAAGGTTCCCAATTCTTGATATTTATTTTCTTGCTTATTATTTGTTTTTAAGTATTTTCTTAAGTTCTTGTTATTTTACATGCTCACAATATTTGCATCTACATAATGTTAATGTCTCAACTAATTTGAACATAGAAATTTATTATGTTAAAGGAACTTAAAACTAAATTTTCTATTATGAAACTTGTCACAAAATAATGAGTTATTATCAACAACAACACATGAAATGAGTTTTTCTCAAACGTTTTCTTAAATAACAAAGATGGTTTTACTAAGAAAACATAAGAAATAATTATTTTTCTTGTATATTATGATAACCTAAGTTGTAGTAAAATAAATTTGTTAATATTAAAAGTTTTACAAAAAGCTTAAGAATCAAATTTTTTTCATAATAAAACTAAGAAAACAAACTAGTTTTCAAAGTTAAGATGATTTCAATCCATAAAGTTAAAACCCACTTAGGAAAACAATGATTTTCAAGTTCCTAAAAGAGAAACTATTTTCAAATAATATAAATAAAAAATTAGAAACAAATGATTTTATCAAATAAATAGAATTCTTTTCAAAGGAAATCAAAGAACAAGTTTAGAAAACAAAAAAAAAACTTCTATTTTAAAATAATAAATATAAGAAGAGAAGACTCATTTTCTAAAACCATCTTAAAAACAAAATTATGAAAAGGATTTCAACAACTTAAATATACTTTTTGATAAAATTGACCTTTTATCACTAAAAGTGAAATTTATGAAAGACCAAGGATAAAGGAAAATTTACTTGTTTTGAAATGAATGAAATAAAATAAGAATATACTCATTTATAATGAAAATATAAAGTTCCTTCCAAATACTTGAAAAGGAATTTATCAAGATAAGTTTTAAACACTTTAAAAAGAATTGTTTTATGAAATAAATTGTTGAGATACTACCATTAGAAATTTTGCATATAAAGTGAGCTACCGATATATTCAAAATTTTATAAAAAATATGTCTATGTATATACTTATATTGTTACAAAAGGATTTTCTTTAAAAAAGTTGAGTTAGAAAATGGATTTTTTTCAAAAGTTTAGAAAATTCGTTTCAAATCTGTACCTGACGTTTCTGGAACCCAAACGACCTTTTATGACAAAGATAACCTTAGAAATGGATAGATCTTTTCAAATAGGTGGAAAACGGTATATTATATGCGAAATTCCGAGTTAAAATGAGCAAGTTATTGCCATTTTAAGTTGGAATTTCCTCTTATACGATTTTACTGCGATTTAAGAAAAGTTTAGAAAATCCAAGAATAGAAATTTCACGAAGGACTTATCCCGGGCATTTCTTTTATCTAGGTGATGAAAGATACGAGATTACCCTACCTGATGATTACTACGACTAAGAAGATCGCAAATGGACGAGTGAGTTATTCCTCCTAATTTCGTTACCTTACTTGTGCTTATAAAGTAGTAGCATTAGTATACTAAGAAAAGATAAAAACGGATATATTTGGGGGAATTCGGGATTATGTGTAATTCTATGTTTATGTGTGAAATGAGAATTAAGAATATCGCAACTACGAACTGCTTGTTTAATAATTTTGTTTACTTACTCGTATGATTGTTTATTGTTTGCTAAATTGATTGAATGCCCCTAATAAACCTTAATAAGGTTTGACTTAAGAAAACTAAAACGATCACGCATAGCATCCATCGAGTCACATCTATTTCGGAAGGCTGCTACTCCTACGCGTAGAGTTGGATTGGCTGTGATCGTGCGGTGCCACGGGCCATGTTCCTTCCTGGAGAATCCAAATCGCTCGGGGAAAGCGACTGTAGATTTGGAGCCGAGCCAACCGAACGCTGTGGGTGAGGACCTGGGGACTAGCAGTAGAAGGTCGAGGACCTTCAACCCCAATTCCCTAACCTTTGATATGGAGGGGTAAATCCATTCTATATATGGTTTCCAGATAACTATATATATTTGCGTAATCATATGATTGTTGCATTTCTTGCATAGCACATGAGTGAAAATCTAAATAAACTTGTTTGAATTTATGGTGCGAATAAAAAGGAATATCTCATTTCAGCTAGTTGTAGCTTGTACTCCTATAGATTTTGATGAAACAGGTATACCCGTGGCTTAAATTGAGGAAGTCATGGAAGGATGGTTAAGCTTCTATGAAGGAAATCGAATTATATGATAAGTAATTTTGTAAGGTTTTTTTTTTATATATAATGACTTATATGAATAGTGATGTATATTTATTTGAAGATAATAGATGGACATGCCCCTAAGAATTGCAATGCAATATGTTTATGTTTTATGATAAGTATTCTCTTTGCCTTGTTACTTATTTATTATCAATATAAATTGCGCTACTTCGATGCGTTCTCTTGGTTGATGCACGCCTTGTACATGATATGGAAGCCTTTGCGTGACTAAGGTAGTCATTCCTAGGCTTTAGTATTGTGTACTGCAGACTGCCACGTTTAGGGTACCCCTCGGAGCATGACAAAAGTTACCTGAATTATAAAAAAGTTATGGATATTTGGTCTTCATTTCCTCTTCTAACTCCCAAGTAGCTTCTTGCTCAGATTAATTCGTCTACTGCACTTTTACATACTTGATTACTCGCCTTCTTAAGATCTATTCCTTGGTATCTACAATTCTTACTTGCTTTTCAACTGTAGATAGATTCGGCTATATATCCAATGGTTCCAACACTATTATCTCTTCAAGATCTTTGACATACTTTCCTAGCATAGACACATAGAACACGTTATGCACCTCTTCCAAATTAGGCGGTAAAGCTAATCTATACTCCATATCGCCTATCATTTCCAAAATCTCATATGGTCTCACATATATAAGATTTAATTTACCTCTTAAGCTAAATTTAACAACCCCTTTTGTTGGTGATATTTTCAATAAAATGTGCTCTTCTTCTTGAAATTCCAACGGTCTTCTTTGCTTGTTAGCATAATTTTTCTGACAACTTTGAGCACCTTGCAACCTTTTTTTGATCAACTGGACTTTATCATTAGCATCTTATACTAATTATGGTCCTAAAATTTTGCCTATCACCAACTTCATCCCAATGGATTGGTGATCTACACTTTCTACCATATAAAGCTTCATATGGAGGCATTCCAATCGATGCTTGATAACTGTTATTGTATGCAAACTCCACTAATGGTAAGTGTTCATCCTAACTTCCTTTAAAATCCAGTACACATGCCCTCAATATATCTTCCAGGATCTGAATAGTCCTCTCAGATTGTCTATCTGTTTGAAGATGATAGGCTGTGCTGAAAACCACTTTAGTACCCAAAGCTTGATGTAAGCTCTTCCAAAATCTTCCAACAAACCTGGTATCCCAATCCGATACTATGGATGTAAACCCCTGAAATTTTCATAATTCATAGAAAATAATCCTATAAGTCTAACACCGAAACTGAAACCTCGAAAATCAACCCAAGTTTAAACCAAATTCTAAATTGGGTCAAACACAAGAATTCTTAATCTTTAGAAAAAGAGAACCCTCAAAACAAAATGAAAAATCCAACTATTGATTGATTTAACATCCGTACACCAATTAAATCATCTATCTGATTCTTAACACGTAAATCAAGACCATATATCCAAATAATACTCGACAACAAAATACTACGACCTTAAGTCCTTCAATAAATTTTAGAATAAAGAATTTTAATTTTCGCCAAAAGTCAAACTGAGTTAACCCATAACCCTGGACTCGGCTAAACGATCCCTAGAACTAAAAAATATTGAATAATCACAAATAAAATGAGATAAACCATAGACGTCGAACTTAAAATATAATACGGGCAAAATCTCAAAATTTTATAATCATACGAATAAAATCAACAAGCTGAAAGTCAAACTAGGACCCTAAAAGTCAACAAAGCTTACAACTAACCCTAGTATTTAAGATCCGGCAATCCTATGCTCTTAAACCCTAAACAACGAAATGGAAATAATTGTTGATAATTAGTTTGTAAAAATATAAGGAAGCTTAAAAATATCAAATTCGCAAATTTCTAGTGTCCTTCGGATCCGAACGGGATCAGTTTTCCAAAACCGTGCCCTGGTACACCGGACGGAAAAAATATTCCATTAATACCAATAGACTTGTAAAAATAAAATGTTTCCAAAAATATCAGTTTTAGAATTTTTCGGTAACTAAAAATTACATATATCGCCTTTATACTAGTATTTTTATTACTACCGGTATTTTAATTGTCTAGTCTAGTATTTATTACTATTCATCTATCTCTACTTTTTCTACTATCTATTCTTACAACTTACATACTTATTTTTTATAATTTTCTTTTCCCATAAAAATTCTGCACCACATATTACTAAACTTCTCTTACGCATTTCTTCTAAAATTAATTTTGAATCACTTCTCTCTCTCTCTTCCTCAAGTTGCCATCCATCTCTCTCTCTCTTCACTCTCCAATTATTTTCTTTTTCAGTTTATTTAATTACATCTAATTTTCACTCCAAAATTCTATAAATACCCAATTTCTCCCGTCATTCTTTCACACAACTCACTTTACTACCAAAACTCTTCAAAATCTCTCCACAAACCCTCTCTCCAAATTTTCTCTCACCAAAAACTCTCTTTCACCAATACTCACAAAATTTCTCTCTATACACAATCCAACTACCATTCTCACTAACTATCTAACCATACATTCACCACCTTCTTCCTATACCATAAAATACTTTAGTAAAACTCCTATTCCTAGTTATTTACCCATTCATGTACAACTTAACATGCTATGTTTTGAAACTCATATGAGAATAAAAGTAACAACATTTTATGTTTTGTTCTTGTTCATAAAATTCAAATTTTATTATGTTATTTATGTTCATATGTATGTTATTAATTATGATTATTATTGTTATTATGCTAACTTCATTCATATCTAACTAAATATATATATATAATCTTTATAACATATAAGCTCACTTGTTATTTATTTATTTATTTATTTTAATCCTTGCAATTTATTTATTTCATGTTCTTTTAAGACTAGTCTTTCTAGTTTTAACTTATCGTTATCAAGTCAAAACAACATTTTCTATATTTTCTTTATTCTTTTTGGGACTAGTCTATTCTTAGTCCTGGGATGCCTTAATAAAGCTAAGCTCCCAATACTTACTAGGTTACCTTAATGGAGCTAAGGTTCCCAATATTTGATATTTTTATTACTTTCTTATTATTATTTCTTCCAGCATCTTTCTCGTATTTTTATTATTTTACATGCTCATAATACATGCATCTATATAATGATATTGTCTCAACTAAATTTAAAAGTAGAATTTTTCTTTATAAATGAATTTGAAACCAAATTTTCTATTATGTCTTGTTATTAAAAATGGAGTTATTATCAACAACATAGAAATGGAATAATAAGTTTTCTCAAAGTTTTCAAATAACAAAGATAGCTTTACCAATACAAATAAGAAATAAACACTTTCCATTCATAATATGGTAACCTAAGTCTTAGGAAAATAATTTGTTGGTATTCAAAGTTTTCACAAAAAGCTTAAGATTAAACTCTTTTCAACTCTATGATAAAACCAAAAAACAAACTAGTTTTCGAAGTTAAGATAAAATCAACATATAAAGTTATAAACCCACTTAGAAAAATAATGATTTTCAAGTTTCTAAAGAAGGAACTTATTTTCAAAGATATAAATATGATAAGATAAAAACAAAGGATTTATCAATAAAGATGATTCTTTTCAAATAAAATTTATAGGAGGAATAAAGACCAAGTTTTAGAAAACAAGAACTTATATTTTAAACAAGAAATATAAGAAGAAAAGACTCATTTTCTAAAATCATCTAAATGCAAATTTATAAATAGGTTATCAACAACTTAATAAACTTTTGATAACTTTGATCTTTATTCCTAGAAGTAAAAATTATAAAACCAAAGTTAAAAGAAAATTTACTTGTTTTGAAAAAAGGAGAATGATGAAAAATGAAATAAGAATATACTCATTTATAATAACCTGGGAAAATATAAAGTTTCTTTAAAATACTTGAAAAGAAATTTGCCAAGTTAAGTTTTAACACTTTAAAATGAATTATTTTGTGAAATAAATTGTGCAGACACTACCATTAGATTTTTTGCATATAAAGTGAGCTATCTATATACTCAAGAGATTTATCAATCATATGTATATATCTATATTTTTACTAAAAGATTTTTTCAATGAAGTTGAGTTGAAAAATTGTTTCGCAAAATTTAGAAATATTCATTTTGAATTTATACCTAACTGTTTTGGAACCCAAACGACCTTATATGACAAAAATAACCTTAGAAATGGATAGATCTTTTCGACTAGGTAAAAAATGGTATATTATATGCGAAATTCCGAGTTAAAATGAGCAAGTTATGGTCATTTTAAATTAGAATTTCATTCTATGCAATTTTGATAAATATAGTGAAATACAATTAAAAACTTTAAGTAGAATTTCTACGAAATACTCATCTCGGGTATTTCTTTTACCCTTCTTGAGGATTGCTGCGACTAAGAAGATTGTGAAATGGACGAGTAAGTTATTCCTCTTAATTTCGTTACCTTGCTTGTGCTTGTAAAGTAATGGCATTAGTATAATAAGAAAAAATAAAAATGGATATGTATGGGGAATCCGGGAATATGTATATATGTGATTCTATGCTTATGTGTGAAATGAGAATTAAGAATATTGCAACTTCAAACTGTCGGTTTAAGTGTTTTGTTTACTTACTTGTATGACTGCTTATTGTTTGCTAAATTGATTGATCGCTCTTCCTAATAAACCTTAATAAGGTTTGGCTTAAGAAAAATAAAACGCTCACGTATAGCATCCATCGACTCACATTTCTTTCGGAAGACTGCTACTCCTACATAGAGTTGGATTGGCTTTATTATCGTGTAGGGACATGGGCCATGGGCCATGTTCCTTCCTAGAGGTCCAAATCGCTCAGGAAATGCGACCTAGGTTCGGAGACGAGCCAATCAAACGCTTTCGGTAGGGACCTGGAGACTAGCAGTAGAAGGTCGAGGATCTTCATCAACAATTCCCTAACCTTTGATACGGAGGGATAATTCTGTTCTATATATGGTTTCTGGATAACTATATATATATTTGTGTAACCACGTGATTGTTGCATTATAGCATAGCATATGTGTGAAAATTTAAATGAACTTATTTGAACCCATGGTGCGAATGAAAAAGAATACCTCACTAAGCTAGTTTAAGCTTATACCCCTGTAGATTTTGTTGAAACAGGTATACCCATGGCTTAAATCGAAAATCATAACATTAAGGAAGTCATGGAAGGATGTTAAATTTTTATGAGGACAATGAGAACATAGGATGAAGTTACTTTGTAAGGTTCCTTATATGTAATGTATGCTATGTTAGTGTTTTGGAAATTTCTAAGAAGTGTATTTATTTGACTTGAAGACAATAGAGGGATATGCCCCTAAAAAATTGTAATTTACTATGTTTATGTTTTATAATAAGCATTCTCCTTGCCTTATATTTAATCATTATCAATGTAAATTGCGCTACCCGATGCGTTCCATTGGTTGTGATATATGCCTTTTACATGATATGGAAGCCTTTGCGTGACTGAGGTAGTCATTCTTAGGCATTAGTATCGTGTATGGCGGACTGCTACGTTTAGAATATCCATCGGGGCATGACAATGGAGACTGGTATTCCATTAAGTCTCACTATTTCCTTAATATACAACTTTGCTAAAATATATGAGAAATTATGTATACATATATATATAATATATTTATATATAATGTATAACATGACTCAATGAATGAAGACCAAAAGAGAAAATGAAATTATAGTATTGATATAAAAAAAAAAAACTTTAACATAAAAAAAATACAACGATCAGTAGACTTCATAACTATAATTTTTAACAGTAATAACAAATGTAATTAAAGTTACCAATTATGACAAAGGTCAACATTCTTAATATAATAGTAAATCAATCAACTAAAATAAAAAAGGAAGAATGAACATAATTTTGAGTAAAATCAAGAATCAAAACAACAAAATATAAATAATGATAATACAAGCACGTGACATATACAAATAAATAACTCATCTATTAATGATTAATTGGGAGCGCAGTAACCAAATTTATACAGTTGTATGTATTTATTGTATTTCTATAATTTTTTTTTTTATATGGTAAAGTGGAATAAGGATGGTATATGAAGAGAGTATGGAAATAAATGATTGCTTAATGGAAAGTTTTTGGCAAGTGTAAGGGTGGAGAAAATGCTAATATTGTAAGTTGGAGAAGTATTCAAAGTGAATTATAGTAAAATTTGAGATGACAGTACTAAAGATGTTAAGTAAACAGAAGTTAAAGATGAAAGAAGGATGATTGGAGTTGATTAGAAGGAATCGGAGGTATAAAAAAAAATCCTAATAAGTGGTTGACATAGTAATATGTGATTATATGCAAGTGAGATGAATCGTTATTGAAGAGTAAATGGTAATAATTTGGGGACAACAAGTATAAATAAGAGAATAGTTGAATTTGATAAAGATGAGAATGTATATGTGGAATAACAGTTGCAAGAAGAAAATGTGATCTTAGTGAGTTGTATGGTATGAGGAATCTAAGGGTAAAGAACAATGAAAATCTGAACAAATATATGATGATGAGTTCAGGATGATTCTTAGAAAGATCTATATGGGATCATAGATATAAATTGTTACATAAAGTAATAATACATATTTTGGGAGAATTGGAATGACATAAATGATAAATGAAAGTTGTGGATTAACTATAGTGTTTGACAATGGTGGAAAAATTTGATTAAACCAATAGAAGCATAGGTGTTAACATCATCTGAAATAATAGTCTTATGTAATATTTGATCTTTAGAGTTATGCTTGAAAAAAAAAATCCTGTATTTGGAGCTTTCTAATTGTTGTTTGAGGAATTCTAAGGTGATTATGTTTTAAGAAAGTTCAATGGAAATGGCAGTAATTAGAGGTAAGATCCAATGATCAGAAAGTGCTAATGAGTTGGATTGATATTCTAAATGACATCATATAGTTGCTTTGAAGGATGTGATGATTGGAAAGAAATTAAAGAGGAATAAAAGGATATCGAATTCAAGTAGAGAATAATCAAGTATAATCTAAGAACACCATAGATGAATTTATAAAGTAATAATTATGGAGACAAAGTGCATAAGAGAGCTGAATATCAAAGATATATTGGAATGTTAGGAGTATTGATGTCAAATGAAGAGTTAGAAGTCATCTGGTGATGTTAAAAGATTTAGTAAATACCATAGGTGTCAACTTTAATCATCATCTATACATTGGTGACAAATATAAAGGAAGGATGTCAGGAATTGAGAAATTGTGTTAGAAGCAATGTGGTTAGTTAAAGAATGTTTTGGAATTAGATGAATTATATACAAGTGATATAAATGAGCTTCAATGAGGAGTAATAGTAGTGAATACTAAGTTGAATTGATAGAAGTGTATATGATACGGTAACTTTGAAATTTCGGGTTGATGTAAGGTTTGAATCTTTAGAATTTAAGGTTGGAATTATAGTTGTAAGATTTTCAGCTATTTAAACTCCATTCAAGGAATTGATTTGAAGATTAATATAAGGGAGATTTTTAATAGAAAAACGACTAGTCAAATGCAAGATTTTATCAATAAGTTTATCTTATATTATGGAGATGTATCATTTAACTGTAGAAAAAGTGAACCTAATTTAAACAATAAATGTTAGGAGATATGTAGACATATAATGATTTGTGATATAGCTAACATATCTAATCATGTAAGAAAGGAAGAAAAGGAGTTTTGGAAATAAGTAAATATGGAGTCAGAAATTAGTGATGGAGTAGAAAACATCTCAAGTGTCGAAAAGCAGATGGAAACATGGATTACAAAGTTGGAAACAAGGATTTAAAAGAGTTGTCGTAATCCAATTAACTTTTGAGGACGAAAGTTCTTTTAAGTGGGGAGAAATGTAATGTATAATAATTTTATATTGAAGAGCAAAGATATTATTTGATATAAAATAAGAGGGTTTTATGGTCAACCTTAATAATTATTTAATTTTTATCGGTTTTTGTTTTGTTGGTTATCTATCACTCCCCAAAGGATATCCTAAACATAACAATCCGCCACACTCAATATTAAAGTTTAAGCATGACAACCTTAATCATTCCCAAAAGCTTTGGTATTAAGTGTAAGGCATACTCTCACAAAGAGAACCATATTTTGAAATATGAAGCTTAAGAAGATACAATAACAAATTAAGAAAGGGAAATCATATTAAACATTCATTTATAATAATTGTCGCACAAGTCCTAGGGCATTCCCCCGCCAAAATAACTATAGCCTTATAAAAGAAATTTTCTATGAAGTCCACATCTAACTAATGCTAAACTTCATCTAAAAATTGCTTAACCAAAAAGGGAAATACCTGGCTGTAGGGTCCGCGTGGCTTCAACCACAAATAGCTAAACTGCAAAAGATAATGTAAACCCCCAAAGTTTTGAAATTAGTTTAGCTTAAACCCTAATCTAGAAGTCAACCGAAAACTCAAAAGTCAACAAAACCCTAATTAGATGTAATGGCTTAAGTCCGGCAATCCTGAATAAGCAACCCCAAGAAAATAAGTAAGAGTTTAGTATGTAGAATAGTTCGTATATACCTAAGGAAGCTTAAAAATATCAGATTAGTAAAACCGCAAATCGTTTTGAACCCGAACGGATACAATTCTTGAAAAACATGTCCTGGGCTCGGAATAGTAAAAATATTCCGAATATACTGTTAAGACTTGAGACACCCAATTTTTTGCCCAATTAATTAAGGCTTAAATTTATAATAAAAATTAGTATTATATTGAGCTCATAAAAAATGATGAGTGAAAATAATAAAAAAAAGAGGAATGAGAAATAGAGAAAAAAAAAATAAAAATAAAAAATAGAAAGAAAAAATCATAAATGAGAGATAAAATATAGAAAATCATTTGAGCTCAATATAGTATATAGTTTTATTATAAATCATTTTAAAGTTAATTAAACAAAATTTTCATTTTTGTTTAATTAAACTCATTTTTCCAAAAGCCTTAATTAAGTAATGAGTTGGCTAAGTGATCGAGGCACAGGCCAAATGGCCTGTTGGTTAAATATATTGACCCAAACACACACCCAAGCTCAAGGACCCAGGTTCAAATCCTAACAAAGGCAAATTTTTGCCTTTTTATCATCTTTTTTTTTGCCTTCTCAAAGTGACTTTTTGCCTTACTTTGCATCAATTTTTAACTGACAAAATATCATTAATTGTTGAAATTGATAATGCCATTGCAAAGTAGACATGGAATATGAAAGATCAGTGCACAATTCATGAGTAAAAGCAACTCAAAAGTCACAAAATTCGTGCTAGAAAAATTAAAAAAAAATACAATTTATGAAGCTTCAATTGTCCATTAATGATGATTTACAAAAATTGATGAAATTGGACGATTCATCTACTCACATTGGATGATCTGATGAAGAATATGAAAGATCAATCATCAATTTATCAGTTTAAAACGAATTAAACACGAATTATTGGATTAAATTCGTGCAAATGAAGAGGCAAAAATCGTTTCGTCTAAAGCAATACGAAACGTAAAATTGAGCTTGCAATCTATAAATAGGGGGTACTAGGTTCAAAAGGTACAACTCAATTGCAAGAAACACACAGATAACAAGATCAATTCGAAATTTTCAAATTTAGAGTTTAGAATTCGAATTTTTCAAATTCGAAGTAATTTGATCAGATTTGGATCAAATTGAGTGTTTTAGGAGTATTACAAACTTGATTTTGATGTTTTAGTATGCTTGGATTTACTCGAATTGATCGGATTCCTCTCTGTAAATTTTTTTTATTTGCTTGAAACTTCACCGCCGGCGATCCACCACCGCCACCAGCTGCGGCTCCCCCACAGGTGTCAAGCCGACAAACTCTCAGCTGCCAACTACCACCAGAGCCGCCGGAATCCTCCTCGAAAGGTTGCGACTTCGTCTTCTTCGCCCGACGTGTCAGATCCGACCCGAAAATCCGAAGTCCAACCCGCCCCTTGGTCAACGGTCAGCTCAGATCAGACGGCCCATATTCGATCATCCAGATCAGACGATCCATATTTGATCAAGCATATCAGCGGCTCAGATTCAATCATCCAGATCAGACGGTCCAGATTTGATCAAGCAGATCAGTGGCCCAGATTCGATCATCCAGATCAGTCATCCAAATTTGATCAAGCAGATCAGCGGCCCAGATTCGATCATCCAGATCAGACGGTCCAGATTTAATCAAGCAGATCAACGGTCCAGATTCAATCAAGCAGATCAGACGGCCCATATTTGATCAAGCACAACAACGCTCCAGATTGGAAGTCAAGAGATCAGACGGTCCAGATCAAGCAAGCGCGACCGACGCTTCAGATCTGATCCGAGAACATCCAACGGCCCAGGTCAGTCCGCATTATTTTATTATTAGTTTATTATATAATTAATTTCAAAAAATACCAATAAATAGTAAAAAATTCAGAAAAATTCATAAAAAATTCAAAAAAATTCAGAAAAATCCAGAAAAATCAAAATAATTATTTTTTATATAAATTTATTTTTTTGATATTTTTGAATATTTTTAATATGTATTTATACATAAATTGCTTTTAGAAATGTGTATTTGATGCATAAAAATAATTTTAATGTATTGTAAAATATTTTGAATATGTTGTGAATTTATGTGATGATTAAAAAAAAATAATAAAAAAAAATAAATAAATATGACAAAATTGGATTTTCCATAACAAATTTTTTTTTTAAAAAAAATGATTTTTGGACTTAGAAAAATATGTTTTCATAAATAAAAAATCAATTGATTAGATCATAGGATCATCAAAAAATGATTTTCATAAGAATTTAAAATTTAATGAACTTAAAGTGAGCGTAAGGACCCGCTATTACCCCTAGTTGAAATAAGCAATAGCAGTTCCCCAACCGCATATAATCTGCAGAATTATATGCAAGGTTGTCTTAAAAGGATTGTTTGATGAATTGTTCACCTAATCTTAAGGAATAAATAATTTTGAGAAATAATTATTTAGTAGCTTTTCAAAACATATTAACATATATATACACAACTTCAAATAAAGGCAGATCAAGCTAGATATATACATACATATATTACATCCACAGGCTTCTTACAAGCCTTAAACAAAATAACAAAATATAAAGCTTAACAAAGCTTTACAAACATCCATTCTAACTAACTATCTAGTCTATTACAAAAAGAATGGTTCCGTCCAGTCCTGGTCAAACTCTAGTCCTCATATTCCTCCAAGAAGTCCTCAAAATCGGAGCCATAACCCATGCTCGCATAGGACTCGTCCAGGTCATCACCTGAAATTGTTAAAAGAATGAGCCAGAGGCCCAGTCAACAGCAACGAATACAAAAGCGAGATGAAGCACACAAGCTTAGTCTAAATGCAATATGCAACATCCATTCAATTATTCTTTAATCTTTAATTAATCAATCAACACGGGAGTATTCAAACTCCGGACAACAGGGATCGCGAGGGGACCTGAGTAACACTCGGACGCTCAGGGGTTGATATAAGTAGTTCGGGTACTCATACCGTCCTAGATATCGTTAAGTCAAAGAGAAAAGTAGCTTCCTCCAGGGTTAATAGCCGTTACTTAGCTCTATTTATACTCAGTCCATATCATAAAATATAGTTCACACCGTTCTCATAAACGTTTGAACTAAACTATGGTACTTCCTACCAAGTTTAAATAAATTTTCACCGATCTATACCCCCCGTCGACTACCCCCGTACCACTTAATGAAAGTCATCTCAAATGACAGGAGTGGCCTAAGCGCCTAGATCTACCGTGCTCAAACCGAGCAAGGTGCCGCTCCCCGAACCGGATACCAACTTCCATCCCAAACTCATCAAACTATGAGGGGTCGCCGTTAGGTTCATACATGACCTGGCGTAGGAATTGGATTTTAACGGCATAAAACACAAGCAACAATCACATTTTAAGTTTTCTTATTATATATTTAAGTTTTATAAATGCCTATCCTAACAGAGACAAGCAGGTTACTGCGTACCTGTATTAGCTCGGGAGTTAGTAGGGATGGCCGAGCGAGAATCAAATACTGTTCAACAGAATTATTACAATTTTACACTTAGTTCAAGCTCAATATCAACCAATCTCATACATTATCATCCAAAGAAATTCAAATAAATCATCACAAGATTTTTAAAATAAGTAAAGGAAATCATATATATAACATAACTAGTTTTAGCTTAACTCTCATGAAAATTCATTAATTTGTTAAATCTATAAATATATTTAAATCATGTTAAATTATATCATTTAATCATCATAATACATCAATTATCATATATCTATCTCATTTTAGATCAAATATATCCATTTGGTAAAGCAAATACCTATAAATCAATCAAAAACAAGTTTTTAACTTTATTTAGAAAATGTATCAGTTGGAAAGATGTAAAATTTAAGCACTGATAAGTTTCGAATTTGTAAAAATTTAAAACATGAAAGTTGTAGATCTCTTTCTTATCTTTCCAACGCAACTTGAATCATCTCAATCGGAGATCGGATGAAAAAGTTACCTGATATACGAAAACATGTTTGAGCTGCAGGGTTCTACGCCGGTTCCAACGCCGGCGGCGTTGAATGCAAAATTTGCCAGCGTTAAGGAACCACGATTCTGGTCATGAAAAGTCATTTCAACACCGCAGCGTAACTTCAAAGCCGGCGGCGTAAATCCTACACCGGCAAAGTACACCGGCAAATTTGCAGGCGTTGACAGCAGCGGAAATTTTCCAAAGTTTTTCCCCTGTTTTTCCCTTTTTCAAAAACATGCTTTTACACTTCTTCAACTCATTCCAAATCTTTCCAAGCTTATTATAAGTTCATTTATCACTTCTATCAATCAATCATCATCTCAAAACATCTATAACCCTATTCTAATCATCATCCAACAATTCAACAACCAAAATCTCCAAATTCACACTCTATACCATCATCCAACCATTCAACCCTCATCAACACTTCAAACTCACTTTCAAACAAGTAAAACTAACCAATCTAGTCCTATTACACTTCATATAATATCCATACAACATGGATCACGAATTCATAAACAAAATATCATCAAGAACACATACAAGCATGAAAATGAAAAATAGAGAACACACTTACCACTTGGACTTCTATGCTCGGTTTAAGGACTCTAGATCAAGCTTTTGATGGTGAGAATTGTAGAAAATCAAACTTCAACTTAGGGGTCACCTTGGGAGCTCTTTTGATGAAGAGAAATGAGTTTAGGGCAAATAGAGGTTTTGGTGGTCAAATTTTTGGCCGAATTTTGAAGTTAAAAAGTTTAAACTTATCCTATGTTGACTTTAAGGGCATGAGGCATTAAAGGCTTAATGACTTTGGCTTTGGTTAATTAATTTAACTTGTTTTACTTAATTAAATGGCTTTGTTTTAAGGCATTAAAAAGGGGTTTTATTGGCTCTATTTTTACTCAAATTTTCTGCTACTTAGGGGCTTTCATATGCATACATTCCATTTATTTCTAACATGTATATTTCACCCTAAAACATATTGATATTTTATAAAATAACAAATAACTAATTCTAACATATTTAAATAATTCTACACATTCACATATCACATAGTTCATCAAAATTTAAATTAACCATCAACATATATTTATCATGCATAATTCAACAATTCATTCATAAAATAAAAAGGAACTTGGCTATTTCATTCTCCCCTCCTTCAAAAAGTTTCGTCCTCGAAACTTATCATACCTTAATCATTGCTCAAACAACTCGGGATACTTCTGTCTCATCTCATCTTCGGGTTCCCAAGTCGCCTCTCTTTCGCTTTGACCCGACCACAAAACTTTGACAAAAGGAATTACTTTCTTTCTCAATACCTTGTCAATCTTGTCCAAGATCTTAATAGGTTTCTCAATTGTGCTTAGGTCGGGTTGAATCTCGGGTTGATGAGTAGAGACGATAGCTTCAGGATCCGATACACACTTTCTGAGCTGTGACACATGAAACACATCATGAACTTCGGACAAATTCGGGGTAAAGCTAGTCGGTAAGCTAATGGCCCGATTCTTTCCAAAACTTCATATGGACCTATATATCTTGGATTCAACTTTCCTTTAACCCCAAATCTAATCACTCCTTTTGTTGGTGAGATCTTAAGGAATACATGGTCACCAACTTCGAATTCCAATGGTCTTCTCCTCATGTCAGCATAGCTCTTATACCGATCTTGAGCCGTCTTCATTCTCTGCTTAATCACTCGGATCTTGTCAACCGCTTGCTGTACTAACTCAGGACCCAAAACTGTTCTTTCACCAACTTCATCCCAATGTATTGGGGATCTGCACTTCCTACCATACAGTGCTTCATAAGGCGCCATCTGAATCGTTGCTTGGAAGCTATTGTTGTAAGAAAACTCTATGAGTGGCAAATATGTATCCCATCTATTGCCAAAGTCTAAGGCACATGCTCTTAACATATCTTCCAAGATCTGGATCGTTCTTTCAGATTGCCCGTCTGTCTGAGGATGAAATGCCGTGCTAAACTGAAGCTGTGTACCCAAAGCAGTATGTAGACTCTTCCAAAATCTGCTGACAAAGCGTGAATCCCTATCTGAAGTGATCGTCTTTGGAATACCATGCAATCTCACTATCTCTTTGATATAGGTATGTGCCATCTTCTCCAATGATTCTCCAACTCTTAATGGTATGAAATGAGCCGACTTTGTCAATCTATCCACGATAACCCAAACAACTTCATACTTGGTTATGGTTTTGGGTAAAGCCGATACAAAATCCATGGTAATGTCTTCCCATTTCCATTCAGGCACTGACAAAGGTTGAAGTTCTCCTCCGGGCCGTTGATGTTCAATCTTTACTTGTTGACAAACCATACACTTAGAGACATATTGAGCTACATCCCTCTTTAAACCTTCCCACCAATAATTTCTTTTTAGATCCTTATACATTTTTGTACTTCCGGGTGAATCGAATATGGAGAGGAATGGGCTTCCTTCATGACTTCTTCTCTTAACCCACATGGCACAAATAGTCGATTCCCATATCTCACAACACCATCCATATCAATCCTTAATTCTTTCCTTTTCCCAATCCTTATAGAATCCTTTATTCCTTTGGTTTCATCGTCTTCCTCTTGAGCTTGTTTAATTCTATCCAGAATTGTTGGTTGCAAAGACAGTTGAGCTAACATCACATCTACTTGCTCCACAGTGACTTCAAGATCTAGCTTCATGAACTCTATCTGGATCTCCTTTTGGCTAGAAAGCAAAGTAGCAATGTCTTCATGTTTCTTTCTACTAAGCGCATCCGCTACTACATTAGCTTTCCCGGGATGGTAGAGGATCTCCACGTCATAATCCTTAAGTAGTTCAAGCCATCTTCTCTGTCTCATATTGAGTTCTTTCTGTGTGAAGATGTACTTTAAACTCTTGTGGTCCGTATAGATCTTACACTTCTCTCCAAACAAATAATGTCTCCACAATTTCAGTGCAAGTATAACAGCTGCTAACTCTAAATCGTGTACTGGATAATTCTTTTCATGTGGTTTCAACTGTCTGGAAGCATAAGCTATAACTCTCCCGTCTTGCATAAGCACACAACCGAGTCCTTGAATAGATGCATCACTGAAGACTATGAATTCCTTTCCATGGACTGGTAGCGCCAAGATAGGAGCCGATATCAATCTCTCCTTCAACTCTTCAAAGCTCTTCTCACATCTATCATCCCATTCAAACCTAACATTCTTTCGGGTCAATCGGGTTAATGGAGATGCAATCTTTGAGAATCCTTCCACAAATCTTCGATAATATCCAGCTAATCCAAGAAAGCTTCTGATTTCACTCACCGTTGTAGGCCTTGTCCACTTGAGAATCGCCTCAATCTTCGTTGGATCAACTGAGACTCCTTCTTTTGAAATAATATGTCCAAGAAAAGATATCTCCTCTAACCAAAACTGACACTTGTTAAACTTGGCATATAGTTTCTTCTCTCGAAGCCTTTGTAACACAAGTCTCAAATGCTCTTGATGCTCTTCTTTGCTTCGGGAATAGATCAAGATATCGTCAATGAAGACTATGACAAATGAATCCAAATAATCCTTGAAGACTCTATTCATCAAGTCCATAAATGCAGCTGGTGCATTGGTTAACCCGAAAGGCATCACTAAAAATTCGAAGTGTCCATATCTGGTTCTGAAAGCTGTCTTCTGAATGTCTTGAGATTTAATCTTAAGCTGATAGTATCCTGATCTCAAGTCGATCTTAGAAAACACAGTTGCTCCCTTCAATTGATCAAACAGATCGTCAATCCGTGGCAAAGGATACTTATTCTTGATAGTAACCCGGTTCAATTCTCTGTAGTCAATACACATACGCAAACTCTCATCCTTCTTCTTGACAAAAAGCACTGGAGCACCCCACGGGGATATGCTTGGTCTAATAAAACCCAAGTCTTGCAATTCTTGCAATTGCAACTTCAACTCTTTCAACTCGGCTGGAGCCATTCTGTATGGAGCTTTAGAGATAGGTACCGTTCCTGGTAACACTTCAATTCCAAACTCTATCTCTCTATCAGGTGGTAATCCAGGTAACTTCTCAGGAAATACATCCACAAACCCATTCACAACTGGCACCATGTTGATATCTACTTCCTCCATACTCATAGCTGCTATAACCGGTTTCTCCCACAACTCCATGAACTTCATACTCTTAGGTCTTAACCTCTCTAACATATATGAAAACCTTCCTTCATCCAAATCAAAACTCAACTCCGCTCTACTACAATCGATAGTGACCTTATAATGATTTAGCCAATTCATTCCCAATATTACATCAAAATCAGATAAAGGTAACACTATCATATCAATAGGCATGCTCACATCAGAAATCATCACATTCACATTCTTACACACACATGGATGCCTATTTTCAATCACTAACGGAGTAGTTACACACATAACACGATCACTCAACACTTCAGAAGCAAGATTACAATCGTTCATGAAATTCTCAGAAATACATGCATGAGTCGCCCCTGTATCAATCAACACATAAGCATTCCTATCACACACATTCAGAATACCTGCCAAGGTGTCTACTGCAGGCGTATCTTCAACTTGCTGTAGGGTGAAAACTCTAGCATTTGTCTTCCCTTTTTCCACATTCATTCCCTTTTTAACATCAGGTCGATCTTTGCAATTGGAAATATGATGCCCTCTTTGCTTACAATAAGCACAAAACACTGGTGGTAGCTTGGGATTCTGACACTCTGTGTATTTATGCCCAACTTGACCACATGAGAAGCACGCTCCGGGAGTCCACTTACAAGTTGTCTCTTCATGAGGACCATAGCATCTAGGGCATTTCTTCTCAAACACTGGTGTAGAAGCCTTAGATGTTGATTTCTGACCTCCTTGTTTTCCCAGGTAAGGTCTCTTTCCTCGGTTTTGATAATAGCCTCCTTTGCTAACACCTTGATAACCGCCATAAGATGTGGCTGGAGCAGGTCTCTTCCCCGAAAGCAGCTCTTCGGGCTCTCCTAACTCGACTATCATTATTTATCTGTTCCATCAACAAAGCTTTGGCAACTAAATCTGATAGAGTGTGCAATTCGAACTTCTTCACTTCATTCTGAATCTCTTCATTCAAACCGTTCTGAAACTTCTGAACCTTCATCCTCTCATCACGATAATCTCCTCCAGCAAAGCGTAGCAACCTGCAAAACTCTCCATGGTACTCATCTATGGTCTTGCTTCCTTGTCTCAAGTTCAACCAATCAGAAATCATCCTCTCTCGTACTGAATTCGGGAAGTACTTAGTGAAGAAGGTATCCTTGAATGTAATCCAAGAGATGGGTTGTTGCAAATTTCCACTAGCTAGTCTCCACCAGTTATAAGCCTCTCTCTTCATCATGTAAACTGCTAAGCTCACTTTCTTATCTTCAGGAGTACTACTGGCGGCAAATGTCTTCTCTAATTCTTCTATCCAGTTCTCAGCCACTGTCGGATCAGTGCTCGTTCCATCAAACTCTGGAACCATCTTACTGAAGTCATGTAACTTAATCTGATTAGCTTGATCAATCACAGGTGGTGCTTCATTAAGTCTCACTCCAGGTTGATTACCTTGCTGCATGAAGTACTGTGTCTGCTGGGACATCATCACCTGATATTGTTGCATCATCGCCATCATATCTCTCATCATGCCATACATGGAATTCGGATCACCTGTAGGCATCTGTGGCATAGGAGGAATAGGCGGCATAGGTGGTGGTGGCGGAATCGGAGTCGGTAAAGGAATCTGAGAAGCAGAAGCCGATGCTGGAGATGGAGTGGTCTCATTACTTGGGGTAGAAGATGATGTAGGAGCAGATGTAGATGAAGACTGTGGCGGTGGCATGCTTTCCCTATCTGATTGCTGTCTAGTAGATCTTCTTAACCTGTCCATCTTAATAGCCATACACAATACATTCAACACACATACAGGTATATGCATTCAAGTCACACATTCAACCTATTAATTAGCATTCACAATCACACATCATAACAAACAATCCGTCAAGCAATAAGGCAAGCAATAAGCACAAAACATTCAAGAAAACAAACAAACACAAGCATTCAAGCAACTTAGCAACTATGCTCATCCTATTCTACCTATTTGTGTCTAAGTCAAGTCGCAAACAAATCATTTTAATTAGGCAAACAATTAATCAAACTATGCTCTGATACCAACTGTAAGGACCCGCTATTACCCCTAGTTGAAATAAGCAATAGCAGTTCCCCAACCGCATATAATCTGCAGAATTATATGCAAGGTTGTCTTAAAAGGATTGTTTGATGAATTGTTCACCTAATCTTAAGGAATAAATCATTTTGAGAAATAATTACTTAGTAGCTTTTCAAAACATATTAACATATATATACACAACTTCAAACAAAGGCAGATCAAGCTAGATATATACATACATATATTACATCCACAGGCTTCTTACAAGCCTTAAACAAAATAACAAAATATAAAGCTTAACAAAGCTTTACAAACATCCATTCTAACTAACTATCTAGTCTATTACAAAAAGAATGGTTCCGTCCAGTCCTGGTCAAACTCTAGTCCTCATATTCCTCCAAGAAGTCCTCAAAATCGGAGCCATAACCCATGCTCGCATAGGACTCGTCCAGGTCATCACCTGAAATTGTTAAAAGAATGAGCCAGAGGCCCAGTACACAGCAACGAATACAAAAGCGAGATGAAGCACACAAGCTTAGTCTAAATGCAATATGCAACATCCATTCAATTATTCTTTAATCTTTAATTAATCAATCAACACGGGAGTATTCAAACTCCGGACAACAGGGATCGCGAGGGGACCTGAGTAACACTCGGACGCTCAGGGGGTTGATATAAGTAGTTCGGGTACTCATACCGTCCTAGATATCGTTAAGTCAAAGAGAAAAGTAGCTTCCTCCAGGGTTAATAGCCGTTACTTAGCTCTATTTATACTCAGTCCATATCATAAAATATAGTTCACCTTCTCATAAACGTTTGAACTAAACTATGGTACTTCCTACCAAGTTTAAATAAATTTTCACCGATCTATACCCCCCGTCGACTACCCGCCGTACCACTTAATGAAAGTCATCTCAAATGACAGGAGTGGCCTAAGCGCCTAGATCTACCGTGCTCAAACCGAGCAAGGTGCCGCTCCCCGAACCGGATACCAACTTCCATCCCAAACTCATCAAACTATGAGGGGTCGCCGTTAGGTTCATACATGACCTGGCGTAGGAATTGGATTTTAACGGCATAAAACACAAGCAACAATCACATTTTAAGTTTTCTTATTATATTTAAGTTTTATAAATGCCTATCCTAACAGAGACAAGCAGGTTACTGCGTACCTGTATTAGCTCGGGAGTTAGTAGGATGGCCGAGCGAGAATCAAATACTGTTCAACAGAATTATTACAATTTTACACTTAGTTCAAGCTCAATATCAACCAATCTCATACATTATCATCCAAAGAAATTCAAATAAATCATCACAAGATTTTTAAAATAAGTAAAGGAAATCATATATATAACATAACTAGTTTTAGCTTAACTCTCATGAAAATTCATTAATTTGTTAAATCTATAAATATATTTAAATCATGTTAAATTATATCATTTAATCATCATAATACATCAATTATCATATATCTATCTCATTTTAGATCAAATATATCCATTTGGTAAAGCAAATACCTATAAATCAATCAAAAACAAGTTTTTAACTTTATTTAGAAAATGTATCAGTTGGAAAGATGTAAAATTTAAGCACTGATACGTTTCGAATTTGTAAAAATTTAAAACATGAAAGTTGTAGATCTCTTTCTTATCTTTCCAACGCAACTTGAATCATCTCAATCGGAGATCGGATGAAAAAGTTACGGCTGATATACGAAAACATGTTTGAGCTGCAGGGTTCTACGCCGGTTCCAACGCCGGCGGCGTTGAATGCAAAATTTGCCAGCGTTAAGGAACCACGATTCTGGTCATGAAAAGTCATTTCAACACCGGCAGCGTAGACTTCAAAGCCGGCGGCGTAAATCCTACACCGGCAAAGTACACCGGCAAATTTGCAGGCGTTGACAGCAGCGGAAATTTTCCAAAGTTTTTCCCCTGTTTTTCCCTTTTTCAAAACATGCTTTTACACTTCTTCAACTCATTCCAAATCTTTCCAAGCTTATTATAAGTTCATTTATCACTTCTATCAATCAATCATCATCTCAAAACATCTATAACCCTATTCTAATCATCATCCAACAATTCAACAACCAAAATCTCCAAATTCACACTCTATACCATCATCCAACCATTCAACCCTCATCAACACTTCAAACTCACTTTCAAACAAGTAAAACTAACCAATCTAGTCCTATTACACTTCATATAATATCCATACAACATGGATCACGAATTCATAAACAAAATATCATCAAGAACACATACAAGCATGAAAATGAAAAATAGAGAACACACTTACCACTTGGACTTCTATGCTCGGTTTAAGGACTCTAGATCAAGCTTTTGATGGTGAGAATTGTAGAAAATCAAACTTCAACTTAGGGGTCACCTTGGGAGCTCTTTTGATGAAGAGAGGAATGAGTTTAGGGCAAATAGAGGTTTTGGTTTGGGAAATTTTTGGCCGAATTTTTGAAGTTAAAAAGTTTAAACTTATCCTATGTTGACTTTAAGGGCATGAGGGCATTAAAGGCTTAATGACTTTGGCTTTGGTTAATTAATTTAACTTGTTTTACTTAATTAAATGGCTTTGTTTTAAGGCATTAAAAAGGGGTTTTATTGGCTCTATTTTTACTCAAATTTTCTGCTACTTAGGGGCTTTCATATGCATACATTCCATTTATTTCTAACATGTATATTTCACCCTAAAACATATTGATATTTTATAAAATAACAAATAACTAATTCTAACATATTTAAATAATTCTACACATTCACATATCACATAGTTCATCAAAATTTAAATTAACCATCAACATATATTTATCATGCATAATTCAACAATTCATTCATAAAATAAATTATTTCTTGGCTATTTCAGTGAGAATAGTTCAAAAATAAAAATTGATCAACAAATTAAGTTCTTTCTAAAAGAACTACGTTTTGTCTGATCTCGATTAGCGAGTACATAGGCACCTGTGGGGCGACAATAACAAATGAAAAAAATATTTTTTGAAATTTTGAGCAATAAAAAAATATAAAAATATAAAAAAAAACAAAAAATGTGAGTTGTAAAATTTTCATTTGAATTTTTGAGCATATAAAGGATAGAATAAAATTTAAAATTCCGAAAGTGGTAACCGATTTGGTTTTAATAGGTTAGCCCCCGAATCCATGATATCTGGTTTTTAAAAAGTTTGTTTTTTTAAATCAAATTTTTTCGCAGACTAGTAGCTAAGTTAGGATCAACCGACCCATTGATCCTAGCTTTTTATTTTTTTCTCGATTTATATCGGGTGGCGACTCTAAAAAGATTTCAAAATTAAAAT